>CATIWC010000374.1:0-453004 GCA_948472305.1 Vicia faba
TAAAAATAAGATGGCATTATACATGAATATTTAGCACCTCGTACACCATAACAAAATAGTCTAGTCGAGAGAACCAACTGGACATATCAAAAAATGATAAATTCCATGTTAATGCATTCTGAATTGTCATTTAATTTGTGGAGTGAAGCCTTACTTTTATCTTCACATGTAGTTAATAAAATTCCTTTGAAGAGAATTAGTATTTCTCCACAAATGAAGAATCTTGTGAGGAAGATTCTCCATGAATTGTCGAAATACAACTCGAAAGTACTTCAAGGGTTATTGAAACATAACTTGAGCCTAGGATAACCAAGGGAACCCGAAAATTGAAGGATCTAGGACCAAGTGCAATCAATTCTCAACTTATTTATTTTTATCTAGTTGAAGGAAATTGTGAGATTTATGTTCGAAAGTTTCCTATTATTCTTCATGTGAAGGATGACCCTAAAACCTATAAAGAAGTAGTAGCTTCAAGGAACTCTTATTTTGGAAATATGTTATCCAAGATGAAATGGATTCAATTATGTCAAACCATACTTGAGAACTTGTCGATTTACCTAAGGGATCACGATTCATTGGATGCAAGTGGATATTTAGAAAGAAGTATCTAAGTGACGATACATTATACACCTATAAGACTAGATTAATAACAAAGGGCTTTAGACAAAAGGAAGGTGTAGATTATTTCGCAAATTCTGTGACAACAAATAGAGTATTATTTGCTTTAGTTTATTTGAATTACCTTATAGTTCATCAAATGGAAGTTAAAATAACATTCTTAAATGGAGATCTCGACGAGGGAATCTACATATAACAACCAGAAGGCTACGTGCTTCCTGAAAATGAACAAAAAATGGGGTAAGCTTATCAAATCCTTATATGGATTAAAACAAGCACCAAAACAATGACATTAAAACTTGGACTCTTTAATACTTCAAATAGATTTACTCCCAAGTTTTGTGAGAAGAGTTTGTACACAAAGGAGCATGAAAATATTGTAATATTTCTTTGTCTCTATGTTGATGGCATGTTGATCATTAGAAATAATATGAATGGAATTTTAGAAATAAAGAGGTTTCTAACTTCAACATTTAAGACGAAAGATCTTAAACTAGTTGAGACAATCTTAGGGATCAAAGTAAAGTGAAATAGCACGAGTTATGAACTTAGTTAAACACACTATGTTGAGGAAATTATTGATAAGTTAAAGCACTTACGCTTTAAGGAAGTGACACTTCATTTAATCCTATTTTATAAAACTTCAAAAGAATGATGGAAGAGTTGTGGCTCAATTGGAATATAAAATTGTAATTGGTTGTCTAATATATTTGATGCAGTTTACCAGACCAAATATAGCATTTGCAGTTAGTAAAATGGGTATATTTACTAGCAATCCAAATAGTTTAGCATTGGAAGACCATCATAAGGATTTTCGACTATCTTATGAAAACCAAAAATATTGGCCTTCATTATGGTAGGTTTCCTACAATACTAGAGGGATATACCGATGCGAGTTAAATATTGAGTGTTGAAGATCATAAATCCACAAATGGATGGATATTTATACTAGTTGGAAATGCAATTTCTTGAAAGATAGATAACTACTACAAAAAAACACATTTCACTTCGGACACAAAATGCATCTAACCTCAGCTACAGAAACGGAGTAACGAATGACGTCATGAAAAGTTTCCACATTACCCCTCAGTTTTTAAAACACCAAGAGAAAAATACATATGCGCATGGGTTCAAACCCCAACTTCTGCACTTTTAATATTTTCAAAACTAGTGTATCATACTTCTCGGTTTATCAATAAAACTAAATGATAATATATATTGTTTTTTTAACTCGTTACAACTACAAAATATTAATAAATTAATTGTTTACCCATGATATTATATCTTTACACATAATATTTATGTAAATATATATAATAAATTTTAAGTATGATTCATCGTCATCATTGTTAGTAAAGATCAAATGTTGGATCCTCGTTTCATTAAAATGTCGGGGAAGATAAAATGTTGTGTGCCATGCTCAGATCCCTTTTGAATTCATTTGTTTCTGACGTGAAACAAGAAAAAGGTTAGTTAAATAAAATAAACACTACTACAAAATTCGCATACAACAACGCCCAAGCCACCATTGTTCTTTCAAACACCATGGTGATATCTCTAAACTTAGGCGCTAACATTTTTTTAATTAAAAATTGTTTGGATATAATAATGGTTGATGACCTCACCATAGTGATACAACCAAGCTTTCATGGGTTCGAACCTCAACGTCCTCAAATGTTTGATTTCTTTAATAGTAAGGCGCATATTTTCTTTTTTATTTATTTTTAAATAAAAAATAAAGGGGATATCACTACGGTTGTTTTGTTAAACCATTATGATATTTTGTTATTTAAAATTTTTAAATGGTTAAACGCTGACGCTTCTTGCTTCTTTATGAAATTTTATTATGCAAATAATATATCATCATGATTTGCAGTATTGACCATGGTGGTATATTTATAAATATTTTACACTTCTAGCTAACTTGTCTCTCCAGTATCCATTTTTCCATTGAAAAAAGAAACAAGACGAAACAACTCTAACATTCAATACTGTGAAATGATATAGGATTTAAACCCTAACACTATCATTCACTATTTATTGTTCCTCATTTTTTAACTTTGCTCATTGTGTATTTGTCATTTTCGTCAACATCGCCGAGGAGGTTGACAACACCAACATGATCTTCGATGTTGAGGAGGAAAGGAAGACAACACCAACACCTTCGTCATCATCTGGAAGGAAGAAAACACCAACACCATCGTCATCATTGTGCAGGAAGACAAAACCAACACCAATATAATGTTCTTCTTTACTTAGTCACCATGTCTATGATACGTAAAATATTTTCCCCATGCATCTACAATAAACTTCATTTACCATTGTTGTGGATGTTGTTGTTGTTGTTATACATGAAAATAATATTAGATGGTTATATTAGATAACAGAGGTTGTTGTCGTTGTTGATATTGTTTATGTTGTGTTTGTTGTTTATGTTATTATTGTTGTTGTTGTTGTTGTTATTGTTTATGTTGTTGTTGTTGTTTTTGAACATAGTTGTCGACATTGTCGAATTCTTCATCTACTAGGGAATAAACTCATACAAATGATACTCAAACTAAAAGATCCCAAAGAGGTGTCATAATGATGCCCTAATTCACAAAAGTATGCAACTCAGGTGACAAAATCCTAATCGCGTTTGATTCATTATACAAAGTAGTTGATTGTGAACATTACTCTACTTTTGAGAGTTAAGTGGGTTCCTTGGACGTAGCTAAGTCAATATATTGATAGATAATTGGAAACAAGGGCCAAGTGAAATCAAAGATAGTATATGAACAGACGTTAAGGTAATAATTTTAATTTTCATCTATTCAATATCACTTTCTATAATTTCTAATACATACTTATTGATTTAAATGTAGTTGAGTTTTGAGTTTACCGATGAAAAAATGTTGAAAAAAGTGGACCAGTTATGCTGGTACTTGTTGGAGGGGATTTAAGTCACGATTCATGCTTGACTACATTAGGAAGCCTAATACCATTCTTTCCCGTCCATGGATAAGATATAGTTTTATATCAAAGAAGCCATGGAAAATTTTTGTAAGAGACCGTGATTCTGAGAATTTCAAGGTTAGTACTAGTCTTATTTATCCGATAATTTTATACTAATGACTTATATATATATATATATATATATATATATATATATATATATATATATATATATATATATATATATATATATATATATATATATATATATATATATATATATATATATATATATATATATATATATATATATATATATATATATATATATATATATATATATATATATATATATATATATATATATATATATATATATATATATATATATATATATTTCACTATGTTAATAACAGGTTAAAAGAGAAATAGGAAAACAAAACAAGGCAAAAAACATGTACCCCCATAGATTATCTCGTGGGGGTTACTGAAACACCCCATTTCTACCCTCCGGATAATAATAAAATCAAAGTTCAACATTAATAGGATGATACATTTTCAACTTAAAATCAAACTTCATTTAATCACATATAAAACAGATACATAACACTTAACTCGAATGAACCGATAACAACCTGATTTATTCTTTAAAATAAAACAACTTTTCATTGATAAGCAGCGGAATCTACATACTCAACTTCAATTCACTTAACATCTTTTATACAACTAAAATAACTTCAAGACAACAATTATTTCATGTAATCAACTTAAAAATTCAGCAACTGAAATCATAATCAACAACTAAACATCAAGTGTTCATCCCCCCGAGTGCTACGTATCAGAGCGACGACACCGACTTGAACTAACAAAGGTGACAACTATCCTTCTTGATTACCTTCACGTTATCAACATAGGGCAACATTCAAACAAAAGGGGTGAGATATCTAACGATATAATAAAATGTATGATAATTAGTATATCAGAATCAGTTCATATAAAATCACCACTTCACAACTTTTAAACCATTTTAATCTCAACAAAACATCAACATGACATAACAACTAATTCACAACTTTTAGATGATACATGTCACAACAAGTCAACAACATAAAGTAACAACAAATCTATCTTCACCATAACTCAAGATGCAATATCAAATGCGACTCAATTACATTGCACATGCATGTGGTACCATTGGAGCAGAACTCCCAACTTAAAAACTGAGCATAACTCCCATCTAAAAAATGCAACAGAAATTCCATCTTAAAAATCTGTCAATAAATAGAGGCATTAACAAGGCATAAGCCTTCTTCGCAGTTTGCCAATCCAGGCCATCACAAAGTATGAAAATGTATGTGACTCAATGAATGCACCATCAAATTCTCAAAATAATTATTATTCATCGTAAGACATAAGCCCACATCACCATTATTACCAATAAATAGAGGTAATTCACCATATTTAAAATTTCCTACAACTTCGCATTATCAACAAGAATTCACAGCGACAATCACAACAACACAACAACTCAACATAAATAAACATTGACCATAAGTCTACTACATTAATCAACGATTCAACATCAACTCAACATAATTCAACTTTGGCCATATGCCTACAACTTGATATTTCAACAACAACAATTAACACAACGTTGGCATAGGCCAACAACTTAGTTCGTCACAATAATAATATCATATCAACAATAGTAATTTGACAACAACATCAACAAGAAAACAACATTGGCCATAAGCCTAACACTTCAATACCACCTGAAATTCGTATTTTCAGCAAAGTATTCAACACATCGGGTCGACTAAAATATACAATAATTGTTTTGTATAGTTATTCAGACAAATCAACTAAATCTTGTTAATTAATTAATTCTCCACTATTATTTTATTACTTATAACCTTCTGTTACTAATTCACATCTTAGTCTCTACCTTACAACAACTTATACAATCCACTGTCTCAACTGTAATATTTTATAAACATTCAGCATAATTATTCGGACAATTCAAAAATATCCGGCTAAATAATCCTCTACTAAAATTTCTAGTATTTCTACTCTTTATTATTATTATTATTATTATTATTATTATTATTATTATTATTATTATTATTATTATTATTAAGACCATTCTGGTACTGTTATTTCACAAGCTCTGCTACTTGTAATTACATCCTACTAGTATGAATTATCCCTGCTATCGTTTTACTGTTAATAGCCTTCTGTTATTGTTTTCAACAATCATATTCTACTGCTACTAGTTTTTGATACTCTTTTATTTCCTTGATGCTCTTATTTAATAATATTGTCTACTAGCATGTTCTACTAATATGATTTGTCAATATTCCACTAATATACTGAGAAAATTCTATATTAGTATACTAATTCCATTACCAAAAGATATAATAAGGAAACTCTTCTCTGAGTTTCCCTCGGCATAAATTAACAGTTCCCTTTTCCTTCTAGGGTGTCAATCGGCACCCCCTTCCTATCCACATTGCTTCCTGCCGGTCATCACTTCCTTTTTCCTGCCTGTGCCGCACGACACGGGCTTCTTCCCGTGGCTTCTGGAAATTTTTGTTTTTCTTCTCCAAATTTTTCCTTCGATTCATCAGTTTACCAATTCAACAGCACAACACAGTACCACAACAACATAAAAAAATTATATAAACATGGAATAATTTCTCACAAGAAAACTCCATTTGACAGAGACAACAACCTATGAACACAATTACTCTGCAACACAATCCACACAAACAGGAATAATTTCATACAAATCTAACCCCACATATTATCCATCATATATCCGGTTATAGAGTTAGAACCCCACCCTTACCTTGGATTGGAGACCGTCCTATAATTCTTCGATCGAACCTAGCCTTGCCAAAGTTTCCAACTTTTGCCTCTTTTCCTCTTTTCTGCAATTCTGCAACTTCTCATGTTCACCACAAAATACTCCAAGACTTGTTCAATAACCTAATTCCTTATAATTAGCTTAACCTTATAATTATCAATATTCTTATTAGGCCTAACTTTCATGTCCCACCTATTACTCCATACAACCAAATAATGAGCCCAACTAATAACCTCATATTATTCTAATATCTATATTAATATTATTACTAATATTAATCAACCAATCAATTAAATATCAACCAAATAACAACTTAGCAACTTAAATCAACATTTCTCGATATTTCGCAACTTCAACAATTTCAACACTCTCAACCATTAATCTGTAATTAATTTAATTAAATAATTAATTAAACTAACGGGCGTTACAACTCTCCCCTACTTAAAATATTTTCGTCCTCGAAAATCGACTCGATACTACCACCCTCAATGTGAATTTCGCATCTAACTCATTGATTTCTAAGTCGCGTTTGACAACATTTTGACCACTACTTTCCTGATAACTCAATAATTCAACATGATTAAAATCGATAACACACATGCTAGTCATTCAACACTTCGCGACATGATCGTTACTAGCATCTCAACTACTCCACCATAAGCTGACATATCAACATTTAAAATAGCAACAACTATAACACACGTATACTTGGATATACATCATCGCAATATCATCTTAACAACCTTATCAACATCAAAACACATACACAATTTCATCCCCGTATGTTAATTATCAACAAAATATCAACAACTCTACTCATATTGTCGTGTCACTCTTATAGTGACATCAACACAACCAACATAATCAACTTCGTCACGTTATGGAGTATTATTCCTTACTCACAAACATCAACAATAACATCTCAATAACGATAACAAAATCATTACAACATCAACTTAACTGTATAACTCAACAATTATACACACAACTCACCATCAACCAACAACCACATTAATATCCTAATAAAATTCGCAAATATTTACTAGCAAACATAGTGCCCTGGCACAACCTCTCTATATCAGCAATCCACCAAATCAAGCATGTAGATTAAGACACACCATTCCCATAGGATTTTGATGTTTTAATCCTTCACTTCTAATGAGTCGTACACACATAGCAATTGCACCACATCACGCTTCAGCTGCGTAACTCTGATAATCCACCTTAAGTCACTGTTCCCGTTAAAATTTCCGTCAAATATATGGTTTACAAGTTTCAATCTAGTTTCATACTCTCTTTAACATCCACCATAAAATCTTTGTTCACTTGATATTCTCAATCTTTTACTTTGCAACGTTAGCTCACATATAACTCGCCACTCCGACTTGTTCAATATGTATCAACTCTTTCCTAGCCACTCCTATATTAATTCACATAAACTGGTGAGTGACTATCATCACGATATAACATCAATCACTTTACACACCATTAAGACAATAAGACAAATCTATACCATCCAACACGATCTCGTCTTCTATCAACAAGAGATTAAAGGTGATCAGTTCCTCAGTTTGTCAATAGATAACCGACAACCATAATGGAGTATAAACCATCATTACCGACAGGTGCAAAGTCCTTTGGCTTAAAGCATTCGCCACAACGTTAGCTTTACTTGGATGATAATTCAAACCGAAATTATAATCTTTGAACAACTCCGACCAGCTTCGTTGTCTCATATTCAATTGAAATCTCAACAATGTGGTTCCACACTGTTTTGGGGATAAAACCTCTCCAATTATTATTTTACACATGCCACTAACTTGACATCATAAACACGACTCTAATTCCTCTTAAAAGCATATTCCTCTAAAATGACATCTTCTCTTCATAAGCTGCATCTCTATGCACCCTCCAATACTTTCACATCCTTTTTAATGTCGAACATCTCATTTCTCAACTTATTCGCCAACAACATATTACGCTTGACCTCGTCTCAAATAACTGCGATAATAAATATTTATGCCCAAAAAGCCTCTAGTTCCATAACCGAATTCAGAGTCCCTCCATATAAGAATGCATCTACCGTATTTGAAAACACTTTCATAGGATATAATGTATTTCTATCTCCTCATAGTTCAAATGGAACACCAATCCGGTGCTTGGAACACAAGATATGAATTTCCAAAGTTATCCAAAAATGCAAACACCGACGTCATGCAGAGGCATACTATCACATACCTTACGATAAACAAAATCTCTTTGTACCAGTACCAACACTTACCATTCTTGAAATCATACTCATCTCCTTGCATTTTTTACTCTGACTCGCGATTCAAAATATTCCAACAACTTTTTCAATCACCTACAAGGATCCCACGACAAGGTCTACATTAATCTGTCACTTTATCACCATTCAAACATTGACATCTTATGCAAGGGCTACTCAAACTGACAACTTCATAGTCCACGAGCAACTCTGAAACATCACAACTTTCTAAGTTCCATCTTCTAAAAATTATCCTTGTTACTTAACATTCACCTTCAAAAATATTAGGGATTTACACTCTACTCATACGTCAACAACCGTTACATAGTTCTTCATCCTTCGAGAAGTAGACATCAACGTTTTCTGATCGTTCTCCCTCAAGATGCTCCAACTTGATTAACAACAGAATGTTGGATCCATGTCACATTCGGATTCAGGAAACAATAAAACTTCAACAATATTTGCATTATCACCAACATCAGCATACTGAACCAACGTCTTACAACGGAAACACATCCGAGAAACAAAGCTTCTCCCCCACTTATCTTCAACCCAACTCGTACATACAACTCAATTAGAAAACAACAAGCACCAACAGTGTTTCACACACTTGTCACGCACTAAGGAACAAACAACATTAGACAACTTGGTCGGACGTGCCGACCTACTATGATACCACTAATGTAATACTCCATTTCTACCCGGAGGATAATAATAAAATCAGAGTTCAACATTAATAGGATGATACATTTTCAACTTAAAATCAAACCTCGTTTAATCGCATATAAAACAGATACATAACTCTTAACTCGGATGAACTGATAACAACCTGATTTATTCTTTAAAATCAAACAACTTTTTATTGATAAGTAGAGGAATCTACATTCTCAACTTCAATTCACTTAACATATTTTATCCAACTAAAACAACTTTAAGACAATAATTATTTCATGTAATCAACTTAAAAATTCAGCAACTAAACATCAAGCGTTCATCCCCCCGAGTGCTACGTATCAGAGCGACGACACCGACTTGAACTAACAAAGATAACAATTCTTCTTCTTGATTACCTACACGTTACCAACAGAGGGAAACATTCAAACATAAGGGGTGGGATATCTAACGATATAATAGAATGTATGATAATTAATATATCAGAATCATTTCATATAAAATCACCACTTCACAACTTTCAAACAATTTTAATCTCAATAAAACATCAACATGACATAACAACTATATCACAACTTTTAGATGATACCTGTCACAACAAGTCAACAACATAAATCAACAACAAATCTATCTTCACCACAACTCAATATGCAACATCAAATGAGACTCAATTACAATGCACATGCATGTGGTGCCATTGGAGCAGAACTTCCAACTTAAAAATAGAGCATAACTCCCATCTTAAAAATGGAGATAAACTCCCATCTTAAAAATCTTCCAATAAATAGAGGCATCTACGAGGCATAAGCCTTCTTCACAGTTTTCCAATCCTGGTCATCACAAAGTATGCAAATGTATGTGACTCAATGAACGCACCATCACATACTCAAAACAATCATCATTCATCGTAAGGCATAAGCCCACATCACCATTATTACCAGTAAATAGAGGTAATTCATCATCATTTAAAATTCCCTACAACTTCGCATTATCAACAAGAATTCACAGTGACAATCACAACAATACAACAACTCAACATAAATCAACATTGACCATAAGCCTACCACATCAATCAACGATTCAACATCAACTCAACATAATTCAACTTTGGCCATAGGCCTATAACTTGATATTTCAACAACAACAATTAACACAACATTGGCATAAGCCGACAACTTAGTACGTCACAACAATAATATCATATCAACAATAGTAATTTTACAACAACATCAACAAGAAAACAACATTGGTCATAAGCCTAACAATTCAATACCACCTGAAATTCATATTTTTCAGCAAAGTATTCAACACATCGTGTCGACTAAAATATGCAACAATTTTTCCGTACAATTATTCAGACAAATCGACTAAATCCTGCTAATTAATTAATTCCCCACTATTATTTTATTACTAATAACCTTCTGTTACTAATTCACATCTTAGTCTCTACCTTAAAACAACTTATACAATCCACCGTCCCAACCGTAATATTTTACAAACATTCCGCGTAATTATTCAGACAATTCAACTATATCCGGCTAAATAATCCTCTACTAAAATTTCTAGTATTTTTACTCTATATTATTATTATTAATACCATCACAGTACTGTTATTTCACAAGCTCTGCTACTTGTAATTACATCCTACTAGTATGAATTATCCCTGCTATCGTTTTACTGTTAATAGCCTTCTGTTATTATTTTCAACAATTATATCCTACTGCTACTAGTTTCTAATACTCTTATATTTCCTTGCTGCTCTTATTTAATAATATTACCTACTAGCATGTTCTACTAATATGATTTGTCAATATTCCACTAATACACTAAGAAAAATCTATACTAGTATACTAATTCCATTACTAAAAGATATAATAAGGCAACTCTTCTCTGAGTGCCCCTCGGCATACATTAACAATTCCCTTTTCCTTCTAGGGTGCCGATCGGAACCCCCTTCCTTTCCAAATTGCTTCATGCCGGTCGTCACTTCCATTTTCCTGCCTGTGCCGCACAACACAGGCTTCTTCCAGTGGCTTTTGAAAATTTTTGTTTTTCTCTCCAAAATTTTCCTCCGATTCATCAATTTACCAATTCAACAGCACAACACAGTACCACGACAACATAAAAAAATTATATAAACATGGAATAATTTCTCACAAGAAAACCCCATTTGACAGAGACAACAACATATGAACACAATTACTCTGCAACACAATCCACACAAACAAGAATAATTTCATACAAATCTAACCACACATATTATCCATCATATATACAATTATAGAGTTAGAACCCCACCCTTATCTGGGATTGGAGACCGTCTTATAATTCTTCGATCGAACTTAGCCTTGCCAAACTTTCCAACTTTTACCTCTTTTCTGCAATTATGCAACTTCTCACGTTCACCACAAAATACTCTAAGACTTGTTCAATAACCTAATTTCTTATAATTAGCTTAACCTTATAATTATTAATATTCTTATTGGGCCTAACTTTCACACTCCACCTATTACTCCATACAACCAAATAATGAGCCCAACTAATAACCTCATATTATTCTAATATCTATATTAATATTATTGCTAATATTAATCAACCAATCAATTAAATATCAACCAAATAACAACTTAGCAACTTAAATCAACATTTCTCAATATTTCGCAACTTCAACAATTTCAACAACGTTCTCAACCATTAATCCGTAATTAATTTAATTAAATAATTAATTAAATTAACGGGCGTTACAGTTATTGGAAACTTGAGAAAATAATCATGCTAGAAAAAACAATAAATGGGAGATGATCACATCCCATCTCCACCATTAACATATGAGAAGTGGAAGAGGGTTCGATTAAGACCAAATGAAGGGTACACCTCAGATGCGTCAAGAGTAGTTACTAAGAAAATTGTAAGTAGGATTTGTTTTTCTTATGTTATATGTTATTTAAATGCTTTGATAACAATATATATTATCATGCATGTTGTGTAGGATATGTTGGTTGAGGAAGTCCGTGAAGGCACATTTGTTCAAAAACTACAATATGATATACTAGTAGAAGCTATTGGAACAAATGAACATGGTGGAAGTGTCTGTGGTGTTGGAGAAGGTGTCTACATGAGATTATTCTTTGGTTCATTAATAAAAAGCACATAATGCATGGAATTACATGCACAAAGAAAAAATACTGAGAAAGATGAGAAGTAGTTACATAAACAAAGGAAGATATTATAAGAGGAGAAGGAAAGACAGAGGAAAGATATGGTATATATTCGGTATGTGTTATTTGTGATATATATATTGTGCTAATTATGCTTTATGTTCTAATTGAATATTATGTAGAGAATAAGTGGAAACATCCAACAACATACAAATGAAGATGATAATTATGATGACGATGATCCTTTTCCAATTAAAAGTGTTGTATGTCGTGCTAGCACCAAAGGAAGTAATTGATCATCCACCCAGATAACCGCAATGAGTTATTGGATCCTTCCGCAAATCAAATCGCCACGTTATACATGAGTATTGCGTAGGTTGATGACCTGTAACCTCTTATGCTAGAACATTGTCAAATTGTAGAACTCTTCTATTATGTTCCTAAATATGTAAGGGATTTTCTCATTGGACATAAGTGGCTGGATGTAGAAATATTACAAGTTTGGTGGACATAAGTATATAATTGAATATGCATGTCATTATAGTACATTATTATTTTTTGTATTTCCTCCCTTAATTTTTAATTTTGTTTAACCATTTAGGTATATTCACCGTGTTTGTATAGAGTTAAATAAATCGAATATTTATGGAATCTTTGATCCATTTAGTATTTGATGGACATCTAATGTTTCAAAAGTGATTCAAGATTACGTGATAAAATAGTTAAATGAGGGAGGAAAAGAATGTCACTTAGCACCATTTATCAATTTGTAAGTAATTTTGTAATTGTTGTTTATCTATTATATATATATATTTAGTTTTGCTTTAGAAAATACTAATTATATATATGCTCGTGTTTATTCAGTGGTCATTGGCAATTGATCATCATATCACTTAAGACAAATACGATAGTTACACTATGTTCCATATGAAACTCGAAAGTGACATGAAATATATTATTTGTTGGTAAGTGTATGTTTATATGAAACTTTAAAGTAATATTTTCTTTGACATTGTAATTAGTTTAACGTGTAATATGTTTAATTCATTTTCAATGTACAGTGTTGTGCAGCGACACAATATCATATGTAATATTAGAAGAAAGCCCTCATGGCTCTTGCCTAAGGTAAGTGTGTTGTACCTCAAATTTTACCCGAGCTTTTCTCATTTGGTTGCACCCCAAAATTTTCCCTCCCATTTTATTCAAGACATACTCATTAAGGTCCTCAATTGCTCAAGGTTGAATAAGAATTGATTAGACAAATTCTCCTCCTAACCAATAACCTTTCAAGTAGTTTCTCTTTTCACCAAGATGTGTGAGCTCCAAAGGTATCAAATATTTTCCATGGTACTAATATGCCTTAAAGTTTGTCCATGCCAAGTTTCATGCCCTAAAACTTCTCTTTTCTTCACAATGCATCATTTGGAAGGTACAAGCTCATACATTACAGGAGGTTATTGCACCCTATACGCCTCAACATAATGGCATAATTTAAAGAAAGAAAAGAAGTGTACGGAACATGAAGAGGTGTATGTCGAAAGCTAAGAATATATCTAAGACATTTTAGGCTGAAGCAGCTTCGACAGCAGTATGCCTTCTAAATCAGATGCCCAACGAAGCAATGTTAGCTGGGAATTTCGATTACACAAGTTTTGAATATTTGACACTATGATCGAAGAAAGAATAGTTCGAAAGAAAGTGTTAGGAGGCTTTTATGAAGTATTCGATTGATGAAGATCTAGTAAATAGTTTCACTATGTTGAACCGTTATCGAAGACTTCGTTTTCGAACTATTTAAATATAAGTTATTCGAAGCATTACAAGGAAAGACATTTCGACTGTCATGTTGATTGAATTGGCGCTTCGAAAAGAAGAAGATTTTGAATTCAAAAGCTTTGATCTTATCAAAAGAAACACGTGGAAGTCTAATGGTTTGAAGGACATCCAACCTTCAAACGTGGAGTGATTTCATAGAAGGATCGTTAGGGTCGAATCATCCAAATATAAGTCATCTTAGAGTTTTTTAGATCAATGTGTTTCAGGCATGTACCTGAACAGGAGAGGAAGAAGTTGGATGATAGAAGTGAAGTCTTGGTGCTCATAGGTTATCATTCGACTGGTGCATACAAGTTGTATTCACCAATCAAAGATAAACTAGTGATCAGTAAAGATGATCTTGTAGATGAAAGCAAGGGGTGGGATTGGAGTCGAAGTTTAGTTCGACAAGAAGATGAATAGAGTAAAGCTTCGACACAGTTACAACTGTCACAACTGTGTTCGAAGAAGATGAACAGAACGAAGCTTCAACAAATCAAAATGAACAAGTTGATACTTCGACTGGTCGAATTGAAGAACCGCCTGTGCAGATGGAAAGAAGATCCACAAGAACAAGAACTGTTCGACTAGGCTGATTGGATATGAGAGAAATCGATGCAGATGGTGACTTAATCGAAGAAGCCATGATGGTGAAGCCTTGAGCAATTTGAATTGGTGTGAAGCCATGAAAGAAGAACTTAGAGCCATCGAAGAAAATAAAACTTGGGAGCTTTTCGAAAGAAACAACAAAAAAACCAATTGATGTGAAATGGAGCTACAAGTCGAAATGAAAACCTATTGGGATGAAGCTTGTTGGGCTTGGACTGATTAGCTTGAAGCCCAAATTTGAGCAAGACACCAACCATAACCTGTCTAGGTTCATTATGTTTCAAGAATGGCAAGAAAATTATCAAAAATGGAAACTTTTAAAATCTTTTGATTTTCTTTCAAAGCCATGGTTAATGGCTGATTCATGCCATATTTGTTCACCACTACACCCCTATATAAATATAGGACCAAATCAGAAGCAGAGGACACACGCATACATTGCCTATCAAAGCTCCACGAAAAAAATCATCAAAGTTGTGAAACTCTCAAAATCCTTCCTCCATCTAAACTAGTGTTACATTCGCATTCTCGAGACTCCCAGAAGTTTATTTCAGTCCATATCCACACCTGAAGTACCCAGAAGCTAGTAAATCGAATCTCTTCACTTTGATAAAACTCTCCCTATCGAATCTCTTAATACATACAGTTTAAACAAATTCAACATGTATATTCTTGTCTATATCATTATTTTGATTTGTTCCAACATAATACATGAGAGATTAGATGCAAAATTAGGGATTTACCAGGTTTAGGGTACAATCTGGATCGTGACTCAAACAAGATGATATAGCCACGATTTGTCGAATCTAAGACCAGATTTGAATCCAGGTCTGGAATTTTGGTTTTCTAATAAGTTTCCTACAGATCCAATGTTCCCAGATCGAAGGAGTGCATCGTACACCATCATTCCCCTACTTCCAGATGCTGACCAATCCAGATCCAGTACCCTCAACGTGCAGTCCATCATGCACTTTCTACAACCTCCCTCATTGAATCGAAAGGCAACCCGAGCCTCTTCTTGATTTGGGCCTGCATTTTGCAAACTGCACCGCCTGTTTACTTTTGCTACTAGGCCCATATTTATTTTCTTATTTTATTAATTTATTTTAATTCCTTTTTTTATTTTAATAAATAAGCAAATATAAAAATCACATAAAAATAGATTTAGGATTTTTCTTAATTACATTTTAATTTTGGTAAATTAATTAACTAATCACTCGAACATTTTTTTAAATTAAAATTAATAGAACTTAGGTTTAATTTCATTTTAATTCATTTTTATTTTCATAACAAAAATACCAAAAAAAAACATAGAATTAATTTCTTTTCTTTAAATTTCATGTTTCTTTAATAATTAACCTTTTTTCTCTCTTTAAATGTAGATCTAGATCAATTATCTTTTTAACCTAAACTATTTTCATAAGTTAAAACAAAAAACAAACAAAATATTTTCTCTTAGGATTTTTTAGATGTCCTTTCAATTCGTGCGTATTATTATATTTCGCATTCTATTTTTTCATACTATTGTAACTGCCTACTGGATGTAATAGAATAACTAGAACTTTTACTTTTTCTACTTTATTTTCACCAAGTTTTTGGACATGTAATTAATCCCCCTCCCTGAAGCCTTGTAATAGTTTAGGATTTTCATTCCCGCACTTTTAATTTCTACAAATTATTAACTGTCTAGATGTATGCTAACTAGGATTGTATGGCAAGAATAAAACAAAACTCTAGCAAACCTAACACAAGACAAAAATAACTAAATACAACACACTCTCACATATACACCTCTAGGGTATCCTACTTTGGTTGCCTTCGGAAAACAGTCACATCTCTCGAAACATGAGAGATTTTAGTGGCTACCCTCCAGTTTAAAGATCATAAGTCCCTCGATGACCCTCTCGAGGTTGCCTCGGTAAAAATGATATTAAAACCCTAGGATAGTTACTAAAGTTTCTTGCCCAGTTGCCTTTGTGACTATATGAACGTCCCTTCGAATGTCCCTCAAATATCTAATGACTAGGGCTACCTACTCACTAATAGGATGATAACACTGTCTAAAGAAAAAGAGGAAAAGAACAACCCTTTCGAGTAAAAGTAGATAGTTCTTAGATGCTATGCTCAAAACAAACGTTTACACATACATAAAACTCTTTCAAAAACATTTTTTAAAACACTTTGTGTACGTTCTCTACCAATTCGAGAAACATTACAAAGTTCGCCGCACTAAGACGCTTTCAAAAATGCTTTTTTAAACGCACAAGCACAAGGTATTTTCAAAATGAGCTAAGAATCTAAGAGCCCGTGAATAACTACAAATGGAAAGGGTGCTAACACCTTCCCTTTCCATAATCTACCTCCCTTACTCGGAAATAATATTGAAATGTCTTTTTCTGTTCTTTTTGCCCTTTCATTTATTGGATAAAATAAAAGTTGGTAGAGACTCTTGCTTACCGCAATATTTGCAAACACAAACGCAAAACCAGTACAACAGTCGGTTCTGCCACTGTACTACAGAACTGGAAACTTTGCTGGGGAAGACTTATAAAGTGGGGTTACCTTAGATCTAGATCATATTTAAATTGCTTTCCTTGTATGCTTTGCTTACTTTACTTTAAGGGTTTGTTTGGGTTTAATTGTAAAGATCCTATACCTGGATCTGGGGCACTTTTAGGTAAGTAGCAATAGATCATGGAGACTGTACGACATAGAATGATATGGTTGAAGCAATGGCTGTGTTAGTGTGACATATTTATTGGTACCGGTATCCCTTGTGTTAAATCGAGGAGAATACTGGACCGCTGTGTGGTGTCATAAAGCACTAACTAACCTTAGAACCTTATTTGAACAAACTTAGCCATTAGAAAAGTAGTGAGATAGCCGGACTTAGCATAAAGCTGAGGGTTGGTTGATACTCGATGCTACACTCATTGAGATCGGACTTTGAGGATATTTCGGCCGCGAGAAAAGATCGCCTGAGCTGAAACAATGCCTGATAAAGAAAGATCAGTGATATTGAGACTCCTTAGAACCCGATTACTTTTCTAAGACAGGTTGAACCAACTAAACTTCAAGAGGGTACTTGCCTATAAACCCCATGCAAGCCTAAACCTAAGGTCTTGTGTGTTTTTATTGTATGTGATTAAATTGTTCAAACATAACATCATGCATCATAACATCCATTCTCATTTCCTTAACCATTTCAAGGATCTCAAGGGCCTGTGATGCAGGTTATGATGAACCAAACATATAGCAAGGGGCAAGGAGATTTATTTTCCTCTAGCCAATTTCGTCAAAAGACCAAAGCACAACAACTTGAGTCAGAGGCTATGACCCACTCAACATGGTGAACTTGATTCTCGTAGAAGGACATTCAACGATACGAAAGTTATTCAATCAAAGATGCAGTTGGATTATAACATTTTCTTGTGTTTACCCTGCAAGATCCTTGAAAACATCACATAAACACGACATACATATCATTACAGGTATTACAAAGATAGGTTTCTTATCTTTTCTCTGTTTATTTCAACAAAAAGAAATGGCTCTCGAACATAATATCAAGGACCTTCAAGCCCAAAATGCTCAGTTCCAGTAAATGTTCCTGGCTCTGGCTAAGGGACAAGAGGACCTGAAGGCTCTCATTTTCAAAGACAAGAAGAAAAAGGCCAAGAAACCAGTGGGTGTTCTGAATACGGGAAGGAGACTCAGAGGACCGGCCAAGTAAGCTCTAGAATTCACAACTTCATCAAACGAGGGAGACAATCAGGAAGAGAAGCCAAAAGAAGAAGACCACAACCCGCATTTTCTAAATATGACGGGGTTTCATGTCCTAAACTACATCTGAGGTCTTATGTCAGGAAGATCTAACCTCACACCACTGATAGGAATTTGTGGGTGCATTTCTTCCAAGAAAGTTTATCGGGGACTCAATTGGAATTGTTCTATCAGCTGGAGGGAACCAACATCCGCACCTGGGAGGATCTGGTTGCTGCTTTCTACAAGTAGTACTGTAATACGGTGGGAGAACTGACTTGGGTGTTTTGCGTTTGATCGCAATTGTTGCGGATAACAAGAGTCGGCACCGACTTTTCTTTTATCCAATAAGGAAAGGTTGAAAAGAATAGGAAAGACCTTTCAAGATTATTTCTTGAGTTAGGGGGGTAGGTTATGAAAAGGGAAGGTGTTAGCATGCTTTTCATCCGTATTTATCTACGGGCTCTTAGTTGTTTGCTAGACCACTTGCTTTTGTTTGAAAGTATGCTTTGTGGTGTGGTTTTAAAAGTATTTTGAAAACGTGCCTTTGTAATGATTCTCGTTTCTATAAGAACGCATACAAAGTGTTTCTTTGGAAAATAGTTCAAAGTAGTGTTTGTGTAATGTCTTTTTGAAAGTGATTTTGAAAAGGGTGTCTTTGTGATGGTTCTTGTCTCTATGAGAACGCATACAAAGTGTTGTCTTTTGAAAATGTTTCAAAATGAAAGTGTTAGTGTATAAAATGTTTTTGTTGTGAGAAAGCGAGCAAGTAGGAGCAATCTACCTACTCAAAAGGTCTTAAATGTTATTTTCCTCCTCCTTTAGATGTTGCTATCTTACCATTGATTTGGTAAGAAGCCCCATCATTGGATGTGAAGGGACAGGCGTGGGTCATCGTATAGTCATGATAGCAATGTTGTGAGATATCTTAGCATTTCTCTTGAGGGACTAAGATCACTTGTGAGGCAACCTTCGTAGCTTCATCGAGGGACTATGATCTTGTATTTTGATTGTTTTTGCTAAGACGTCTCACATGCATAACATGACCATTTTAGGCAACAAGTGGAGTTAACCCTAGGGGTGCATGTGTGAATAGTGTGTTTGATTTGCATGCATTTAGTCTTTGATTAGAGGTTATCTACTTGTTCTTTTTATCTTACCATACATTCCCTATTTACTAGCAAGCATACAAAAGCAATAAAATGCAGAAAGGTAAAATCCTACACTGTTACACCCATATTGAATTGCATGAAAATATAAAGGCAAAAATAAGATAAAAGCAAGAAAAATGAAGGTCTTTCGATTGAGGAAGAAGACCCTTCGATTCTACACTTTTTGGATTTATTCTATTTGGCCTGGAAGGGGTGATGGCGTGGCTTTCGACTAAGGCCTGGGGGTTAGCATGTTATGCCTTTCGGTTGGGGCCTGGAAGTCAGCATGTTGTGCCTTTCGATTGGTCCTAGAACCAGTGCAAGATGCAATCTGCCTTTTTGCCTCCTTCGACTGGGGTTTGAAAGCAGTGAGGAAGGGCCTTTCGACTGGGCCTGAAATCAATGTAGGTACGCTTTCCGTCTGGGTCTGGAAGTCCACATGGTTTGTCTTCTGGTTACCTCTTTCATTTGACTTGGAGAAATGGGGTAGAAGCCAGAAGCTTCGTTTCCTACTTCCTGTTTCCTGTTTCTTTAGTTTGAACTCTTAAATAGTAACATGGCATAAGGCCATGCTAGCATTTCCTTACAACCAGTTTAATACTTAATGCATGTTTAGGTAAACAAGAAGAAAAACGAAAAGGGTTAGCTCTGAAAATATACTAAAAGGGTGGAAACGAAAAGAATAATGGTATGTACATTCTTGAAGGTTTGGAACAACTTACCTAGAAGGAGGCTGGAATGTGTGTTGGACCTTTAGGTGGTTGCCTAGAATGTCCTTGGATTCGAAGAGAAGGAGCAAAGCTAGCGTCTCTAATGCTGGATTTGAAAGAGAAAAACAAATGAAATGTTTTTCTTGCTGGATTCAAAGAGTAACAAGATGTAAGGAGGCTTCAGATTCGAAGGAGACAAGTGTTTAGGATTCTGGGTTCGTATTTTCACAAATGTTTAAGTGTTTGAGAAATTTATTGTGTTTGAGAAAATTTTGGAGATTCGTTCCTCTGGCCCCAGAAAGCCGTTTTTTTGAGCTTGCAAATGCTTCTCTATTTATAGAGAAAAGAATGGATATGTTTTAAGTAACCAGGTTTGTATGATGACAAACCATGGTTTGGTTAAGGGTGAAACAAGTCAGTCCTTTTTCGTTGTTCCCATGTTTCCAGTATAAGTGGGGCCTGCTGGCAGAAGATTGGACTTGTGCTTCTGGCACTGCTTTTCGTTCAGACATGAATCAGGTTGGAAGCTACTTTTATGGTAAAAGTACTCTCTATGAAAAAAATGGTATGTAGCTTTTGTTGTTTTAACCAAGAGTAGTATTATCCAATAGACAAAGCTTCTATCCTTTGTACAAGCTTCTAATTATGTAAAGATTTGGAAGCAACATAGCCTGACAGGTAGGGTAAGGCTATGAGATTTTCTCAAACTTGCTTCGAAGGATCCAGAGTTGGGTTCGAAAGATGCTGATTCGAAGGAAACCAAAACTCCAATTGAAGTTTGTGTGAAGGTGGCTCTTGTCCAATTGAAAGTTTGCCTGCCAGGGGTCACATGTGGCCAAACGAAAGAGTGTACATAGGAGGTCCCAGCCTTGTGACTTCATGCTAACATGCAAAAGATCTATATTCAAACGAAGCTTGCATGAAGGGAACCAAAATTCCCAAATGAAAGGTGTGACCAGTAGCTTGTACTGAAAGATTCATGTGCCCAAACGAAGCAAGCATGGAGGGAGTCAAATGCCCAAACGAAAGGTTTGATCAAAACCTTATGCTGAAGGATTCATGTGCCCAAACGAAGGGTGTGACCAGTAGCTTGTACTAAAGGAAACACATGCCCAAACGAAAGGTGCATGTAGGAGGCCAAAACGTCCAGATTCGAAAGATGTACAAAGGATGCTACTCTCTTATGAATTGAAATAGGAAAAAATAAGTTCTAGTCCAATCGAAGCAGTCTTGAAAGAGGCTAAAGTCCAAATGAAACAAGAGAAATCGAAGAAGGCTTGAAGGAGACCAAAGTACAATCGAATCCTGGTGAATCAAAGTAGATTTGCAGGGGACCAAAAATCCAATCGAAGCAAGGGAAATCGAAGAAAACTTATTTTTCTCAATTTTGTTGAAAAGATTATTTTTATCTGTTTTGTCCATTTTAACAGTTTCCTCCAATTGTACTTGTGCAAGCTTGAACTTTGAGAATCCTTGTGAGAAATTCCTTGAGAAATGAGAGGGAAATTTTGGGGTAAAAACAAGTACCAATACAATGCCGACCTCGCTCCAACCCGTACACAACTTCAAAGCATGTCTATGGGTTCTGGTGAGGGCTTCAAAGATTATGCCTAGAAATGGAGAGATCTTGCAGGAAGAGTCCATCCTCCTCTGTCTGATAGAGAGCTGGTAGATATGTTCTTGGGCACTTTGTCTGGTCCATTTTTCAACCACTTGATTGGAATTTCTTCAGCTGGGTTCACCGAGATGATATTGACAGATGAAAGAGTAGAAGCCGGTATCAGGAGCAGTAAGATTCAAAGGGATGCATCTTCAAGTACAATGAAGAAACCCTTCATTGAGAAGAAAGAGGTCAGTTCTTCTTATGACTAGAGAAACCAGGGTAAGACTGAACGTCGTCCAATGGTGGGAGCGGTGTTAATTTCTAATCCTACACCAGTTCAACAACAACAGGGAAATATGCGTAGGATAAAGTTTCAAGAAAGGCAGTACACTAAGATTAATATGCCATTGTCTCAAGCGTTATAACATTTTCTAAAAGAGGAACTGATTACACTAAGGGATCCTCCTCAAAACCCCGATACCTCCTCTCCCAAGTACAATCCAAATGCGAAAATGTGCCTACCATTCTAATAGTCCTGGGCACGACACCAACAGTTGTTGGTCTTTGAAAAACAAGATTCAAGATTTGATTGACAACAAGGAGATTGAATATGACCCTCCTAAATCTCCCAATGTGATCACTTCTTACATGTCGAATCATGGCCAAGATTGAGAGCGTTTATTTCATTTAAACTCTCAAAATTGTAATTTCTTTTGATTGTTCGAACACTTATTTTATGTCAAACTTTGTTATTCCAGTAATGCATTGCATATATTTGTCTTGAATTAATCTATTCATTTTTCACTATACCAAAACTATGCTTTTACTTCCTTTTTGTGATATTCGACTCTCGATTAAAAGTTGTAAGCCTTTATAGGGAGGATGATGAAAATAATTCCATAATCTCTACAATATGCTTTAGAATAGACCTTGATAACGATGTACAGGCGTTGTTTCAAATCCTACACAGTGGAGTTATAAAGAAGATAATCCCTATTCAACCCCTTTGAGCCTAAGAAGTAGGAGTTTTCGTTTTTATACAAATTGAAACCTTTAATCACAACCTGGGGCAGGGTAGTTTCTCAATTAATTCAATGGTGCATTCAATCGCAAGCTTTCCCTTCGTACATGAGGAGTAGTGTCGGAGGTATCCTTCCAAAACAAAAGATGGTGATGGTTCCACATAATCATTAAAATAGGCAGTCATTATCTCTCAAAAGAAAAGCCCGCTAAGTCAAAACCTATAAAGGAGACTCAAGAAAAAAATGGGGGCATCCCGCTGACTGTAATCACAGAAGAAACATTTCAGGCAAAAGGTAGGGATAATAAAATCAAAAAGAGGTCACTACAAATCCTCGATAACAGAAAAATGTTACCAAAAAAATGATGACTGCCTCCTCAAAATAAACTTTCAGTATCCGAACCATCACCAGAATATCAGGGCAAAGATTCCACACTCAATTGGAATTTAGACGCACAATTAACTGACCATAGGACTGAAGAACATCATGAAGAATGGGTTGCATACAACTAAATTTTGAGCCTTTATCCTTTGTTTCTTAAACCATGAACCAGACCATGCTACAACCCTTAAAAGTCCTAGCTGAAACATGGGTTAGTTCGAAAGCATATTGTTACAAAATGGTATCCTGACTCCTGTAAGGTTTGCTATAAATCCTGATTTGATATCACATTCTTGCAAATTTTGTTTTACTACAAATGCATTTTAAAAAAACTTCAAGACAAACATAAGTAATGCATTTTTAATACCACGGTTTGCATATAACTAATTGTTCAACAACAGAGAAATTTGCACGACGAATATTCAATGAACAAAAATCCTCTCAATGAACAAAATCACCTCAGATGGAAAGACATTTCCAATAACAGGCCTTTCATAATCAAGAGACATGACATGGTGTCTAAACTGATCTGGGGGCAGTCGAGTCAAGATTCAAGGAATCCCTCAAAAGTGCTGAATAGCCAGAGGCAGACCTCCATCTGAATCACTTGAGGCATTAAACAGGAAGGGCCACGTGCGATCGAGCAAACATTTTTCTGGAAGTGCTACAACACTTACTGCTATGGACATTGACGATTCTCCATACTTGTTGAACGCAGACATAGCCGGAAAATACTATGCATGAAAAAGACCCGCTAGGTTGACTGGCCTAGGCAAAAATAAGGGCATCCCGGTGAACCAAAAGAGTTCGGGAAAAAATTAGGGACATATAAATAAAATTGTACACCGAGCAAGTCAAAAACCTGAAAAAGGCGGACTGGGAAAAAAAGGGCATTCCGGTGGACTGAAAATCTGAAAGGAAAGTCTAGGAAAAAGTTAGGGCTTAAAGTGTACGACTATATCACGTCATCTCATCACCTATCTATTATTAGAAGACTTATCACCCTGATCAATAGTCACAAAGGGCTTTAGAAGTTGAAGTATGTTCAAGTCTCCACGGACCCCCACAGAGCCAATTTCATAAGATTATCTCCACAAAGTAATCTTCATGAAGTCATACATTCCTTACAATTTCCCCGACAGATCACTCTAGCAGATAAATGAGTATGATCTTCTTCCTGGAAATATCACCAACCTACGGAGTTTCAACGTTACAGTCCAAGGGAATTCCTCTCCTCAACTGAGTTTTCAAAACTATAAAAGCCCCTGCAAACTACTTCTCTCCAACAAAGCTCATTCCTCCATCACAAGGTTTTATTTCCCTAATAGGGTTTATTTCCCCAACAGGATTCATCTCCCCAGCTTGAGTCTATTACTCAGATGACAATGAGTCACTGGTAAAACTTCCCTTCCCTAGTGAAGTCATCACTATCCCCATGGAGTTACTACAGAACCTGAAACCAGACCAGGTGTCAGTCAACTTTATCCTCCCCAAGAAAGTCGGAAAGAATATTCATCTCTTTTATCCCCATTAAGGGTATAAATTCCCCAATAGAGCAATAAACAACAAACGTTCTTAAATTCTACTCCCCAAGTAGGAATTAACACTCTCCAACAGAGTTTCCTCAAGCAAAAAGCAAGAAATCAATGTTCCCCAGCAAAGTTTTCCTCAAACAAGAAATCAGGGTTCCCCAGCGAAAACAATCCCCAAAAAATTGAAGATATACATACTCTTCATCCCAGCAACAATCAGGGATTTATTTTCCCAAGACTAAGATGTTGCTCAAATTTGCGAATGCACTTCAATAACATTTCACATTCACCATCATTTACCAATATCATAGCATATGCATACAAAACGCATATAGCATAGTCTCATTTATTTTGAGAACGCCATTACGCAATGCACTCCATACATCATGACATTACACACAGCTAACCCTTTATATTTTCAAGTAAAGTCTATAAGCAGACGAATATCATCAACTATCTACTTGACCATACAAATTTCTTCAGAAACTAAATTCTTTCAAGTATTTCCCTCAAAGGCATTCCCCAGAAAGTCATTCTGAAAAATATCTCTTCTAGATGAATTCAGGTGTAGACGTTTTCTAGTGCATCAATCAGACGAAATCAAGCGCGGATTCCTTCTGGTACCCTGTTGAAGTAGTAGTCATCTAAGATTCCTTCATTACCTTTTGATGTAGTAGTCGTAAGATTCCTACATTTCTTGTTGAAGTAGTAGTCGTCAGATTCCTTCATTACCTATTGAAGTAGTAGTCGTCCAAGATTCCTTCATTACCTATTGAAGTAGTAGTCGTAAGATTCCTTCATTGCATGTTGAAGTAGTATTCATCCAAGATTCCTTCATTACCTATTGAAGTAGTAGTTATTGTATCCCAAAATTTGCCCTCCTTTTTCTCAAGACATTTTCTCACAAGGATTTTCAAAAGGGCAAGTTTGCACAAGTACAATTGGATTTTTTGGCTTTCAGGCACCAAATCAAAGAAAATCAAGAATGCTTCGATTTCCCAAGCTTCGAATGGACTTTGGCCCCCTTCAACTTGCCTTCGATCTACTGGGCAAAGGCTTCCTTAGACTTGCCTTCGATTCACTAGACGAATACCTCCTTCATGCCTGCTTCGATCCACAAGGCAATTACTTCCTTCGTGCCTGATTCGATTCACAAGGCAGGAACTTCTTTCATGCAGGCTTTGATTCAAAAAGAAACAACCTCCCTCATGCTAGCATTCATAAGGAATTGGCTTCCTTTGTGCTAGCTTCGACTGGGAAATAGCTCCCTCTGAAATGGCTTGCTTCGGTTCCACCTCTGAACTCTTCAACAAATAATTTATATATTATGAACACACATTGGTGGCCCATTCGAAGGACGCACAAGTTGTGCATATGATCCATTCGAAGAACACACGAGTGGTGCCTTCGAAGGATATGCAATTGGTCCATTCAAAGAACATACAAGTGGTGCCTTCAAAGAACATACAATTGGTCCATTCGAAGAACACACAAGTGGTGCCTTTGAAGGACATACATTGGTGGCCCATTCGAAGAACACACAAGTGATGCCTTCGAAGGACATCCAATTGGTCAATTTGAAGGAAACATAATTGTTGGAAACAAGTTTGTTTTTTCTTCTAATGAGTTTTGTTCAAGACGCTTGCTGGAAAAAGTCCTACATGCTGCCAAGTCCAAGCCTCTTGCACAATTACATTCGAAGGAAATAACAAAAGAAGCTTCAACTGGTCAGAAAGAAGTGTTTGATTGGGCTAATAGGAGAATTTTCTAGGTCAAACAACCAATGTAAATGGACTCAATCGAAGGAGCCATGAGGATGAAACCATGAACAAATCGAATTGAAGCCCAAAGTTATCAAAGGAAGCCACTCAGAGCCAATCGAATAACAAGGCTTGAGGGCATACGAAGGAGTCAGGGGGTGAAACATGTCCAGGTTCATTCAAAACCCAAAAGGGGCATGAAATCATCAAAAAAGGCAACCTGTTTAAGTCTTTCGTTTTTTCCTTCAACGCCTGATTAATGGTTGTTTCTTGCCATTTTCATTCATTATCACCCCCAATAAATAAAGAGCAGAAGGACAAACAAAGGAATAAAAAAACCATTAGAACAAAAGAAGGACGAAACATTGCCACAGAGACATCTCTCCTATACACGCACGTTGCCTATACAAAAATCACACCAAATTCTCCAACCCTTCACAAAGTTTCCAAATTCAAAAAGCTTTTGCAAACTCCCTCAGATCGAAAGAATACCATATTCTTTCTCATGATACTTCCAAGCAGCCATCCCACGCCCAGGACTTCAGATTGAAGCACCTCTGTTTGGTAAAGAGAATTTCCAATCGTAAACTCATTCACTCTCTGATTTAAGCTCAATTTTAATTTCATATTAGCGTTATTATTGTTTTTTTTTTGTGTGTGAATGATTTAATGTAATACATGTAAGTTGCAGCGTCCAAATTCAAAAATACCATTGTCAAGGCCTTCGATTCTGATTGTCTTCGAAATCCATGATGTAGGCCATTTCAGGCCAAAACAAACCTAGATTTGAACTCAGGGAGTTCGAATTAGGGGGATTCAAATTGTGGGGAAGGGCCTGGGTTCGACACCCAGGTCATACATTTTTTCTCTAACAATTATATTTCAGATCCCATACTTGTAGGTCTAGCATGCACACTATGCACCTTCAGATCACAACCAGGAGATCCTATCTGATCAGATCCAGCGCCCCCAGATGTGCAGCTCACCATGCACCCTAAAAATACCCTCTCACTGGATCCAACTGTAGATTTAGGCTCCTCTCACTTCGGGCCTACATTTTTAAACACTACATCTTGCTTACTTGTGCTGCCTGGCCCTTTTCATTGTTTATTTTTGTTCTTTTTTTAGTTACTTTTTATTTAACTATAAAAGAAATCAGATAAAAAAATCACAAAAATATATTTAGTTCTTTTCTCTTAACTAATTTAATTTTCATAAATAAATTTAATTTAACTTAATCATGTTTTAGTATTTATTTCATAGTTAATTTGTAATTAAATTAGACTTAGGTTTTAAGTATTAAAATCAAACCACAAAAATACCAAAAAAAAAAAATCTTCTTAATACTTAGGCTTTTTTAGGACGTTTGATATTCTTTATAAACAATCTCTTATCATTTTTGTTTTCTATTTTTATTTTATTATTTAAATTCTAGAAAGAATGTATAGGTTGCACATTTGATTTTGTAATAGTTATTTTATCTTTTCGCATTTTTTTCTAAATATTGTAACTGCTCATGGGATGTAATAGCGTAGCTTTAAAATTCCGCATTTTAAATTTCCGGAAAATTATTAACTGTTTAGATGGATGTTAATTAGGATTGTATGGCAGGAATAATAATCAAATGCTAGCAAACCTAACACAAAGATAAATAACTGAAACAAACGCACTTGCACATGTGCACCTTTAGGGTATTTCCACTTCGGTTTCCTTCGGAGAATAGTCACAACTCTCGAAACGTGAGAGATTTTAGTGGTTACTCTCCGGTTTTAAAAGATCATAAGTCCCTCAATGACCCTCTCGACATTTCCTCAGTAAACAATGATCTTAAAACCCTAGGGTAGTTACTAAGGTTTCTCGCCCAGTTTCTTTTACGACTATAAACGTCCATTCGAATGTCCCTCAAACATCCAAACGAATAGGGCTACTTACTCACTAATAGTAGGATAGAATTGTCTAAAGGAAAATAGGAAAATAACAAACCTTTCCAGTAAAAGTAGATAGTTCCTATATGCTTGCTCAAAAACAAACTTTTTACACTTACACAAAACAATTTTCAAAAACCTTTTCAAAAACGCTTTATCAACACTTTTGAAGACTGATACAAGAGTTATCATAAATCAAGCTTCCTTACTATTGGCATTTCAAAAATACTTTTCAAAAACACACAAAGCATAAAGTATTTCAAAATGAGCTAAGCATCTAAGAGCCCGTAGAAAACTACAGATGGAAAGGGTACTAACACCTTCTCTTTCCATAATCTACCCCCCTTACTCATAAATTATCTTGAAAGGTCTTTTTCTGTTCTTTTCACCCTTTCCTTTGTTGGATAAAAGAAAAGTTGGTGGTGACTCTTTCTTACCGCAACATTTGCAAACACAAATGCAAAACCAGTATAACAGTCAGTTCTGCCACCGTATCACAGAACTGAAAACTCTGCTGGGGAAACTTATAAAGTGGGGTTAACTTAGAGTTTAGTTCATTCTATATTTGCTTTCATTATGTGTTTTATTTGCTTTAACTTTGAGGGTTTTCTTGAGTTTACTTGTAAAGATCCTACACCTAGATCTGGGGTACCTTTTAGGTAAGTAGCAATAGATAGTGGGGATTGTGAGGGGTATAGTGACACAGTTGAAATGATAGCTACGTTGGTGTGACACATTTGTTGGTACCGGTAGCCCTTGAGTAGTCAAGGAGAATATCAGGCCACTGTGTGGTGTCATGAAGCACCAACTGACCTTAGAACCTCTAATTGAATAACTTGCCCATTAGGAAGTAGTGAGATAGCCGGATTTGGTGCAGTTCGAAGTTGGTTGATACTTGATACTACACTTATTGAGATCTGACTTCTGGTATATTTTGATTTCCAATAAAGATGCTTGCGCTGAAACAATGCCCGATGAAGAAAGATCAATGATATTGAGATCCCATATAACCCGGTTACTTAATAGGACAAGTTGAACCAACTAAACTTCAAGAGGGTACTTACCTATGGAATCCATGCAAGCCTAAACCTAAGGATCTATTTATGTGCTTGTATATATCTGTTTGTACATAACATCATAACATGGCATGCCACACTAACCATTTCAAGGACTTTAGGACTTATCTTCGTGTCTGTTTTGTAGGACATGGCTCCCATTCGCAGAAATACTATCCAAGTCAACCTTGTAAGGGTTCCTCCTCAACTTAAAAAGTTGGCATCAAGGGTTCCTGAGAATTATTCATTCACCAAAATACATGGTCGAATCCTCAGTTTGGTCACCTCAAGCCCTAATGAAGACATGGTGAAAGTTCTCTTCCAGTTCTTTGACCCTTTACATCATTGTGAGGGTTATTACTTCATCTTCATATGTCATTAATAAATCATTGGATGTTTTGCATGCAAATTTTACGTTCCTTGTTTTTCTTTTCTACTTTTTACTTTATCAAAAATAGCTATGCTCTCTTATACACACCCACATATCAAACTGCATATCCACATCCACTCTGGATCCCATTGGCAACGGTTCTGATATTTCCAATTATGACTTTGAAAATCCAATCTACGAAGCCGAGGATGAAGGTGAGGAAGATTGTGATGTACCAGGAGAACTTGCCAGACTGTTACAACAGGAGGAAAGGGCAATATAGCCTCATGAAGAGCCGGTTGAGACAATAAACTGGGGTATTGAAAAGGATAAGAAGGAAGTTAAGATAGGTGCCAATTTAGAGCATAGTGTCAAGGAGCGGTTAATACAAATGTTACATGACTATGTTGAGGTCTTTTCCTGGTCATGCAAAGACATGCCAGGACTTGACAATGATATTATGGTTCATCACCTAACGACAAAAGAGGATTGCCCTCTAGTGAAACAGAAGGTTCGTTGTATGCGACTAGAGATGTCAGAAAAGATCAAGGCTGAAGTCATGAAACAATTCAATGTCGGTTTTTTAGTTGTTACCTCTTATCCATAATGGGTTGCTAATGTTGTTCTGGTACCTAAGAAGGACTGTAAAGTACGCATGTGCGTGGATTACAGGGACCTGAATAGGGCAAGCCACAAGGATGACTTTCCGCTTCCCCATATTGATGTTCTTGTTGACAACAGCGTACAACATAAGGTATTCTCCTTCATGGATGGTTTCTCCGGGTACAATCAGATCAAAATGGAGCCTGAAGATATGGAGAAAACAACCTTCGTCACGCAGTGGGGTACTTTCTGATACAAAGTTATGCCATTTGGGTTAAAGAACGTTGGGGAAACCTATCAGTGTGCCATGGTAGATTTGTTTCATGATATGATCCATGACAAGATAGAGGTCTACGTTGATGATATGATAGCCAAGTCTCAGACTGAAGATGAGCACCTTTATCACCTGCAGAAGCTGTTTGAAAGGCTGAAGAAATACAAACTAAGGATGAACCCGAATAAGTGCACCTTTGGAGTAAGATCCGGTAAGCTCTTAGGCTTCATTGTCAGCGGTAAAGGTATTGAAGTAGACCCTGCAAAGGTAAAAGCTATACAAGAAATGCCAACTCCTCGCACTGAGAAGGAGGTTAGGGGATTCCTGGGACGTCTAAACTACATTATCAAATTCATTTCCCATTTAACCGCTACTTGTGAACCAATCTTCAAATTACTGAAGAAAGATCAAGCAGTGAAGTGGAATGACGATTGCCAGATCGCCTTTGACAAAATCAAGGAATATCTTTAAGAGCCTCCAATTTTGATGCTGCCGGTTGAAGGGAGACCTTTGATCATGTACTTAACGGTATTAGAGATTTCAATGGGGTGTGTGCTGGGGCAGCATGACGAGTCTGGTCGAAAAGAGCATGTAATATACTACCTTAGCAAAAAGTTCACAGACTGTGAAACAAGATACTCATTTCTCGAGAAAACTTGTTGTGCTTTGGCATGGGCTGCTCGCCGACTAAGACAGTATATGTTGACTCACACTACCTTATTGATATCTAAAATGGATCCTATCAAATACATCTTTGAGAAGCCTGCTCTCTCCGGAAGAATAGCAAGATGGAAAATGATCCTGACCGAGTATGATATCAAGTACATAACCCATAAAGCAATTAAGGGGAGTGTATTAGCTGATCATTTGGCTCATCAGGCTGTAGACACTACCAATCCATGAATTTTGAGTTCCCATATGAGAACATCATGTTAGTAACTGATTCTGAAGAACCTGGATCGGATGAAGGACCTAAAAAAGGATCCCGATGGACTATGGTTTTTGACGGAGCTTCCAACGCACTTGGAAATGGCATCGGTGTTATGATCATGTCTCCCAAAGGCTGTCATACTCCTTTCACCGCCAGGCTATGTTTTAATTGTACCAACAATATAGCTGAATATGAAGCATGCATTATGGGTCTCAAAGCTGCTATCGACTTGAGGATCAAATTCTTGAGTGTACTTGGAGACTCGGCCTTAGTAATCAATCAACTCAAAGGAGAATAGGACACGAAGCATCCTAATCTCATCCCGTACAGAGAGCATGTGTTGACACTAATTCCACACTTTGAAGAAGTTACTTTTGAGCATTTTCCACGAGAGGAAAATCAACTAGCGGATGCGCTAGCTATTATGTCATCCATGTTCAAGGTCAGGTGGGATAATGAAGCTCCTCAGATAACTATTGAGAGAATGGATGAACCAGCATACTGTTACGAGGTTGATACTGAAGAAGTAATGGACAAACCTTGGTTCCATGAAGTCAAAAGATATCTTGAAGCCCAAGAGTATCCTAAAGGAGCTCCAGTCAATGGCAAGAAGTTCCTAAGAAGGTTATCTGCCAAGTTCTTCCTCAGTAACGAAATCCTCTATAAGCACAACCACGATTATAATTTGCTATGGTGTGTGGATAAAAGTGAAGCAGGAAAGATTATGATAGATTTACACGAAGGTACCTTTGGCACCCATTCTAGTGTGCACACAATGGCTAAAAAGATCCTACGGGCAAGATACTACTGGTCCACTATGGAAGCAGACTATTATCAGCATTCACGAACTTGTCACAAGTTCCAGATATATACTGGTAAAGTACATGTGCCTCCGGTTCTTCTAAATGTCTTGACTGCTCCTTGACCATTCGCAATGTGGGGCATCAATATGATTGGAGATATTAGACCTACAACTTCTAATGAGCACCGCTTGATCCTGGTTGCCATTGATTACTTCACAAAGTGGGTCGAGGCAGCCTCATTTGCTTCTGTTACCAAGAACACTATGGCCTGATTCATCAAACATAAACTTATATGTCCGTATGGTATTCCAAAAAGAATCATCACAAATAATGGTACCAATCTCAATAATACTATGATCACCGAGCTCTGCACGCAATTCAAGATCCATCATCATAACTCTTCTCCTTATCGGCCAAAGATGAATGGTTTGTAGAAGCTGCTAATAAAAATATCAAAAAGATCATACAGAAGATGACGGTGACATATAAAGACTGGCATGAGATGTTACCATTTTCTCTCCATGGTTACCGTACCAAAGTGCGCACATCAACATGGGTAACTCCTTTCTCTTTGGTATACGTTATGGTAGCTGTCCTACCCATTGAAGTCCAGATCCCTTCCTTGAGAATCATGAAGGATGCAGGTTTGAATGAAGACGAATGGGTTCAGACTTGACTCGACCAATTAAACATGATTGACGAGAAAAGGCTCGCGGCTGTCTGTCATGGTCAGATGTACCAAAAACGTATGATTAAAGCTTTCAACAAGAAGGTCATACGTCAGGTATATCAGGTCAGGGACCTAGTAATCAAGCGCATCATACTGCCGCAAAATGATCCCAGGGGTAAATGGACTCCCACATACGAAGGGCCATTTGTGATCAAGAACATATTTTCTGGTGGAGCCATGATCTTAACCACTATGGACGATGACGACCTTCCGCATCCTATAAACACGAACATAGTTAAAAGATATTATGCATGAACAAAGACTCGCTAGGTTGACTGGCCTAGGCAAAAATAAGGGCATCCCGATGAACCAAAAGTGTTCGGGGAAAAATTAGGGGTATACACATGGAAAAATTTGTACATCCGACAAGTCGAAAACATGAAAAGGCGGCTTAGGCAAAAAAGGGTATCTCGGTGGACTGAAAACCCGAAAGGGTGGTCCAGGAAAAAAGTTAGGGATTTTAAAGCGTATAACTATGTCTCGTTGGATCACCTTACATCCAATCTTCAGTATCAACTATCAAGCTCAAATGGTACTAATCAATCCAGTGAGCTTCGGACAAGCAACACAAGAGATAAGACGCTCAAAGACATAAAGGCAATAGCAGAATGGGAACCCATTGGGATCATTTCACATAGCTGTTTTTTCTTTGTTTACTATTCTTACGACAACATTCTCTTACTAGGATGTTCGTCTCCTTGTATAAAAAACGCTCATTCAAATTAATACAAAAACAATCCCTTCGAAAGTGCAAAACTATTTGTTTTTTATTTTTCTGTTTTTGTTTGCGAAAACGTCCAGTGATTATTTTTGAACATATGCATTTGAATGTGATTACTTTTTACAAATACACGCATAAAAACATAAAGACAATTACTAATGGCTTTAAGAAACGGGACAATGTCTAAAGGCCATCCCTAAAATCCCCGCAGATAATTTCTCCGGCAGGTACAGAGGCAGGGGCATCCTACTATAAAGTCACTGCCATATCCTTAGCATACAGCCTAATGATGTCAGGTGTTCTTATATCCCCGACGGACAAAAATCTCCAATTACTGCCTCAGCATCTTAAAGAATTCCCTAACGTGGGTCACAAGCTTTTCAGGATTCCCCAAGCAGGATTTCATAAAAATCCCCAAGCAGTTCATGGAGTTTCCCTTCCTCAACATAGTTTATTTCTCTAACAACGGAAATCCATCTCCCAGCATTTCAACTTCAGAAAAATTTGAATACTTACACTCTTAATCCCCAACAACAATCAGGGATTTATTTTCCCTAGTTCAATAGTACAACAATAGAACGACTGACACGTTCATACATTGGATTCATTCACCATTTTACAAGTGTCATTGTATATGCAGCACAGATGCATATATTAAAATCTCATTTATTTCGAGAGCATCATTTACACTTCATGCATCATGATATTGCATGTATCTAATTCTTTACCTTTTCAGGAAAGATCGACAGATGAATGTCATCACCAATTTTCAACAAGTTCCAGATTAATACCTGAAACAAGACAGGACAACTATCTGTGGACGACCAATTATAGATTAATACCTGAAACCAGACAGGACAACTATCTACATGAGAAGATTAAAGATTAATACTCGAAACCAGACGGGAAAACTATCTTTCTTTCTCTTAGGTCAGAGATTAATACTTGAAACCAGACAGGACAACTATCTCAACGACCAACAAAAACAAGTTCCAAATTAATACCTGAAACCAGACAGGATAACTATATATGGACGACTGATTGTAGATTAATACCTGAAACCAGACAGGACAACTATCTACATGAGCATATTAAAGATTAATACTCGAAACCAGACGGGAAAACTATCTTTCTTTCGCTTAGGTCAGAGATTAATACCTGAAACTAGACAGGGAAACTATCTCAACAACCAACAAAATCAAGTTCCAGATTAATACCTAAAACAAGACAAGACAACTATATGTGAACAGATGATTGTAAATCAATTCCCGAAACTAGACGGGGTGACTATCTACACGACCAGATGAAGAAATCTTACATAAGTCCCTTCTCTCCAGATGCAGCTTTACACAGGCTCATCCTGAAGCAATCTTACACAGATTCCTTATCAATCTCCAGATGCAGCTTTACACGAGCTCATCCTGAAGCAATCTTACACGGGTTTCTTCTCACAATCTCCAGATGATGTTTAACATGGACTCATCCTGAAACATCCCTACACAGGCTCTTTCTAATACATTTCCAGACAGTATTTAATTTCATTATCCCCAGCAAGTTACTGTGAAGCCTGGAGTTCAACCAGAAAATAACAAACTTTCATCTCTCTAGTCCAGAGATAACTCCTCAGTAGAGCCTTGGACAACTGAAGCTCCTAGACGCTATTCCCCATAGAGTTTTTCTCAAGCAGGAGAACAACAGAAATCAACCTTCCCCAGTGGAGTCCTCCTCAGACAACAGGAATATGAATCCCCATGAAGAGACCTCTTATGAAGTCATCCTCTACTTTGGATGACATCTTTAAGCCCATCTCCGACAACTCTTAGTAATCTTCTCCAAATGGCATCTTTAAGCCCATTTCCTACACAATCAACCATCACATCATGCGAGTGTAAATTTATGGGAACTTTAGTGTTCAATCATCTTCTATCTTTAGATCACGAATGGAAAACAAGTAAATCTAAATCTCCAGGTTTAAGAAGATTGAACAGGGGCAACTGTTGTACCCTAAAATTTTCCCTCCTTTTTCTTAAGACATTTTCTCACAAGGATTTTCAAAAGGGCAAGTTTGCACAAGTACAATTGGATTTTTGGCTTTCAAGTATCAAATCAAAGAAAATCAAGACTGCTTTTATTTCCCAAGCTTCGACTGGACTTTGGCCACCTTCAACTTGCCTTCGATCCACTAGGCAAAGGCTTCCTCAGACTTGCCTTCGATTCACTATACGAATACCTCCTTCATGCCTGCTTCGATCCACAAAAGATGTGAAAAACACAAGAAGGGGGGGGGGGGGGGGTTGAATTGAAAACCTGAAATCTAAAAGCTCAATGACACAATATTTTTATCCTGGTTTGTTTGATCTCAAACTACTCCAGTCCACCCGTCAAGGTGATTTCTCCTCTCTCCAACGAGGTCTTAATCCACTAATCTCAAAAGTTTACAATCACTACTTTAACAACTGTTAAAGTCTTCTTGAGTACAACCACAGTCTGGTTAATCTCAAGGAACATTGTTTCAATGCAATTATATAAGATATGTGTTGTTGTGTTTCTAACAAAAACTATTTATCACAACTGTGATAAATTACACAGGATTATAGCTTGGAAATATAAAGAATATAGCTTGCAGCTTGAATATGCGTGAGTGGTAATATAGAAAAATCGTTATTGATTTTGAAAGCTGACTATGTTTATATAGGCAGTGGAATGATGTTGATCATAAAGCATGTTTAATGTCATTAACCCACTTTCCATTTGGAGAAGATCCTGTCTGAAAGAAGCCGCTGGAATTGATGTTGTCTTGAATGATCAGTAACGCTTCTGAATCTTATCTCCTTACTTGCTGATGACGCTTCAGAGTACTGATGACTTGGATTGGTATGTTCTTGTTCAAAATCATAGTTTACGTTACTTAAGCGCAGGGTCTGGTCATCAATTTTCAGCGCAGGGTCTGATTGTTTTAGCGTGAAGCCCTTATGGCTTATCTTCTGATGCTGATATGATCAGAACTTCTGCATACATAAAACATAATTTTTTAGGGTGCATATTTTTTCTTTGTATTTATTTATTCTTTGTATTTGTTATCATCAAAACTCTAACCAAGGGTTATAGAATCAAACTATGTTCTAACAATCTCCCCCTTTTTGATGATGACAAAAACTAGATTTTTCAATTAAAAATAAAGAATAAAAGGTTCAAGAGAAACTCCCCCTGAGTTGATTACTTCCCTTAAGTTCCTTGAGCATCAGATTTTAGCTGCATCTTTAATCATAGTTTGTACCTGTTCAAGCTTTTCAGAAGATAGAGGTTAAGTAATTCAGAATGTTTGAGATTTCTGTCTCACTAAACCGTTATTGAAAATATCTTACTTTCTCCCCCTTTTTGTCAGTTATCAAAAAGGCAATATAATCAGAGCCAAAATAGGTAAATTATATTAAAAACAAGAGGCAATGAAAAGTTCCAAAACAGAAAAGGTAAAAAATTAAGCGTTACAGATTTAAAACAAAAAGATCTAAGAAGGAGGAGGAAGACGCGTGAACAAAGCTTCCAGCAAGCTCTTGATTTGAGTATTAGACTCCTCTTGCTTGCCCAAAATGCTTTTAATTTCTTTGTTTGTGTCCTCCTGCTTATCCAACCTTGCATGGATAAGAGCATTTCTTTCTTCAACTCTTCCAGAGTTTGCATGACTAAGGAAGGTGCTGGAGTTTCTTCAGGAGTTAGACGTTGCTCAGAGCATCCTGCAGCTTGTTCACAGTGAACCATTTCCTCTGTTGTGATCATCTCTTCTGGAGCAGCAGTCATGGAGAGACTTTCTGATTCTGGTTGTACTTCATCTAAGGTATGATGCTCTATCCAGGGAGCATTATCCAGAGGGAGAATATCTTTCTTGAGCAGATGGCTCAGAACTTGGTCTTCAAAAGCCTTTAGCTTAGCACTAATGTTCTGTTGAACTTATTCATAACTTTGTTCCTTCAGCTTCAGTGTTTCAGAACTCAGCCAGTTTTTGAATTTTGTCCATATATGACCAGAGGCAGCATGATTAGTCATCTCTTAACTAGCATACTTCAAAGAATTTATCCATTCCTGTATTCCTGTTTCAAAAATAAACAAACTTGTAACAACATCTGATGTGGTTTCAGTTGGTTTAAGTTTGGGAATGGCAGTTTTGTGAGAGATAACAGCTAGTCTTTCCAGCACAATTGGATCAATGACAAGTCTTACATTGTCATCTAGACTGCTATTGGGTGAAGGAGTGGGAGAGTCAGGTATGATGATTAGACTGGTATGGCAGTTTGGTGGTGTGGATTCCAGAGATGAAGGAATTTATGGAATGTCGTGGATGGTGAGAGGCATGCGAATGGCAAGTGGTTCTGTGATTCCAGGTATTAGGATTGTATCAGAATCTGAATGAGGTTCTTCAGATTGGTTTGTTGAAACATGGTGAGGTTCTGGTTCATGGATATCAGAGGATTGATTCTCAGAAGGTTGAGCTTCTGGTTGTTGTTGTTCAGGTTGAGGTGATGGTGGATGAGGAATATCTTGTTATGGAGAGAGAGGTTGTAGAATTTCTGGTGTGGTATCAGAGTTTGGATTTTCAGGGAGTTGAGAATTTGGATTTTGTGGTACGGGAGCTGAAAAGTATTGGTCAAAAGAATCAATGTAAGACAGAACTTTGGCAAGTTCTGGTTGAGTTTGTTTAGGGTTTGGATTATGAGAAAGGGAGTGAGTTTCATTCAGACCTAGAGTTTCTGATGGATCAGACCCTATGTCAAAGTCTTCAAATGTTTGTGGGGTTGGATGTTCTGGTTGAGTAGTTATGGGTTCAGATGTTGATATATTTATTGATTCTAAAACAGAAACAGAGGAAGGATTACCTTTCTTTTTGGCAGCTTTTGGAGTCCTCTGAGATGGTCCTTCTGCTGCAGCTTTCCTCTTCTTGGTCTTCTTCAAAACAACTTCTAGAGCAGCCTGATGCAAGTCCTGGATATTGATTTCTGGTGCAGTACCATCTTCCTTGCAAGCATCCAGATATCTGATTATTATTTCTGGCTTTGAGTCAATATCAGAAAATAGAGGAAAATCATCCAGAGGTGTCCTCCTTGAAGTGATGGTTTCATGAGAAGTAATAAAAGGTTCCTTCTTGATATGCTCAATGATTTTCATCTTCTTCAGATTTTTTGCGTTCAGGGGCTTCCCAACGGTTGTTTCCAAAGAGCTGATTTCCTGAGCTTCAGTCATATGCTCTATCAGCCTATTCTCTGTCAGAATATCTGATATGAGTCTTCCCAAGGGTATCTAGTCCCTTTTGGTTCATTCATCTTCTCTTGTTTCCTTCACACTAATTCTAAGATGATTAAACAACAAGTGTGGGAGGTTTACCTTAGTCCTCTTGGCAATAAAATAGATCAGAAACTGCTGATCAATGTTTATATAATCAGGAGAGCTAGTTGGCTTCCTGTGGTTGATACACCCCAGAATAATTTTAGCCCATATTCTGTGGTGATCCTTCAGATCTCTGATTTTGCTGGAGGGAAGTCCAAGAGTAAATATTTCCCTTGCAATAGAGCCTACATCAGAGCATCTTTCAGCCATGTCAATACATCTGACACCTCCACCATTGTAACCAATAAGCTTTGAAATTAGGTCTTCTGTAATGACAATTTTATTCCCCATGACATAAGAGGTAACTTGATGATTTGAAGAAGAAGCATGTATCTAGAATTCTTTGGCAAGAATTGGAAATGTTGGCCCTAGAAGACGGTCAAAGTATCTGTTCCAACCTTGAGCATTGATGTCTTCATACAGATTGAAGTCGTTTTCTTGCAAGCTTTCAAAGTCAATAATCAGTTCTGAAATAACTTCCAGATTATTAATGGGAGTGAGTAGCATTTTGTAAGGTTCTTCGTACTGTTCCATTGAAGCAGATTCCTGACTTCTGATGTTTCGGGCGCTTGAAGAAGCCATTGTTCACACAAGATTTGAGGAAGATGAAAGGTTTTTTTTTGAAAATACGAACTTGAAACGATTGAAAGCGTTTAGAGAGTAAAAAGAAGTGAATGTAAAAAGTGAGATTTGAGTTTAAATAGTTTTTCTTGAAAGCGTAAACAGTAAGAGAGAGAAATAATTAGTCATGATTATAAGCATAATGACAGGTGAAATTAGGGGATTCAAAAAGATACTGGAACGGTTACCCATGACGTGTGTCTCAATGCACCTAATCATCGCTTTTGACCTTTCAGAAAAGTGAACGCATGTTCAGCCTCAGAAAGTAGCTGATGAATGGATGACAACTGTTTGATTATGTGAACAGCACACTTCTATCCTTGAAATGAAACGTTCAGATTTTCATGGATAGATTCTGATGCAATATGTACTTCTAAAACTCTGAAGACAGGTTGATCAGTAGTTCACAGAAAATAACAAAGTTCTGAAGGTTAAGATATGTAAATAAAACAATTTATTCTGGGCATAGCTTCATTCTGAGATGTTTCAGAATGAAGTTAAACCTATCTTCAGAAATAGGTTTTGTAAAGACATCAGCCCATTGATGGTCTGTGTCAATGAATTTTAAGTTAAGAATCCCTTTCTAAATATAGTCCCTAATAAAATGATGTTTTATTTCTATATGCTTAGCCCTAGAATGCAAAATTGGATTTTTACTGAGACAAATAGAAGAAGTATTGTCACAGAGGATATGAATGTTACTCTCAAATATGTTGAAGTCTTCAAGTTGACTTTTCATCCAGAGCATTTGCGTGCTACATCCAGCAGCTGCTATGTATTCAGCTTCTGCTGTTGATAGTGCTATTGTGGATTGTCTCTTGCTGGACCATGAGATCAGATTTTCTCCTAGAAACTGGCAGCTTCCAGAAGTGCTTTTACGTTCTACTCTGTCTCCAGCAAAGTCAGCATCACAATATCCTACTAAGTTGTAATCATTTGATTTTCTATAAAACAAACCCAGATTAGCAATACCTTTCAGATACTTGAAAATTCTCTTAACTGTTGTTAAGTGAGATTCTCTAGGATCTGATTGGAATATAGCACATATGCAAACACTAAATAAAATTTCATGCCTTGAAGCCGTCAGATAGAGAAGAGAACGAATCATACCTCTGTAGACCTTCTGTTCTACCTTTTTACTTTCCTCTTCCTTTTCCAGAATGCACGTGGGATGCATTGGAATCTTTGAGGGCTTACATTTTGAGAGATCAAATTTCTTCAGAAGTTCTCTGACATATTTGCTCTGATCAATGTAAGTTCCTTCTGGAGTTTGGTTTATCTGAATGCCCGAAAAGAATTTGAGTCCCCCCATTAAACTCATCTCAAACTCTGCCTGCATACATTTAGCAAACTCTCTTCCCAGAGAGGGTTTAGTAGATCCAAATATAATGCCATCAACATAAATATGACAAACTAACATGTCATTCTTAACTGTCTTACAGAATAAGGTTGTGTCCACTTTCCCTCTGGTGAATTCCTTTTCTAACAGGAAGTTACTTAGTCTTTCATACCAAGCTCTGGGAGCTTGTTTTAGTACATAAAGTGACTTCTTTAGTTTGAAAACATATTCTGGATTTTTGGAATTCTCAAAACCACGGGGTTGGTTCACATATACCTCTTCATCTATATAGCCATTTAAGAATGCACTTTTGACATCCATCTGATACAGAGTGATGCCTTTGTTTACAGCAAATGATATTAAAAGTTTGATAGATTCTAACCTGGCGACTGGAGCAAAGGTTAATGTATAGTCAATCCCCTCTTGTTGACTAAAACCTTGTGCTACCAATCGTGATTTGTTTCTGATGACTTCACCTTGCTCGTTCAGTTTATTTATGAACACCCACTTTGTAGCAATGACGTTGAATCCTTTTCGTTTGGGAACCAGATCCCATACGTCATTTCTGGTGAATTGATTTAGTTCCTCTTGCATTTCTAGAATCCAGTCATTGTCCAGAAGTACTTCATCAATAGTTGTTGGTTAAATCAGAGAGACCAGCCCCATGAGAGATTCTTCAGATTTTCTGAATGTTGATCTTGTTCTGATTGGATCATCCTTCTTTCCCAGTATTGTATCTTCTGGGTGATCAATGCTGCTTCTAGATAGTCTTTTATGGAGTTGATCAACAGAAAGTGCTGGATTGCTTGCAGTATCTCTTTCTGATGTTGAGGGAGTGTCTCTGTTGAGAACTTCTGATGAGTTGTCTTCAGTACCTGTGAGTTCAACTTCCATACCTGCAAGGAATTCATTCTGCTTTAACTTTTGAGAGTCAAGCTTATCATCAAACCTAACACTGATTGACTCTTCAACAATCTGTGTTTCTACATTGTATACTCTGTACCCTCTTGAGCATTCAGAGTATCCTAACATAATACACTTTTATACTTTAGAGTCAAACTTGTTCAAATAACTTTTTGTATTCAGAATAAAGCATGTGCATCCAAATGGATGAAAATAAGAAATGTTGGGCTTTCTGTTCTTCCACAATTCATATGGAGTCTTTTCCAAAATAGGTCTTATGGAGATTCTATTCTGAATGTAACACGCTGTGTTAATTGCCTCTGCTCAGAAGATCTTAGCAACGTTAGTCTCGTTGATCATGGTTCTGGCCATTTCTTGCAATGTTCTGTTCTTTCGTTCTACAACTCCATTTTGCTGGGGAGTTCTAGGACAAGAGAAGTCATGCAAGATGCCTTTTTCATTGAAAAATAATTGAAAATTTTTATTTTCAAATTCCCCACCATGATCACTTCTGACTTTGACAATTCTAAGATCCTTTTCATTCTGAACTTGGTTGTAGAAGGTAACAAACACAGAGTGTGACTCGTCCTTGTGTCTTAAGAACTTTACCCATGTCCATCTGCTATAGTCATCTATGATTACTAACCCATACTTCTTTCCACTGACTGAAGCAGTTTTTACTGGTCCAAATAAGTCAATGTGCAGAAGTTTTAATGGCTTAGAGGTGGAAACAACATTTTTGGATTTGAAAGCAGGTTTTGCAAATTTGCCTTTCTGACATGATTCACACAGAGCATCTGAGTTAAACTTCAAATTTGGAAGTCCTCTGACCAGATTGAGTTTGTTAATCTGAGATATTCTTCTCATACTAACATGCCCCAATCTTCTGCGCCAGACCCATTGCTCGTTGTTAATAGAAAGTAGGCATTTTACATTTTGACTCTTTAGTTCAGAAAGTTTTATTTTATAAATGTTGATTTTCCTCTTTCCATTAAATAGGATAGTCCAATCTTTCTGACTAACAGCTTTGCATGAATTTTGATTGAAGATTATATCATAACCATTATCACTTAATTTACTTATGGATAACAGGTTATGCATTAATCCATCAACTAATAATACATTACTTATAGAGGGAAGATTTCCATTACCTACTGTTCCAGAGCCAATGATCTTTCCTCTCTGATTGCCTCCAAAGCCCATGTTGCCTCCAGGCTTAAGTTCCAGGCTTTGGATCATATGCCTTCTTCCCGTCATGTGTCGCGAGCAGCCAGAGTCCAGGTACCATGATTGGTGTCTTAGCTTTGCTGCTAAAGATATCTGCTACATGTATAATTTTATCCTTAGGTACCCACATTTTCTTGGGTCCTGATTTGTTAGTTTTACCAAAACTCTGATTGGATTTTGGTTTGACAGAATAATTACTACTTGTGTATTTTATGTCATGTGTGTGCCCATATATAAAATGTGAATTGAGTGGTGTGCGTTTTATAACTAAGTCCATGGCATTTTTTGGTGTAGATACTTTACCTTGATATCCTATCCCTTTTTTTCCATTTCCGCTAACTCCATAGATCATTGAAGCCATCTTGCTTCTGTCTATGTTTTTAGCTAGAAACTTCTGAAAGCCGTGATCATACTCTTTGATGATCTCATCAGCATTGTTGGGAGTTTAAGAGATTGTTTCCTTCTGAGAGTTTTGCAAATCATTTTCTAATTTTGAAATTTTTTTCTTTTAACTCAGAATTCTCTAATCTGAGACTCTCAACCTTTTTATAGTCAGATGCAAGATTCCTTTTCAGGTTCCTGAATTTGACTCTAATTTGCTGATACCTTTCCAGAATTTCATTTAGACTTTCTGCAAGTTCAGCCTTAGTAAAGTTTATGGTAAGTCAGGAAATACCTCTTCAGTGTCTGATTCAGAGTCTGAACTAGAAGCTTCACTGTCTTCTGATATGTTTGCCATGAGAGCTATGTTTTCTCTTTCATCATCTAATTTTGAGTCAGCTTCAGATGTGTCAGAATCATCCCATGTAGCCATGAGGCTTTTCTTCTTTTCCTTGAAGAACTTCTTTTTGGGTTTTTCCTTCTGAAGCTTTGGGTAGTCACTTTTGTAGTGCCCTTGCTCGTTACATTCATAGCAGATGATGTCCTTGTTGTTTTGCTTTCTGTATCCTGAAGAACCATCAGATCTTTTGTGTCCATAGGAAGACTCAGACTTTCTGTATCTGGAGGAGGATTCATTCTGATTCTCTGATCTTTTGGGATTTCTGAACTTTCTTTGTCTCTGCTTCCACAATTGGTTCACCCTTCTGGAGAGGAGAGACAATTCATCTTCTTCTGATGAGGATCCATCAGAAGTTTCTTCCACAGCATGTAAAACCTTAGAGTCAGATTTTCTGTTAGATTTTAAAGCTAATGGCTTACCTTGCTTTTGAGGCTCATCTTCTTCTAGCTCTATCTCGTGACTTATGAGGGAGCTAACAAGTTCCTCTAGAGAAATTTTGTTGAGATATTTGGATAACTTAAGTGCTGTGACCATTGGCCTCCATTGCTTGGGCAAGCTTCTGATGATGTTCTTAACGTGATCAGCAGTAGAATACCCTTTGTCAAGAACCTTTAGTCCAGCAACAAGAATTTGAAATCTTGAAAACATAGTTTCTATAGATTCATTATCTTCCATCTTGAATGCCTCATACTTCTGAATGAGCGCAAGGGTCTTGGTTTCTTTGACTTGAATGTTGCCTTCATGCGCCATTCTCAGAGAGTCAGACATGTTTTTGGCAGTTTCTATGTTTGATATTTTCTCATATTCTGAATATGAGATGGCACTGAGGAGAATTGTTCTGGCCTTGTGGTGGTTTCTTAATTCACGCTTTTGTTGATCAGACATCACTTTTCTGTCTATCTTCTGAACACGTCCATCCATTGGGTGTGTGTATCCATCAGTCACCATGTCCCACAGATCAATATCATGATCCAGAAAGAAACTCTCAATTTTGTATTTCCAGTAGTTAAAGTTTTCTCCATCAAAGACTAGAGGTTTGCCACTGAATTTGTCCTTGTCTTCATGGTTGTCATTGCTGATGTTTTGGCTTGGTCCCACCATATGAATTGAAAACTTGAAATCTAAAAGCTCAATGACACCCTGGTTCGTTTGATCTCAAACTACTCCAGTCCACCCATCAAGGTGATTTCGCCTCTCTCCAACGAAGTCTTAATCCACTAATCTCAAAAGATTATAATCACTACTTTAACAACTGTTAAAGTCTTCTTGAGTACAACCACAATCCGGTTAATCTCAAGGAACACTGTTTCAATGCAATTATATAAGATATGTGTTGTTGTGTTTCTAACAAAAACTGTTTATCACAACTATGATAAATTACACAGGATTATAGCTTGGAAACATAAAGAATATAGCTTGCAACTTAAATATGCCTGAGTGGTAATATAGCAAAATCGTTATTGATTTTGAAATCTGACTATGTTTATATAGGCAGTGGAATGATGTTGATCATAAAGCATGTTTAATGTCATTAACCCACTTTCCATTTGGAGAAGATCTTGTCTGAAAGAAGCCGTTGGAATTGATGTTGTCTTGAATGATGAGTAATGCTTCAGATTCTTATCTCCTTACTTGCTGATGACGCTTCAGAGTACTGATGACTTGGATTGGTATGTTCTTGTTCAGAATCAGAGTTTACGTTACTTAAGCGCAGGGTCTGGTCATCAATTTTCAGCGCATGTTCTAATTGCTTCAGCGTGAAGCCCTTATGGCTTATCTTCTGATGCTGATATGATCAGAACTTCTGCATACATAAAACATAATTTTTTAGGGTGCATATTTGTTCTTTGTATTTATTTATGCTTTGTATTTGTTATCATCAAAACTCTAACCAAGGGTTGTAGAATCAAACTATGTTCTAACACAAGGCAATTATTTCTTCGTGCCTGATTCAATTCACAAGGCAAGAACTTCTTTCATGCATGCTTCGATTCACAAAGCAATGGCCTCTCTCATGCTAGAATTCACAAGGCATTGACTTCCTTTGTGCTAGCTTCTACTGGACAATAGCTCCCTCTGAAATGGCTTGCTTCGATTCCGCCTCTGAACTCTTCAACACATAATTTCTACATTATGAACACTCATTGGTGGCCCATTCGAAGAACGCACAAGTGGTGCATGTGATCCATTTGAAGAACACACGAGTGCTGCCTTCGAAGGACATATAATAGGTCAATTCAAAGAACACACGAGTGGTGCCTTCTAAGGACATACAATTGGTCCATTCGAAGAATACACAAGTGGTGCCTTCGAAAGACATACATTGGTGGCCCATTCGAAGAACAAAAAAAGTGGTGCCTTTGAAGGACATACAATTGGTCTATTCGAAGGACACATAATTGTTGGAAATAAGTTTTTTTTTGTCTTTTGATGAGTTTGGTTCAAGACGCTTGCTGGCCAAAGTCCTACATACTGCCAAGCCCAAGCCTCCTACATAATTTCATTCAAAGGAAATAACAAAAGAAGCTTTGACTGGTCAGAAGGAAGTGTTAAATTGCGATAATATGAGAATTTTCTAGGTCAAACAACCAATGTAAATGGACTCAATCAAAGGAGCCATGAGGATGAAATCATGAACAAATCAAATTGAAGCCCAGAGTCATCGAAGGAAGCCACTCAGATCCAGTCGAACAACAAGGCTTGAGGGCATTCGAAGGAGTCAGGGGGGGTGAAACATGTCCAGGTTCATTCAAAACCCAAAAGGGGCATGAAATTATCAACAAAGGCAACCTGTTTAAGGCTTTCGATTTTGCCTTCAAAGCCTGATTAATGGCTGTTTCTTGCCATTTTCATTCATTATCACCCCCTATAAATATAGAGCATAAGGACAGACACGGGAAGAAAAAAACCATTAGAACAAAAGAAGGACGAATCATTGCCACAAAGACATCTCGCCTATACACGCGCGTTGCCTATACAAAAATCACACAAAATTCTCCAAACCATCACAAAATTTCCAAATTCGAAAAGCGTTTGCAAACTCCCTCTGATCGAACGAATAGCAAATTCGTTCTCCTGAGACTTCCAGGCAGCCATCCCACGCTCAGGACTGCAGATCAGAGCACCTCCATTTGGTAAAGAGAATTTCCAATCTTAAACTCATTCACTCTCTGATTTAAGCCCATTTTTAATTGCATATTAGCGTTATTATTGTTTTTTTGTGTGTGAATGATTTAACGTAATACATGTAAGTTGCAGCGTCCAAATGCCAAAAGACCATTGTTAAGGCCTTCGAATCTGATCGTCTTCGAAATCCATAATGTATGCCATTTTAGGCCAAAACAAACCTAGATCCGAACTCAGGGAGTTCAAATTAGGGGGATTCAAATTATGGGGAAGGGCCTGGGTTCGACACCCAGGTCATACATTTTTTTCTCTAACAATTATATTCCAGATTCCAGACTTGCAGGTCTAGCGTGCACACAATGCACCTTCAGATTACAACCAAGAGATCGTATCTGTTCATATCCAGCGCCCCCAGACGTGCATCTCACCATGCACCCTTAAAATACCCCCTCACTGGATCTAACTGCAGATTTTGGCTCCTCTCACTTTGGGCCTACGTTTTTAAACACCGGCCCTTGCTTACTTGTGTTGCCTGGCCTTTTTCATTGTTTATTTTTGTTCTTTTTTAGTTACTTTTTATTTAACTATAAAAACAATCAGATAAAAAAATCACAAAAATAGATTTAGTTCTTTTCTCTTAACTAATTTAATTTTCATAAATAAATTTAATTTGGCCTAATCATGTTTTAGTATTTATTTCATAGTTAATTTGTAATTAATTTAAACTTATGTTTTAAATATTAAAATCAAACCACAAAAATACCAAAAATATTTTTTTTCTTAATACTTAGGCTTTTTTTGACGTTTGATATTCTTTATAAACAATCTCTTATCATTTTTGTTTTCTATTTTTCTTTTATTATTTAAATTCTAGAAAGAATGTACAGGTCACACATTTGATTTTGTAATAGTTAGTTTATCTTTTCGCATTTTTTTCTAAATATTGTAACTGTTCATGGGATTTAATAGCGTAGCTTTAACATTTCGCATTTTAAATTCCTGCAAAGTTATTAACTGTTTAGATGGATGTTAATTATGATTTTATGGTAGGAATAATAATCAAATGCTAGCAAACCTAACACAAAGATAAATAACAGAAACAAACGCACTTGCACATGCGCACCTTTAGGGTATTCCCACTTTGGTTGCCTTCGAAAAATAGTTACAACTCTCGAAACGTGAGAGATTTTAGTGGCTTCTCTTTGGATTAAAAAGATCATAAGTCCCTCGATGACCCTCTCGACATTGCCTCGGTAAAAATGATCTTAAAACCCTAGGGTAGTTGCTAAGGTTTCTCGCCCAGTTGCCTTTGTGACTATAAACGTCCCTTCGAATGTCCCTCAAACATCCAAACGACTAGGGCTACCTACTCACTAATATTAGGATATCATTGTCTAAAGGAAAAGAGGAAAAAAACGAACCTTTCGAGTAAAAGTAGATAGTTCCTAGATTCTTGCTCAAAAGAAAACTTTTTACACTTACACAAGACAATTTTCAAAAACCTTTTCAAAAATTCTTTATCAACACTCTTGAGGATTGATACAAGAGTTATCATAAAGCAAGATGCCTTACTATTGGCATTTCAAAAATACTTTTCAAAAACACACAAAGCACAAAGTATTTCAAAATGAGCTAAGCATCTAAGAGCCCGTAGAAAACTACGGATAGAAAGGATGCTAACACCTTCCTTTTCTATAATCTACCCCCTTACTCAGAAATAATCTCGAAAGGACTTTTTTGTTCTTTTCACCCTTTCCTTTGTTTGATAAAATAAAAGTCGGTGGAGACTCTTGCTTACCGCAACATTTGTGAACACAAACGCAAAACTAGTATAACAGTCAGTTCTGCCACTGTATCACAATAGTCATAAGATTCCTTCATTTCCTGTTGAAGTAGTAGTCATCAGATTCCTTCATTACCTGTTGAAGTAGTAGTCATAAGATTCCTTCACTACCTGTTGAAGTAGTATTCGTTCAAGATTCCTTCATTACCTGTTGAAGTAGTAGTCATAAGATTCCTTTATTTCCTATTGAAGTAGTAGTCGTCAGATTCCTTCATTTCCTGTTGAAGTAGTAGTCATCAGATTCCTTTATTACCTATTGAATTAGTAGTCGTCCAAGATTCCTTAATTACCTTTTGAAGTAGTAGTCGTAAGATTCCTTCATTTCCTGTTGAAGTAGTAGTCGTCAGATTCCTTCATTACTTGCTGAAGTAGTAGTCATAAGATTCCTTCATTACTTGTTGAAGTAGTAGTCATCAGATTCCTTCATTACCTGTTGAAGTAATAGTCGTCAAAGATTCCTTCATTACTTGCTGAAGTAGTAGTCAACAAATATTCCTTCATTACATGTTGAAGTATTAGTCGTCAAATTCCTTCATTGCTTGTTGAAGTACTAGTCGTCCAAGATTCATTCATTACCTGTCGAAGTAGTAGTCGTCAAAGACTCCTTCATTTCCTTTTGAAGTTGTAGTCGTCAAAGATTCCTTCATTGCTTGTTGAAGTAGTAGTCGTCCAAGATTCCTTCATTTCCTATTGAAGTAGTAGTCATCAGATTCCTTCATTACTTGTTGAAGTAGTAGTCATCAGATTCCTTCATTACCTGTTGAAGTAGTAGTCGTCCAAGACCCCTTCATTGCCTATTGAAGTATTAGTCATAAGATTCCTTCATTGTCTGTTGAAGTAGTAGTCATCAGATTCCTTCATTACCTGTTGAAGCAGTAGTCTTCCAAGATTCCTTCATTACCTGTTGAAGTAGTAGTTGTAAGATTCCTTCATTGCCTGTTAAAGTATTAGTCGTCCAAGATTCCTTAATTGTCTGCCGAAGAAGTAGTCTTCAAAGATTTCTTCATTACCTGTCGAAGTAGTAGTCGCCAAAGATTCATTAATTATATGTCGCAGTCAAGCTGCATACTTACCAGTAGTCACTTTGGATGGCATTTATAAGCCCATCTTCGACAACTCTCAGTCATATTCTCCAAATGGCATCCATAAGCCCATTCCTGATATCATCAACCAACGGCGTTACTTCATGCGAGTGCAAATTTCTGGGCACTTCAGTGTTCAATCATCTTCCACCCTCAGATCACAAAAGGCGGACAAGCCAATCTAAATCTTCAGGTTTAAGAAGATTGAACAGGGGCAGCTATTGCATCCCAAAATGTTCCCTCCCTTTTTATTCAAGGCGTACTCATTAAGGTCCTCAATTACTCAAGTTTGACCACGAATTGATCAGACAAATTCTCCTCCTAAGCAATGGCCTTTCAACTAGTTTCACTTTTCAACAAGATGTGTGAGATCCAAAGGTCTCAAATGTTTTCCATGGTCCTAATATGTCTTCAAGTTTCTCCATTCCAAGTTTCATGCTCTACAACTTCTCTTTTATCCTCAAGCTCAAGAAATGCATCATTTGGAAGGTACAAGATCATACATTACAGGAGGTATTGCACCCTATACGCCTCAGTATAATGGCATAGCTGAAAGAAAGAAAAGAAGTGTACGAAACATGACGAGGTGTATGTAGAAAGCTAATAATATATCTAAGAGATTTTGGGCTGAAGCAGCTTCAACAGCAGTATGCATTCTAAATTAGATGCCCAACGAAGTAGTGTTAGTTGGGAATTTCGATTACATAAGTTTTAAAAATTTGACACTATGATCGAAGAAAGAATAGTTCGAAAGAAATTGTGAGGAGGCTTTTATGAAGTCTTCGGTTGATGAAGAGCTAATAAAGATCTTCACTATGTTGAATCGTTATCGAAGGGTCCATTTTCAAATTATTGAAATATAAGTTATTCGAAGCATTACAAGGAAAGACATTTAGACTGTGATGTTGATTGAATTATCGCTTTGAAAAGAAGAAAATTTTGAATACAAAATATTTGATCTTATCCAAAGAAACACGTGGAAGTCTAATGGTTCGAAGGACATGCAACCTTCAAACGCGGAGTGATTTCATAGAAGGATCGTTAGGGTCGAATAAGCCAAATATAAGTCATCTTAGAGTTTTTTGGATCAATGTGTTTCAGGCATGTACCTTAACAGGTGAGGAAGAAGTTGGATGATCAAAGTGAATTCTTAGTACTCATAGGTTATCATTCGACTGGTGCATACAAGTTGTATTCACCAATCGAAGATAAACTAGTGATCTGTAAAGATGGTCTTGTAGACGAAAGAAAAGGGTGGGATTGGAGTCAAAGTTCAGTTCGACAAGAAGAGGAACAAAGCAAAGCTTAGACAAAGTCACAACTGTGTTCGAAGAAGATGAACAGAACGAAGCTTTGACAAGTCAAAATGAACAAGTTGATACTTCGACTGGTCTAATTGAAGAGCCACCTGTGCAGAAGGAAAGAAGATCCACAAGAACAATAATTGTTCGACTAGGCGAATTGAATATGAGAGCAATACATGTAGATAGTAACTTAATCTAAGAAGCCATGATGGTGAATCCTTGAGCAATTCGAATTGGTATGAAGCCGTGAAAGAAGAACTTAGAGCCATCGAAAAGAACAAAACTTGGGAGCCTGTCGAAAGAACCAACAAAAAAGTCAATTGATGTGAAATGGAGCTACAAGTCGAAATGAAAAACCTAATGGGATGTAGCTTGTTGGGCTTGGACTGATTATCTTGAGGCCCAAATTCGAGCAATACACCAACCATAACCTGTCTAGGTTCATTATGTTTCAAGAATGGCAAGAAAATTATAAAAAATGGCAACTTTTCAAATATTTTGATTTTGATTTCAAAGCCATGGTTAATGTCTTATTCATGCCATATTTGTTCACCACTACACCAATATATAAATAGAAGACCAAATCAGAAGCAGAGGACACACGCACACATTGCCTATCAAAGCTCCACGAAAAAAATCATCAAAGTTGTGAAACTCTCAAAATCCTTCCTCCATCCAAACCAGTGTTGAATTCGCATTCTCAAGACTCCTAGGAGTTTATTTCAGTCCATACCCACACCTGAAGGGCCCAAAAGCTAGCCAATCAAATCGCTTCACTTTGGCAAAACTCTGCCTATCGAATCTCTTATTACATACAATTTAAAAGAATTCAACATGTATATTCTTGTCTATATCATTATTTTGATTTGTTATAACATAATACATGAGAGATTAGATGCAGAATTAGGGATTTACTAGGTTTAGGGAACAATCTGGATCGTGGCTCGAACTGGATGATATAGCCACAATCTGTCGAATCCAAGACCAGATTCAAACCCAGGTCAGGAATTTTTTTTCTAATAAGTTTCCTGCAGATCAAAGGAGTGCACTATACACCATCGTTCCCCTACTTCCAGATGCTGGCCAATCCAGATCCAGTGCCCTTAACGTGCAGTTTATCATGCACTTTTGACAACCTCCCTCATTGGATCGAAAGGCAACTTGGGCCTCTTCTTGATCTGGGTATGCATTTTGCAAACTGCACCCCCTGTTTACTTTTGCTACTAGGCCCATCTTTATTTTCTTTTTTTATTCATTTTATTTATTTCTTTTAATTCCTTTTTTTTTTAATCAATAAACAAATATAAAAATCACATAAAAATAGATTTAAGATTTTTCTTAATTAAATTTTAATTTTGGTAAATTAATTAACTAATCACTTGAACATTTTTTTTAAAATTAAAATTAATAGAACTTAGGTTTAATTTCATTTTAATTCATTTTCCTTTTCATAACAAAAATATTAAAAAAAAACATAAAATTAATTTATTTTCTTTAAATTTCATGTTTCTTTAATAATTAACCTTTTTTTAAAATGTAGATCTAAATAAAATATTTTTTAACTTAAACCATTTTCATAAATTAAAACAAAAAACAAACAAAAGCTTTTCTCTTAGGATTTTTTAGATGTATTTTCAATTCGCGTGTATTATTATCTTTCGCATTCTATTTTTTCACACTATTGTAACTGCCTACTGGATGTAATAGAATAACTAGGACTTTTACTTTTTCTACTTTATTTCCCCACAGTTTTTGGACATGTAATTAATCCCCCTCCCCGAAGCCTTGTAATAGTTTAGGATTTACATTCCCGCACTTTTAATTTATGCAAATTATTAACTGTCTAGATGTATGCTAACTAGGATTGTATGACAAGAATAAAACAAAACGCTAGAAAACCTAACACAAGACAAAATAACTAAATATAACATACTCTCACATATACACCTCTAGGGTATCCCACTTTGGTTTCCTTCGGAAAACAGTCATAACTCTCGAAACGTGAGAGATTTTAGTGGCCACCCTCCAGTTTAAAGATCATAAGTCCCTCGATGACCCTCTTGACGTTGCCTCGGTAAAAATGATCTTAAAATCCTAGGGTAGTTACTAAATTTTCTTTCCCAGTTGCCTTTGTGACTGTATGAACGTCCCTTCGAATGTCCCTCAAATATCCAACGACTAGGGCTACCGACTCACTAATAGTAGGATAGCACTGTCTAAAGGAAAAGTGGAAAAGAACAATCCTTTCGAGTAAAAGTAGATAATTCTTAGATGCTATGCTCAAAATAAACTTTTACACATACACAAAACTCTTTCAAAAACATTTTTCAAAACACTTTGTATACGTTCTTTACCAATTCGAGAAACATTACAAAGTTCTCCGCACTAAGGCGCTTTCAAAAATACTTTTTCAAACACAGAAGCACAAGGTATTTTCAAAATTAGCTAAGCATCAAAGAGCTCGCAGATAACTGCAAATGGAAAGGGTATTAACACCTTCCATTTCCATAATCTACCCCCTTACTCAGAAATAATCTCGAAAAGTCTTTTTCTGTTCTTTTCTCCCTTTCCTTTGTTGGATAAAATAAAAGTCGGTGGCGATTCTTGCTTACCGCAACATTTGCGAACACAAACGCAAAACCAGTACAACAGTCGGTTCTGCCACCGTATTACAATTAGCATTCATATATCCGAATTATTTTTATTCACATCTCAACACCATTTCACGCATTTGCATCATTTCATCTCAATTTCAACATTTATCTTGATTTTCTCTTAGATTTTTATTTTCGTTCCTTATTTTATAATTAAAAAAATATCGAAAAAACTATATATGTTTATCTTTTTATTCTTTATTTTATCTAAAACTTAACTCTTAATTTTTCTATTTTTACTTAGAAAAAAAAAACATAAATTTTTTTTAGTGTTAATCATTTAAATAGTTAATTTAGTTTTATTGTTCTTTTTATTATTAGTGTAGTTCTAATTTTCATGATGTTAATATCTCAAATATCTTGTAAGGAGGGACTTTCTGGTCTTTTGTCTTGACCTTTTGTTGGATAAGGTTTGTGGGGATATAAGGGTGCATCGATATCAAAGGAGGAGGCATCATATTTGTCTTGACCTTTTGTCTTTATCTTTCTCCTTTCCGCTCATCTCTTCTGCCCTCTTCCATACTCTCACACGATATCACCATAACTGGCCGCCAGCTGCCATCATTTTGTTCACCATCATCATAGTACACGCGTTAAAATCGTCTGATCCAACCTCACAAACTTCGCCAGCAACCCAATTTTCAAATTTACCCACTGTGAAACGGTGGCAGAACTGACTGTTAATACTGGTTTTTGCGTTTGTGTTTGTAAATGTTGCGGTAAGCAAGAGTCGCCACTAATTTTTATTTTTCCAAATTAAGGAAAGGGTAAAAAGACCAGAAAAAGACTTTTTCGAGAGTTTTCTGAGTAAGGGGAGTAGATTATGGAAAGGGAAGGTGTTAGCACACTTTCCATCTGTAGTTATCTACGGGCTCTTAGAGGTTTGCTCATTTTAAAATACCTTTATGCTTTGTGTGTTTGAAGATGTTTTGAAAATGCCTTAGTATGGCGAACTTTGTAATATTTCTCGGGATAGTGGAGAAATTATACAAAGTGTTTTGGAAAATGTTTTTGAAAAGTAGTATTTGTGTAAGTGTAAAATGTTTTGAGAAAACTTCTAACAACTATCTACTTTGTACTCGAAAAGTTAGTTATTTTCCTCCTATCCTTTCGACAGTGCTATCCTACTATTAGTGAGTAGATAGCCCTATCGTTGGATGTATGAGGTACATCAAAGGGATGTAAAGTCATAAAGGCAACAATGTAGAGACGCTTTAGCAATTTCTGTTTACGGACTAGATCATTTACCGAAAGGCAACTGTAGGGTCATCGAGGGACTATGATCTTTTGATTTATGGGTCTTTACTAAAGTGTCCCCGTCTCGAGGGACATGACTGTTTTATTTCCGAAGGCAACCAAAGGGGGGTACCCTAGAGGTGTATATGTGCAAGTGTGTCATGTTCAGTTATTTTTTATCTTTTTGTTAAGTTTACTAGCGTTTGATTATTAGTCTTGTCATGCAAGCCTAATTACTAACAGTTAATATACATACAGGAATTTAAAGTGCAGAAATGTAGAGTGTGGGAATATAAATCCTACGCTATTACATGGCTTTGTGAGAGGTACATTATAGAAATGTGAAAAGTAAAGTCCTAGTTACTATTACAAACTGGAAAGCAGTTACAATAAGATGAAAAATGCGAAAGTAAATAAATGCACAAACAAATTAACAGGGATGTCTAAATCCTAAGGAAAAGAAATCTTTTTGTTTTGTTTTTATTTATAAAAGAAAATAAAACTTAAGTCTATTTAATTTTAATTTCAATAAAAAAGGTTAAAATAGTTAATTAGTCAATTAACAAAATTAACTTAATTAGAAAAATATTAGCCTAATGTCTTTTTTTGTGATTTTTGATTTAAGGTTAATTTAAATAAAAAGGGGGCCAATAAAGAAATAGTAAAAAAAACAAAAATTCAAAGGGGGACATCCTTCGATTGCAGGAAGAGATGAGGGCTTCGATTCAGAGGAAGAAAGTGGCTTTTCGATTCTGTGAAGGGTGTTACCCTTTGATCCAGTGACAGGATATGGCTTTCGATCCAAAGGGAGTTGCTGGAAGGGCCTGATGGATTACCTATGAGGGAACTGTATCTGCAAAGATATGTTAGCAAAACAAAAGTGCAGGACCTTTGTATCGAAATCTAGGTCCTTCGATCCTGCGTGCGCTGGCCTGTTCAGGTTGGATCTGCAACCAGTGTTAGAAACACAAAAAATGCAGACCTGGGTGTCGAACCCAGGTCCTTAATCTTGAATACAGATCAAATGAACTACAAATGCTAATATGTCATGAAAATGTGAATTTGATCTTTTTACCCATTCTTACCAATGGTGATGTATGGATCTGTGGTTTCAGGCGTGGGTACCCTTGTTTAAGGATTGCTTCGATTTGGCACTTTTGGATATGGAGATACTTGCTTAAGGGCTAGGTATAATTGGAAAATCCTAAGGAAACCTCCAAGAATGTGTTTTTAATTTCGTGTGACTCTCTCTCCGGTTGTGTCCCGCCTCCTTTGATCTGGCTAGTGTGTTCTTTATATAGAGGGGATGGAGGGGACAAGAGAACAAAGGTTTAAACAGCCATAAACAAGTGTTTTCAAAGCCATGAATGATGTTTTGTAACTTTGTCAAAGTCATGGAAACTTGTCTCTTTTTGAATTTGAATGAACCTGGACACATTTGACTCCTTCAAATTCCTTCACTCCCTGCCCTTTAATTGGCCTCAAGTTGCCTCCTTCGACTAGGTCTTTTGAATGGACCTTTTGTGTACCCTTCGAATGGGCTTTTGGTTGCCTCCTTTGGAGGGGTCTTTTAAATGGACCTTTTGAGTATCTTTCAGATGTATGCTTTGTGCCCTCTTCGAAAGGACCACCAAGGTGTGTCCTTCGAATGGCTCAAATCTCATCCTTGGGGGCCTCTTCAATTGAGGCCCAACAAAAACTCTTTCCAGGCTAATCGAAGCTTCCTTCAGAATGCTTGTGCAGGAAACTTGAGTATGGAAATATGTGGGATTTTGGGCCAACCAACATCTTTGTATACCTCTCTTTCATTTTGGCTAGCAATATGTGTATCCTTCGTTTTGAACCAATGTGTGTGCTCTTTTGAAGGGACCGCATGCATGCTTTGTGCCTTCTTCGAATGACTCTCCAATGTGTGTTCTTCGACTAGACCTTTGGAATGCTCTTTCGAAGGGGCCATATTGTGTAATATAATGCAGAAACTGTGTTGAGGAGTCTTGGCATTGTGCATTGAAGGCAAGCACGAAGGGGATTTTGGCCTGATGAATCGAAACACACTTATAGGGGGTTCTTGCCTTGTGCCTCAAAGGCAAGTCGAAAGAAGCCTTTTGCCTCGTGCGGTGAAGGCAAGCTGAAGAGGGAGTATTTGCCTAGTCGAATCAGGAATTAAGCTCGCTCCAAATAAATCAAATGGCCAAACGAAGCAGGGATCAAGCTTGCTCCAAAGAAACCAAATGCCTAAACGAAGCAGGAATCAAGCTTGCTCCAAAGAAATCAAATACCCAATCAGAGCAGGAATTAAGCTTGTATGTAGGTAGCCATTGCATTGTGAATCAAGCCAACATGTAAAGCCAATGGTGCAATCGAAGGATGTATGCAGGAGGCTATTTCCTTGTTCTTGCTGGCATGAAGGAAGTTCCTGCCTTGTGAATCAAAGGCAAGCCTGAAGCAACCAATGTGCAGTCGAAAGCCTTGTAATTTGAACTTGATCAAAGGGGGTCCAGCACCCAATCGAAGCTTGTGAATGAGGCTTGCGTCAAAGGAAGTTCAGCACCCAATCGAAGCTTGCTCAGATGCCAATTGAAGCACCCTGTTCAGATGTCAATCGAAGGACATTGCTGAATTTCCAATCGAAAGACACTTTGCTAACATTAAGAAAATCATTTTCTTTAGGCAAGTGCTTGTAACCACCCATATAAGAGGAAAAAAACTTGGGAAACATGAGAGGGAAAATTTTAGGGTACAACACCCACCATGAGCTCAAACTTCTTATGCTAGCCTCATACTACTCCGCCATACATACAACCTCTGTCACATCTGTCAACCTCCAATATGCCCTTTCCTCAAAACAACAGTTCAGTATCCATTCCACACAAACCCACTGTTAATATCTTACACCCATTATCGTAAAAATCTTCCTCCTCTGCTCTTTCTATGATTTCCGTAGTCGAACACGCACCAGCCACCGTAACTCGCGGTTATCACCTCTCTCCGCTTGTTTCACCTGTTATAACATACCTTCTGTTTCCATTTGTCATTCAACAACAATATTACCGAGTAGCTCCGCATCAGTTTTGGTCTATCTCAACTCACTTTGAATCTCCGCGACCTGTTCCTGTTTAAGCATCGCTCTCATCATCACACGAACAACAACATCATTGTCTCTTTCACGAAACTGGCGACACCAAGTCTGCTGTAACTCAACTGTGGCAACTTCAACTTGCCGTCATCATTGATTCTCCCTACGTGTGATTACCTCATAACATCTCCTTCCAGCAACCTTTAAAGTCCCACTTGCTGCTCTTTCGCCTCCGTCGATGCCTACAACAACATCATTGTGATACGGTGGCAGAACCAGAATGTTTTAAGAAAATGCTGGTTTGTGTTTTGCGTTTGTGTTTGCAAAATATCGCGGTAAGAAAGAGTCGCCACCGACTCTTATTTTATCCAACTGGAAAGGAAAAAAGAACAGAAAAATTCCTTTTTCAAGATTTTGAGTACGGGGGGGGGGGGGGGGGGGGGGGTAGATTATAGAAAGGGAAGGTATTAGCACCCTTTCTATCCGTAGTTTTCTACGGGCTCTTAGGTACTTGCTCATCATTTTAAAATTTCTTGTGTGTGTTTGTTTTGAAAATTTTTTATTTTACTTCGTTTTAACCCTTTCTTTTGTCTTCATGAGTGTTACGAAGTGTTTTTGAAAACTTTGTTTGAAAAGAGTGTAAGTGTGGAAGAGTTAGATTTTGAGCAAGTACCTACTAGCATCTACCTACTCGAAAAAATAATGTTTTTGTTCTTATTTCCTTTAGACAGCGCTATCCTACTTATTTGAGAAATAGGAAGCACCGTCATTGGAGTTGTAAGTTTCAATTCGAAAGGGACGTACGACCACTAAAGCAATGTGAGGACGTCTTAGTAATAACCCTAATGTCTTATGATCATATTCGAGGCAACATTTCCGAGGCAACATTTCCGAACGGGACATTTGATCTTTGTTTAGACAAGAGAGCAACCACTAAAACACTCTTATACTTAATGATCGTTTACCGAAGGCAATGGAAGTGAGAGTATACCCTAGGAGTGCACATGTGCGAGTGATTTGATTTCAGTTATTATCTTTGCACATTTAGGGTTTGCTAACCATTTTCAAGTTGACATATAGTCTTGTCATGCAATCCTATTATCATACATCTAACCGTTAATATTTATGAAAATTAAAATGCGAGAAATAAAACTACGCTATTACAAGGCTTTGGGGAGGGGGATTAATTACATAGCCAAAAACCCGTAAAACGATAAATAAAAAAAAAATCCTAATTAAACTATTACATACCATGAGCAGTTACATTAATATCGTAAAAATAATAAATGCGCGCGATGAATCGAGAACGAGAAAAAATTAGGGTTTTGACCCCGTCTAAACCTAATTGAAAGAAAAAAAAATTTTTTGTTGTTTTTGATTATTTTGAGAAAATAAGGTTTTAATTAAATAAGTACAAACCTAATTACTAATTAATTTAAATTAAGAAAAATAATTAATTTGACCTATTTTTGTATTTTAGTTATTTTAAGAAAAGAAAATAAAAATTAAATCAAACAAACCCTAATTTTCTAATTTATTTTAAGTTATTTACAAAAGGTTAAAATTACCCTAAAATTAAATTAAACTAATTATTAAATTAAATTTGATAAAAATAAAACCTAAACCTAAATTGTTGAAAATTGATTTTATGAGTTTTTGTAAAAAAGAATTAATTTTATGTTAGAAAACAATTAATCAAAATAAATTAAATAAAGAAATAGAAAAGAAAAATAAAGAAATGGGCCTGATGTTAGTAGCAATGGAGGGGGGTTTGAATCTGACTTCTAGGCCCAATAATCCTTAGCCCATGTTGACTTTCCAGATCCAATACTGCAAGCTTGACTGATGTTCATGGTAGGCCTTCATTGTGAATCCTTAGATCTAGCGCGTGGACGATCTGATGGTTTATGGATGATGACGTATGGTGGTCTCACTGTATGCACATGTGCCTGATTATATAAGAAACAAAATCATGAAATAATATAGGGGACCTGGGATTCGAACCCAGGCCCTTTGGCTTTTCCAAGCGCCTCCTGACCAACTGAGCTAGCGTGCATGTTTGTATATGGGATAACAATCAAATATTATATTGGAAAAAGGAAAAATAATATATTAAAATGCACGAAGTTTGAATGGGCCATTCACACCACACCACGTCATCATCTTCTACCTCCTTCCGTTGCTAAAAGTTTGGAAACTTTTACCTACGGACAAAAGGGCGTAGGTACATCCCTGTGATTCTCCAAAACTCTATGCAAGCATGATAAATGCATAACAATGGTACCAATCAACTCATGACAACCTCACGAGCATCATGGTACCACTTTCCATGGCCAATTGTACCTGTAACAAAAAACCCAAAAAACGAGCCAAGAACCCTAACTATGGCATCTTGCTCTACAGTTAATAAAAATACAATTGAACATAACCAATAGCTTGCAAATGATTCAATCAACAAGAATATGTAAAGAAATCATGCTACAAATGCCAGAATCGTGATATTCGATTTCAAGAAAGTATCAATGTCGTGAGATGCTTAGAGTGTGTTTTAGGATGTTATGAAGCTTGTTAATGATTGTAATATGACCCAGAGATATCCAGCAAGCGATTGGGATAGTTGGAAAGGCTTGAGATGGCCTGGAAATTGGAATTTGATTCACCACTTTTGTTTATTTTTTGCAAGTTTTCTTTCAGCTTCTCACGCCTCCAATCCACTCGTTTTTGATCTGCAAATGCTCTATATGTACTCTAGAATAAATTAGGTCACAAACTTGCTTCAAATCTTTCTCAATTAAGATGATTGAATCATGATTTGATTCTCATGTAAATCTTTCCAAATCAAGCCAAAATCCAATCTTTTTGTGTACATTTGAGGCTTGCACGATTTGATTCTCTACCCAGCTGTATAAGAGACCTAAACATGCACAAAATCTCAAGCATTGATTAGTTTTGAGGTTTTCATGATTTTATTTTGATTTTATTTGATTTAATTGAAATAAAATTCAAATAAATGGAAAAAATAAAATAAAGATAAGTGGGAAGGATCATGGGTCGTGGGTCATGTTACAAAGTCAATGCAAGCACAAAAAGTTGGGCCCATTTGACAAAAATTGCAATTTTGGCCACTTTTGACTTTTGGCAATTTTGCAAAAAAGGTCAACTTTGATAATTCATAACTCCTTCAATTTTGACCATAGAGATGTGTTCTTGGACTTTTTAGAAATCCTGAGATGTCCTTTAAGCAAACCTTTTGGTCTCATCTCAATTGAGTCTTCCATGTTCATGTATGAAGCTTTGACAAAAAAAGTGTTTTTGTAGACTTTTCAAAATGACCTATAATGTCTAAATTTATATCTTCTTGTGAGTGCATATTTTGAACTTGGGAGATGAAGATTAATTGTAGGTAATTACATCCTCTTCAAAATGAGCTCTGGATAGGTCTTTTTTTGATAAATTATGAGAAAGTTATGCTTGGTCAAAGTTGAGTTGACTTTTCCTACAAAACCCTAATTTAGCAATTTTTGGGTTTTGATGAATTGTGAGCAATCCTTGAGGAATCATGATCAAACCTTGATCAAATAATTAATAATACTTCAAAATGAGGATGTTGACCAAAAATCTTGAAGTTTGACTGTATGTGGGCCACCGTTGACTTTTGCCCTAGCATAGTCGATTTTCAGGCCTTTGAGCAATTGAATGAGTAAACCTCCTCTGCAAGGCTTGGAACATGGAATGGATGATCTTGAGAACATATTAGGACAATGGTGAGCATTTGGGATCCTTGGGACTCAAACATCTTGGTGCAAACTGAAACCCTAATTTGAGGTAGACTGCCTTAGGAGAGAGTTTGTCTGGTCAACCCTTGGACTACCTTGAGCAGTTTGAGGATCTCACTTGAAATGTATTGATAAATATGGGAGGGAAAATTTTGGGGTACAACAGCTGCCCCTGTTCAATCTTCTTAAACCTGAGGATGTAGATTGGCTTGCTTGCCTTTCGTGATCCGAAGGTGGAAGATGATTGGACACTAGAGTGCCCAGAAATTTGCACTCGCATGAAGTGGTACTTGTCTTGTGATGTCAATAATGGGCTTATAGATGCCATTTGGATATTGATGATGGAGGATGGGTTTAAAGATGCCATCAGGAGAAGTGTCAATCGCATAAGAGATTCCTTTGCGAGAGCCCGTATACCTGTTGTTGATGAGGACTATGATGGGGAATGTTGGTCCCTGTCTTGGTAAAAGTTGAATTTTAGGAGATTCGGTCGTCTGTTATTCTACTGGGGGATCGTCTCTTGGTCGAAGAGGTGAAAATGAACTATTATCTGGTCGTGCTCCAGGCTTCACAGTGATTTGTTGAGGAAAATAAGATTGACTGCTATCTGGTCGTGCTCCAGGCTTCACAACGACTTACTGGGGGGATGAGATTAAACTTTCTATCCGGTTGTTCTCCAGGCTTCGCAATTTCTCAATTCTTATCTGGTCGTAATCTAGGCTTCAGAAGGGATTAAGTTGTTATCCGGTTCCATCCGGGCTTCAACTCGAATTTAGGGCATACTAATATCTGGTCGATTTCGGGCTTCTTAGTAATTGTCCAAGTAAACTGCTATTTGGTCGAAACCTAAGCTTCACAGTGTCTTATACTGTTATCTGGTCTATTCCAGGCTTCAGTCCTTTGTCGCTATCTGGTCGTAATCCAGGCTTCGCAACTTCTTACTTCTTATCTGGTCGTGTTCCAGGCTTCAGAAGAAATCAAGTGGTTATCCAGTCGCATCCGGGCTTCCATTTGATTTTTAGGCCTACTAATATCCGGTCGATTCCAGGCTTCATAGTAATTCGCCGGGTAGACTGCTATTTGGTCGAAATCCAAGCTTCGTAGTATCCCTTACTGTTATCTGGTCATAGTCCCAAGCTTCAGTGTCTTTTACCGCTATCTGGTCATAATCCAGGCTTCACGATGTCTTATACCATTATCTGGTCGAATCCAGGATTCATGGTGTCCTGTACTGCTATCTGGTCGATTTCCAGGCTTCACAATACCTTGTTAAGATGCTTTCCGGTTGATTTCTGGGCTTCACTGCTTGTGTTTATGATATACCACTATCTGGTAGATTCCAGGCTTCAGGGTGTCTTTGTACTGCTATTTGGTTGTAATCCAGGCTTCACGATGTCTTATACCATTATCTGGTCGAATCCAGGCTTCATGGTGTCCTGTACTGCTATCTGGTCGATTTCCAGGCTTCACAATACCTTGTTAAGCTGCTTTCCGGTTGATTTCCGGGCTTCACTACTTGTGTTTATGATATACCACTATCTGGTCGATTCCAGGCTTCATGGTGTCTTTGTACTGCTATCTGGTCGTTCTCTAGGCTTCACAATAACTTGTTGGGGATCCAACTATTTTCTGGTCGATTTCCGGGCTTCATAGCTTGAATTTAAGATAAACCACTATCTGGTCGATTCCAGGCTTCGTGGTATTTTGGTACTATTATTCGGTCGTTCTCCGGGCTTCACAGTATGATGGAGAAATCAAGATATTCTCCGGTCAGATCCGGGCTTCATAGCTTGAACTGGAATAGAAATTTTAGCACCAATTTGACTGAACCAGAGAAAACTTGTGAGAACTTGATTGTATCTTTCCCTGAAAGGTAAAGAGTTAGTCGTATGTAATATCATGATGTATGAAATGCATTGAGTAATGATGCTCTCAAAATAAATGAGATTGCGCTGTATGATGCATATACACATGCCATGATGTATGGATATGCAATGTTTTTTGTGATGTTCTCTAGTCGGGGAGAATAAATCCTGGACTGCTGTTTGAAGAGTTCAAGGAGTCGAGTTCTTCGTTCTCGCTGGGGACAACGACCGAAGATGATTTGAAAATAAATTGGCGGGAGAATAACTCTGCTGGAGAATAGATTGGTGGTAGAATGACTATGTGGGGAAGAGAGATACTCCACTAGAAGATCTACTGATTTGGAGAAATAACCTCAGCCGGGGATGAATTATTGTTGCTGGCGATGATGAACTCTGTCGGGGATTGAATTTCTGCCTATGGAAGAAATAAACTCCACTGGGGATAGTCTTCCATCGTCGGTGTTAGATGAACCCTGCTTGGGGAGAATTAACACCACTGTATTTGGGTACCTTTTACTCTGCGGGGAGTGTATGTACCTTTAGTCATATTCTCCAGCTGGGTCTATCCCCGTATCTGGCGAATAGAGCAACTGTAAGGTTTGGACATTTCTTATTTGCCCATATTCCTGGAATTACGAGTAATCGCCTTTGTTTCGTATGTAAGTATTTATGAGCAACAATTATTTTCAAATGTATATATCAAAAATGCATCATTGGAAGTTCTTGCAAAACAAAACAGGAAAAGAAAAACAATTTTTGAAATTTGTTGTAAAATGAATTGTATTGATTTTGAAGTTGGCCTGTAATAGGCGTTTGTACAAGAGGCTGACGTCCTAGTAAGAGAACTCCTTCGAAAGATAGAAATTATACAATTTGTGAAAAACAAAGAAAAGCAGCCATATGAACAATCCCACTAGGTTTCAACTCTGCTATTACCTTTATATCTTCGAGCGTCTCATCACTTTGCTACTTGGTTGAAGGTATATCAGATTGATTGGCTCCGTCCGAGCTTGATAGTCGATACTGAAGTCTGGTTGCAAGATGATCCAATAAGACATAGTGTTACGCTTTAATCCCTAATTTTTGCCTGAACCGCCCTTTCGGGTTTTCGGTCCACCGGGATACCCTTTTTTGCCCAAGCTTCCTTTTTCAGGTTTTCGACTTGTCGGGTGTACAGTTTCTTTTCATTTTCATCCCTTATTTTTTCCCGAACCCTTTTGGTTCGCCGGGAAGCCCTTATTTTTGCCTAGGCCAGTCAACCTAGAGGGTCTTTGATTATGCGTAGTATTTTTTCACTATGTCTGCATTGACGGGGTGAGGAAGGTCGTCACCATCCATGGTGGTTAGAATCATAGCTCCTCCTGAGAAAATGTTCTTAACCACAAATGGCCCTTCGTACGTAGGGGTCCATTTTCCCCTGGGATCACCTTGCGGCAGTATGATGCGTTTGATCACCAGATCCCCGAATTGATACTCTTGTCGTCTGACTTTCTTGTTAAATGCCTTGAACATTCGCTTTTGATACGTCTGACCATGACAAATAGCAGTAAGTCTCTTTTCATCGATTAAGTTTAGCTGATCGAGTCGGGTTTAGATCCAGTCATCTCTGCTCAAACTTGTATCCTTCATAATCCGGAGAGAGGGGATCTGGACCTCAATGGGTAAGACTGCCTCCATGCCAAACACAAAGAGTAGGGTGTGGCCCCTGTCGATGTCCGTGCTGAGGTACGGTACCCATGAAGAGCGAATGGTAGCATCTCGTGCCAGTCTTTGTATGTCACAATCATCTTCTGCACAATTTTCTTGATGTTCTTACTAGCCGCTTCAACAACCCCATTCATCTTCGGCCGGTAAGGAGAAGAGTTGTGATGTTGTATCTTAAACTGTTTGCAGAGTTCGATGATCATTGTATTTTTGAGATTTGTACCATTGTTCGTAATGATCCTCTCTAGTACATCGTATCGACATATCAGATTGTGTCTGTGATCGGTGGGAACGAGAACTGACTGTTTTTTAATGCTGGTTCGCGTTTGCGTTTGTTTTTGCAAAGTGTCGCGGTAAGCAAGAGTCGCCACCGTCTTTTATTTTATCCAACAAGGAAAGGACAAAAGCACAGAAAAAATTCCTTTTCGAGATGTTTCTCGGGTTCGGGAGGTAGATTATAGAAAGGGAAGGTGTTAGCACCCTTTCTATCCGTGGTTATCCACGGGCTCTTAGGTACTTGCTCACTATGTTTTCAAAAGGTTTGCTTTTCTTTGTGATTGTGGGTTTTGAAAAGAGTTTTGTTTTTGAAGAAAGTGTAAGTGCGAAAAGGTTTTTTTGTTTTGTTTTTAAAAGGAGCAAGTACTTAAGAACCTCTACCTACTCAAAAATGAATTAAATTGTGCTAAAGTCCTTTAGACAGTGCTATCCCACTATTGAGGAGTAGGTAGCACCATCGTTGGAGTTTTCGGGTCAATTCGATTTAAGGGACTTGTGGTCACTAAAGCAACGTTAGGACGCTTTAGTGGTAATCCTAATGTCTTAGATCATTTTTATCGAGGCAACCATTTCGAGGCAACTTATGATCTTGGGACAAAAATGACGACCTCTAAAACATCCTATACTTAATGACCACATTTGAGGCAACCAAATGAGGTGTACCCTAGGAGTGGCATGTGCAACTGTGTCAATTTTCAGTTTATATTGTCTTTGTATTTTTAGGTGTTCTACCATTTGTTTTTAGATCTTGTCATACAATCCTAGTTAGCATACATCTAAGCAGTTAATATATATACAGGAATTTAAAGTGCGGGAATCATAAATCCTACGCTATTACAAGGCTTCGGGGAGGGAGATTATTTACATGTCCAAAAATTAGGGGAATAAAAAAAGTAAAGCGTAAAAAGCCTTAGTTAAGCTATTACAAACCAATAAGCAGTTACAATAAAATAAACGCGTGTGAATCTAGAAAATTCTAAGAATAAGAACTCCTTTTTTTGTTTTATTTTATTTTTTGAGAAAATGCTAAATATTCAGTTAAGTCAAATTTAATTAATTAAAAATACTGATTAAAATTTACTCTAAAACAAACCTAATATTTGTTGTATTTTTGTTTATGAAAAAGATTGAATTCAAATAAATCCTAAATCTACTGATTTTAAAAATTGAAGAAAATAAGTTAAAATGATTAGCTAAATTAAATCCTAATTCTAAGTTATTTATTTTTTTAATGATTTTTGTGTTGATTAAAAAAAAACTAAAAGAAATAAACAAAAACAAAGTAAACAAAGTACAAATGGGCCAGGCAGCAAAACAAGAAAAAATATAATTCTGGAGGTCAGGGTCGAAAGAGGTGCAGGCTGTCTTTCGACCCAGTGAAGAGTCTGGATCGAAGGTGCATGAGGGGATGCACTCTGAGGGTGTTCGATCTGGACATGTCATCCTTCAATCTGGAAATCCTGGGTCCAGTTCGAAACTAGACTGCTGAGCTTCGAAGCTCTGAACAGGAATCTGAGAATGTATTTCCTGCAAGAAACGAAACACATGTTAAAGGTCCAGGGGGGATTTTACCCCCCTGGTTCGAATCTCCTCCCTATTCGCACCTGCTGAATCTGGGTCTGGGTTTGTTTTATCCTGGGATTCGAAGGAGAAATTCAGATTATGCCCAAGCAATGGCACAATCTCAACTTTGTGATGTAGCTTATATGTAGCACATTGAATCATTCACAAACAGCAGTAATAATATGAATATGCAATCAAAATGAATTTAAAAATGAGTTTGAGATTAGATTTTTCTTTTACCAAACAGAAGTGCTTCGATCTGTAGTTCTGAGGGTGGAGGTGTCCGCTGGGTGGCAGCTTTGGCTTGGAAAATTCTGGGCAGCGTCTCTCCAAGTTTTCTATCCTTTTGTATATTTTCGTGTGTTGTCTTATTTTCGTACAGAGTTTTTGTGTGTGTTTTGCAACATTTGTGATTTCTTTATATATAGGGGGTGGAGGGGACAGGAAGACAATGGTTTAAATGACCTTGAATATGTGTTTGACAGCCATGAAGGAGGATTTGTAACGTTAATTATGTGTTTGAAAGCCATGAATAAGAGTTTGTAACGTTGGCTAAACACATGCGATCCTGTCCCTTTTTTAATTTTGAATGACATGCAGTTGGCCTTCGAATGCTCCCTTTCGAACGGGCTGATGGTCTCCTTCGAATGCTCCCTTTCGAATGGGCTGATGGCCTCCTTCGAATGCTCTTCGAAAGCTTCTTCGAATGGACCCTTTGAATGCTTCTTTGAATGGACCTTTTTGGAATTCCAATTGAAGTACTTGTCCATAATGCCAATCGAAAGGCTCCTTCAGAACACCAATCGAAGGGTCTTTCAGAATGCCAATCGAAGTGCTCCTTCAGAATGTCAATCTTCAGAATGCCAATCGAAGGGATCCTTCAGAATGTCAATCGAAATGCTCCTTCAGAATTCCAATCGAAGGGCTCCTTCAGAATGCCAATCGAAGGGCTCCTTCAGAATGTCAATCGAAATTCTCCTTCAGAATGTCAATCGAAATGCTCCTTCAGAATGCCAATCGAAGGGTCTTTCAGAATGTCAATCGAAATGTACTTAAAGCAACACTAAAAAATTTTCCTTTTCCTTAGGCAAGAGTTTGTGATCAACCATGCAGGGGGAAGACTTTGGGAAATATGAGAGGGAAAATTTTGGGGTACAACAGTTGCCCCTGTTCAATCTTCTTAAACCTGAGGATGTAGATTGGCTTGCGTGCCTTTCGTGATCCGAAGGTGGAAGATGATTGAACACTAGAGTTCCCAGAAATTTGTACTCGCATGGTGTAGTATCAACAATATAAGTGAGGTGTACCTTAGGATTAGATCATTCTATGTTTTCAATTGTATGCCTTGTTTGCTTTAATATTTGTGGGCTTGCATCGGAGTTTCATAGATCCTAACCCGGATCTGGGGAATACCCTTTAGGTAGCAATAAACTGTGAGGGACCTGTCCGGCATAGACCGACACGGGTGAAGCAGTAGCTACGTTGGTGTGACACCTTGGTCTGTACCGATATCCCTTGTGTTGGAACAAGGAGAATATGGGTCTTCTGAGGAGTCATTAAGCACCAACCGACCTTAGAACCTTAAATTGACCCAACTTGGCCATAGAACAGTAGCAGTATGCTACACTCATTGAGGCTAAACTCTCGCGATGGTTCCGGCCGCAAGAAAAGGTTGCGAAGCTGGAGTTATGACCGATTGAGGGTAGTCAGTGATATTGAGATCCTCTAGAACCCGATTACTATTTCTAGGACAGGTCTTAACCAACTGAAACTGAAAGAGGGTAGTACCTAAACTTCATGCTGGCCTGAACTCTAAGGGTTGTCTTGTGTGACTTGTGTGCCTTACCATGTTTTCCTTTTGTGAATGCTTGTGGTGTGCCTTATCATAAAATCATACCATCATAACATTGCATGCATCCTGCATAAGAACTAACCCATTTCAAAGACAAGAGGGTTTCATCTTTGCTCTGTTTTGTAGGACATCATGATGCCCGTGCGAAGGAATACTATCCGGCTCAACTTTGTTCAACCACCTGATTTGCTTAAAGAATTGGTTGACAGAATTCCAAATACTACTTCCTTCATTAAGAGACATGGTTCTCTTCTCGGTTTAGTCACTTCAAAGTGGGACCAACAATTGATGAGCGTCCTGACCCAGTTTTATGATCCGCTATACCATTGCTTCACCTTTCAAGACTTCCTGTTGGTCCCTACCCTGGAAGAATTCTCTGATTTGCTTGGTATTCCTGTGTTGAAACAGACTCCATTCACTGGTTGGGAAAAGACTCTTAGGCCTGAGGAGATTGCTGCAACCCTTCCTTTGACCAAAGAAGAGGTATTGGCTATCTGGGAGACTAGAAGCGGAGTTAAGGGCTTTTTGGCTAAGTTTCTGATCGGCAAAGCTAATAGTTACTGGAATGACTTAGACTTTAGGGCGTACGAAGACATTTTGGCTCTCTTGATCTATGGTCTAGTATTGTTTCCAAATCCTGATACCTTTGTTAATGTCAACGCCATAAGGATCTTCATCTCTCGGAATCCTGTACCCACTCTCTTGGGTGATATCCTGCAACAACTCTATGCTCGTACTGCCCGAAGACGGGGAACTTTGTGGTGTTGTGCTCCTTTATTGGTGAGGTGGTTTATTTCGCACCTTTCTAATTTCGTGCTGAAGAACAAAGAAGGAAGAGGTTGGGCTCATAGGATAATGTCTCTTACTGATAATGACATCATTTGGACTCTCAGAGGTTTATATGAAGTGGCTGTTATTGATCGTTGCGGAGAGTATCCTAATGTCCATTGATCGGTACCCAGGGAGGAATCTCTTATAATCCATGTTTAGCTCTCCGTCAGTTTGGAAGAGCCAGAAGAGCAGGGCCTCATGAGATGTTGGTACCTCACATCAGTTTTGAATTTCAGGTAGATAGTGACGAGCTACGCCGTAGATTCATCAGGGCTTGGGACAGAATTGACAAAGCTGACCCACATGAGTTGGGACCGAAGACTTCTCTACCAATGGAATCCTACTTCAGATGGGTCCGCATCCGTGCTCAGAAGTTAGGTATGCCGTACGAAGCTGTCAGGCCTATTACTCTTGAATTTCCTGATAAAGACGGGGTTCCTCCAACTGTCCTTCATCCTCAGATTCCCACTGATGTTGATACACTAAAGAGATCTTGGGCGCAACTGCAGGAAGAACGGGATTCTTATCGGGAAAGGTTCAACGAGCAAGAACAAAAGATCCAGAAGCTGACAAAGCAACTGGAGAACGAACGGATCCTGAATAACTATATCCGCAATGAGAAGAGGAGGCCATGGGAACACTGATGTTTCTTTTACAGCTTTTATTTACTTTTCAATATTTCCATTCTTGTAACGCCTAAGGGCAATTGGTTGAACAATTTAAATTCTAAAAGTTGAATCTAATAAAATGTGTTTCCTTTTTGTCTACAAAGTTGAATCCCGATTGTCTTTGAAAACATACGCACTTCATTCATCATATGCATAACAAGTACCCTTTTTACAGGTCACTTATCTTCTTCGCTGTTTATTTCAGCAATCATCATGACTTCTGAACCTACTACTGAACAAGCGATCAAGGCCCTCCAGGCCCAGAATGCCCAGTTCCAAGAGATGGTTATGAGCCTAGCCCAAGGTCAACAGGAGTTGAAGACCCTGCTTATGAAGAAGAAGAAGAAGAAGAAGAAGAAGAGGACTGTCTTGTTCAATACCGGACGCAGATATGGGAATGCACTGCAGAATGAGGTTGAGCTGACTACCCCATCTGTAGGGAAAGCAGTCCACAAGAGGGAGGGGTTCCTAGTCCCGTGGTCTCCGACAATGAGACTGATTATAATGATGAACAGTACCCTCCTGCTGAGGATAGGTACAAACAGCTGGAGGACCGTTTAAGTGCTATGGAGATACAGAACGTGCCCGGGTTGGACTTTGGAGACCTAGGCTTATCCTTTGGGGTAGTGATTCCCCATAAGTTCAAGGCACCTGCTTTTGCAAAGTACGACGGAGCTTCCTGTCCTAAGTTGCACCTCCAATCGTATGTAAGGAAGATCCAACCTTATACAGCCGACAAGAATTTGTGGATCCATTTCTTCCAGGATAGTCTTTCAGGGACTCAACTCGAATGGTTCTATCAGCTGGATGGAGCCAGTATTCGTAACTGGGAGGACTTGGCTACTGCGTTCTATAAGAAGTATCAGTATAATTCCGACCTCGCTCCTACGCGTACCCAACTCCAGGGTATGTCACTAAGGATGGGTGAAGGATTTAAGGAATATGCCCAAAAGTGAAGAGACCTGGCTGGAAGGGTGCAGCCACCTTTGACTGACCCTGAGCTTGTTGACATGTTCTTGGGGACCCTGTCTGGTCCGTTCTTCAACCATTTGATTGGGAATTCTTCTGCAGGGCTTACAGACCTCATCTTGACTGGTGAAAGAATAGAGCTGGTATCAAGTCTGGAAAGATACAGAAAGGTAGCTCCTCGGGTACTGAGAAGAAACCCTTCAAGAAAGAATCTAGTGTTGTCTATGGTTCAAGGAGACAGAAAAAACCGGAACGCCGCCAAGCTGTCAACGCGGTGGTTATTTCAAAGCCTGCTGCTGCTCCTCAGTATCATAACCAACCAAGGGGTGAGAAACCTAAAAGGCAGTTTACTCGGCTCAGCATGACCTTGTCCCAGATATTGCCGCAGCTACTGACAACCAATTTGGTGACTCTAAGAGAAGCTCCGAAGATTGTGAACACAACCTCTCCAAAGTACAATCCCAACGCCCGTTGCGCTTATCACTATGAGAGCCCGGGGCATAACACAGATGATTGTTGGGCTCTGAGAAACAAGGTTCAGGACCTAATCGATGCAAAGGAGGTTGAGTTCGAAGCGCCCGAGACTCCCAATGTGATCACTGCTCCCTTGCCAAAACATGGCTAGGATTGAAAACACTTTTGTTCATTTGAATTCTGAAGTTGTACTTTTCTTTGCTTTTTCAAACAATTATTATCATGTCAAACTCTTTTATTTCATTAATGCATTGCATATGTCTGTTTTGAATCAATCCATTCGTATTCACTATATTCAAATTGCTTTCATTTTTTTGTGATGTCCAAACTCTCGATTGAAAAATTCTAAGCCTCTTGAGGAAGGATGACGAAAACGATACCACGATATTTACAGTATGATTTTGAACAGGCCCCGCTGATGAAGTACAGGCATTGTTTCAAATCCTAAACACTGGAGTTATAAGGAAGATAATCCCTCGTCAACCCCTTTGAGCCAAAGAAGTCGGAGTTTTTCTTTTCAAAAATTAAAACCCTTAATCATAACCTGGGGCAGGGTAGTTCTCTCAGTTGATCCAGGTGCACAACGAATGGCATCAAAGAAGTTCTACCGAGACAAAAAAAGACGATGATGGTTCCCTATAATCGTCAAGACAGGCAGTCGTTATCTTTCAAAAATAAAAGCCCATTAAGTCAAAACCTATGAAGGAGACTCACAAAAATGGGGCATCCCGCTGACTGTAAATCGCAAAAGAAACAGTTCAGGCAAAAAACAGGGATAATAAAATCGAAAAGAAAGAGGTCCTACAAACTCTCAACAAAAAAAATGACTGCCTATTCAAAATAAATTGTCGGTATCCGAACCATCACCGGAATATCAGAGCAAAGACTCAAACACGATCTAATGCACGATTAACTGAGTTTAGGATTGAAGAACATCATGAAGAGCTGGTGGGAACAAATATACTTTGAGCCTTTATCCTTTGTTTCTTAAACCGTGAACCAGGCCACGTTATAACCCTTAAAAAGTCCTAGCTGAAGCATGGGTTAGTTCGAAAGCATACTGTTACAAAAGGTATCCTGACTCCTTAAGGCTTGCTGTAAAATACTGAGTTGACATCACATTTTACAAAAATTCACTTGTTTTATTGAAAACTGCATTTTCGAAAATTTCAAGACAGACATAAGCTTTGCATTCTTAAAATAACATTGTTTGCATATGACTATTTGTTCGAACAGCAGAGAAATTCGCACGACGAATATCTAGTGAACAAAAGCACTTCTAATCAAGGGGCACAGCATGATCATTGTCCATCATCTGGGGCAGTCAGGTCAAGATTCAAGGAATCTCTCAAAATGCCAAATAGCCAGAGGCAGATCTCCATCTGAATCAACTGGGGCATTGGGCATGAATCCCAACGACAAATCTGGTACGATCAAACATCTTCTGGTAATATGATAACACAACACTACTGACAGTGACAACTCCCTACATTCTGAGAGCATGGACATAGTCGAAAAAATACTATGCATAATCAAAGACCCGCTAGGTCGACTGGCCTAGGCAAAAATAAGGGCTTCCCGGCGAACCAAAAGGGTTCGGGCAAAATGAGGGATAAAAATGAAAAAAATCTGTACACCCGGCAAGTCGAAAACCTGAAAAGGCGGCTTGGGCAAAAATGGGTATCCCGGTGGACTGGAAACCCAAAAGGGGGGTCCAGGCAAAAATTAGGGATTAAAGCGTACGACTATGTCCCGTCATCTCGTCACTTTCCTACCAGAAGAAGATTTGTCAATCGGCGGTTATCAAGCAGCTCATAGGCCTTCTTCTCCCGCAGAAACTGGGGCAATAAGAATTGTCCGAACTGTGCAGTTGCTCTGTCCACCAAGGTACCAAGGTAGATTTAGCTTAAGAATATGACCAAGATACCTTCACTCTCCGTAGAGTAAGACAATAATGGAAGCTCTCCCCGCTGAGACCTGCAACTACAAAAGAATCAGCAATACTCTCCCCAAGCAGAGTTGGTCTCCCATCAGCCCTAGAAAGGAACGGTATCCCCAGCAAGTCAGCAATACCCTCCCCCGAGCAGAATTAGTCTATTGTCAACCCTAAAAGGAAGTTGGATACCCCCAGAGGATCTTAATATTCTCCAGTAGAGTATACAGATATTCCTCAGCAAGCATCCCCAGCAGTCTTGATATTCCTCAACAGAAATATAAGATTGTTCCCCGGCGGAATACAAGATACCCCCAGTGGAGCCATTTCCTCAAAAGTTTCCCCATGAGAGTTGAATCATCCTCCCCAGTAGGTTCTGGAAGTTTATCCCCTGCAGGGTGCAAATGCGTCCCCGGCCATATTCAGAAGGTTATCCCCACCAGAGTCTAACTGGGTTATCCTCAGCATATTGCAACGGAAAGACTATCCCCCAGCGAAGTTCTTCCTATCCCCCAGCGGAGTTCATCAAAATCCCCCAGCAGAGCTTATCAACGGTATCCCCAGCGGAGTCATCGTCCAAATCTTCAGCGAAGCATCTCTTCCCCACAGAGTAATTCCCCGCAGAGTAATCTCTTCACCAGGTTTATTCCCCAACGGAGTCATCTTCTCCTACAGGTCTATTCTTGCAATCATCTTCGTTCATCATCCCCAGCGGAAACGAAGAACTCTACTCTTCAACATCAGCCCAGGATTTAACAAGCTCCCGGCACTCGTCAAGGATTTATTTTCCTAGACGAAAATACATTCATAAACATTTCGCATTTCATACCTCCTGCTTACATACATGAGAAAGTGCATACGACACAATCTCATTTTTTGAGAACATCATGACATCATGCATTTCATACATCATGACATTGCATACAACTAATGTTTTTCCTTTTCAGGAAAAGGTCAATCCAAAGATGATTATCATCAACCTTTTGAAGTTCTAGATTTGATACCTGTATCCAGCCAGGGCATATCTGTGAGCGATTGATTGTAGATCTATACCTGCATCTAGCCAGGAAAGTATCTGCATGAAGAGATTGAAGATCAACACCTGTAACAGGCCAGGAAATTATCTTTCATTCTCAGGTCAGAGATCTACACCTGTATCCAGCCAGGAAAGCTATCTCGACCAACCTTTTGAAGTTCCATATTTGATACCTGTATCTAGCCAAGGCATATCTGTGAGCGACTAATTGTAGATCTATACCTGAAACCAGACAGGAAAGTTATCTACATGAAGAGATTGAAGATCAATACCTATAGCAAGCTAGGAAGTCATCTTTATTTTTCAGGTCAGAGATCTGCACCTGTATACAGCCAGGAAAGCTATCTCGACCAACCTTTTGAAGTTCCAGATTCGATACCTGTATCTAGCCAGGGCATATCTGTGAGCGACTAATTGTAGATCTATACCTGAAACCAGACAGGAAAGTTATCTATATGAAGAGATTGAAGATCAATACCTGTAGCAAGCCAGGAAGTCATCTTTATTTCTCAGGTCAGAGATCTACACCTGTATCCAGCCAGGAAAGCTATCTCGACCAACCTTTTGAAGTTCCAGATTCGATACTTGTATCTAGCCAGGGCATATCTGTGAGCGACTAATTGTAGATCTATACCTGAAACCAGCCAGGAAAGTTATCTACATGGAGAGATTGAAAATCAATACCTGTAGCAAGCCAGGAAGTCATCTTTATTTCTCAGGACAGAGATCTACACCTGTATCCAGCCAGGAAAGCTATCTCGACCAACCTTTTGAAGTTCCAGATTCGATACCTGTATCTAGCCAGAGCATATCTGTGAGCGACTAATTATAGATGTATACCTGAAACCAGCCAGGAAAGTTATCTACATGAAGAGATTGAAGATCAATACCTGTAGCAAGCCAGGAAGTCATCTTTATTTCTCAGGTCAGAGATCTACACCTGTATCCAGCCAGGAAAGCTATCTTCACCAACCTTTTTTAAGTTCCAGATCAATACCTGTATCTATCCAGGAAGTATCTGTGAGCGATTGATTGTAGATCTATACCTGTAACTAGCCAGGAAAGTTATCTACATGGAGAGACTGAAGATCAATACCTGTAGCAAGCCATGAAACCATCTTTCGTTCTCAGGTCAGAGATCAATACCTGAAGCCAGACAGGACAACTATCTACTCAACCAGCTCAAACAATTCAACAATCACTTTTGGATGGCCTCTTTAAGCCCATCTCCACAACTATCCATTACATTTCCAGATGGCATCTATAAGCCCATCCCGACAAGATTTTGTAACATCTCCAGATGGCATCTATAAGCCCATCCTCCTATCCATCATCTCTCCAAATGGCATCTGTAAGCCCATTCCCGACATCACATTGCTAATACTACACCATGCGAGTGCAAATTTCTGGGCACTTTAGTGTTCAATCATCTTCCACCTTCGGATCACGAAAGGCATGCAAGCCAATCTACCTCCTCAGGTTTAAGAAGATTGAACAGGGGCAACTGTTGTACCCCAAAATTTTCCCTCCTATATTCCTCAAGATATGATCTTCAAATAGTTCAAGATTGCACAAGAGATTGCACAGTCAAACCACCTCCTAAGACAGCTGAAATTAGGGTTTTGGTTCTTTCAGGGAATTTTGGGTTTTCAATGTCCCAATCAAGTCTCATAGGCCAATATACATTCTCAAGCACCTACATGTCAAGTCTCAAGACTCACAGTGCCAATTGGCACAGTCAAAAGCTCCATTTGATCCACAGTCAACTATAGGGGCAAAATGGTCATTTTACAGTCAAAAGTCAGAATTTTTGGTCAACATATTATTTTTAGTCCACAATCATCATTTGATCGAGTCTTGATCATGATTCCACAAGGATGGCTCAAAAATCATCAAGGTGCAAAAGTTACTATTTTTGGACAGCAGAAAAGTCAACTGTATCTTGACCAGGGCATAACTTTTTCATGGTTCATAAGAAAAATCCCATACAATGCTAATTTTGAAGGGGATGACATTTCCTACAATCCATCTTCACACTCCAATTCCAAGAAATGCTCTCATAAAAAGTTATCAATTTCTACATTATAGGTCAAATTCAAAAGTCAACAAAAATGCACTTTAAGTCAAAGACCATAACTTGAGATTGGTAAATCCAAATGACATGGGACCAAAGGCATTGGTTAGCGGACTTCAAGACCTTTCCAAAATGTCCAAGAACATGTTCATATGATCAAAATTGAGCAAGATATGCATTGGAGAAGTTGGGAAATTTTTGTGAACTTGCAAAAGTCAACTTTGCTCAAAACACTTTGTTTTTGCTAATGGGCCTCAAATTTCTTCTTGAAACTTTATCCATGACTTATGCACGACCCATCAAGCTTAATTGAATTATTTTCTTATTTTTTATTAATTAATTGAATTTTTAATTGATTTTAATTCATTAATTAATTTAAATTGTAGGAAATACAAAGATTTGATTTTTCAATCTTTTTGTGAAGCAAATGTGGTCAAGATATGCTGAAAATTTCGTGTGCAAATCAAAGAGGCAAAAATCTCCAAAATAGGCAACTTTCTTCAATCAAAAAGATTCAAAATTATTTGATTTCCAATCAAATATTTAATCATCATTCCAAGGGATTTTTGCTCAAAGATTTGACCTAGTTTCATTCTCTTATAAGTACACAAGCCAACCCTACTCATGCACACGTGAAAGCTGCTGCAAGAAAGCCATAACCAATTCAAAAAAATTCAAGAAAACTTGAAAACTGTTTTCTATATTCCAGGCCAATTCAAGGACTTTTGTGGATTCAAACACGTTGCTGGGAGTGTGAGGAACGTGTAGGAATCAAAACCAAGTGCTAAAGCTCAAGAAATCATCAAGAACAGTTTAACGGTTTGCATTTTATTTTCAGAATCGAATAGCTTAATTCATGCATCATTAACGTGATTTTTTGTGTGTTTTGCATTGCTAGAACTCATATGAAGCTGATGGTATAGTTTAATTGTATTGAAACACACAGAATCACAAATTTCCATTGATGAATTTTAGGGTCCATAAGCTCTAAAATTGGGGCTTTACAGTCCAGGAAAAATTGGAACCCTTAAGACCCATGGTTGGAATCGTTGCAACTGGACGAACACAAAGCCACCCTCGCGAAATATTTATATAGAGCACAGCTCTATTCGCTATTTTTCCTTATTGCAGGTTGTAGGGGTTAAAAACCCCCGCTATCTAACATCTTTTACAAGCACAAACAAGGAAGACGAAGGACGTGTAAGCCACTGAGTGGACAATTCAAAATACGCGCGTTTTTGTTTTTTTTTCCAGCATATGCATTAATTTTGTATATATTATAATTGTTTGTTATTATATTATCAAAAGCAAGCAAATGGCTTGGTGGTTGATGCGCTGGCTGGTGATCATTGGGACCTGGGTTCGATTCCCAGGTCCCCCAAAACACTTCTATTATTTTTCTTTACAGGTTCATATGCAACTTTCCAACAAGACGCCCACCATACGCTCTCACATCCCAGGCGCCAGGTGTCTTCAAGCAGCAATCTAATGGCCATGAGATGATGACCATGGTACTCCCTAGTCAAAGTACGCGTGGATGATCTCAGAAAGTCAAAAGGGCTTGTGTACAAATGGGCCAAAATTGCTAACAAACCTCCATAATGGGCCAGCACCCCCCTGGTTTATTATTCCTTTTTTTTCTTTTCCTTTTTGTTTTCTTTTATTAATTATTATTATTATTATTTAATTAACTTAATTAACTATTTTCATAATAAAATCAGAAAAACCAGAAAATAAAATATTTTTATTATTATTAATTTCACCTTAATTTATTATTTTTGTAAATAAATGTAATTAATTAATTTAGTTGTTTTAATTAGGTTAACTTTAATTCTTTTCATAACAAATAAAATAAAATAGAATTAGGGTTTTCTTGACAATTTTAATTTCTTTTCTTTTATTTCATTAAAACATAAAAAACTAAAAAACATTTATTTTATTTAATTAATTAGAATTAGGTTTAATTTAATGCAAAAATAACCAAAAAATTCATTCTTTTCTCAAAAAGGGTCAAAACCCTAAAGACTTTCTCCGATTTAATTTCTTTTCGCGCATATTAATTTTTGATCATATTTATGTAATATCTCCGAGAATGTAATAGCGTAATTAGGACTTTTATCGCTTTCTTTAATTTTCCGCAATTTATCTTTTCAAGGGTTATGTTTTTGGCGATGTAAATACCCGACGCCTTGTAATAGCGTAGATTTACTTTCCGCAATTTACTTTCCGCAAATTATTAACTGTTAACTATGCACGACAAGACTTGCCTAAAAATAAAATCAACTCGTAGCTCACAATAACTTGTACAAAGATAACTTAACATGAAACCTGACACACATGCACATGCCACTCCTAGGGTACGCCTCATTTGGTTGCCTCGACGTGGTCATTGAGTATAGGGTGTTTTAGAGGTCGCCCTCCTGTCTAAAGATCCAAGTTGCCTCGAAACGGTTGCCTCAGATAAAAAGGATCTAGGACATTAGGGTTACCGCTAAGGCGTCCTACTATTGCTTTGGTGACCACACATGTCCCTATAATCGAATTGACCCGAATAACTCTAATGACGGTGCTAACTACTTCTCAATAGTGGGATAGTACTATCTAAAGGACATTTACACAGCTTAATTTCTTTTGAGTAGGTAGATTTCTCCTGGGTACTTGCTCTTTCAAAAAACAAAAATACTTTTCGCACTTACACTTTCAAACAAAAGTTTTCAAACAAACACTTCATACACTCTTGAGGACTGATACAAGAGTTACCTAGAAGTTTTCAAACTAAACTTTTTCAAAACCCACAAACACAAGAAAAGCAAACATTTTGAAAACATAGTGAGCAAGTACCTAAGAGCCCGTGGATAACCACGGATAGAAAGGGTGCTAACACCTTCCCTTTCTATAATCTACCTCCCGAACCGAGAAACATCTCGAAAAGGAATTTTGCTGTGCTTTTGTCCTTTCCTTGTTGGAGAAAATAAAAGACGGTGGCAACTCTTGCTTACCGCGACATTTCGCGAACCAGCATTTCAAAATAGTCAGTTCTATTTCCACCGATCACAACCTTCATGCAGCTCTGCCATGATCCTTTTTGCTTCAATTTTGTCCACACAACGCAATAAGGTTGAATCATGGTTACGTTTGTAAAGAATGCCATTGCTGATGAAGAACTTTGCCGCGAACCTTCTCAGAAACTTCTTGTCATTAACAGATGCATCCTTGGGGTATTCTTGAGTTTCAAGGTACCTCTTCACTTCCTGATACCAAGGCTTTTCTGTTACCTCTTCGGTCTCAAGATCACAGCAATGTGCAGGTTCATCCAATTTCCAAATAATGATCCGGGGAGCCTCGTTGTCCCACTTGACTTTGAACATAGAAGACATCGTAGCTAACGCGTCCTCCAACTGATTCTCCTCTCTTGGGAAGTGTTCAAAGGTTATCTCCTCGAAATGGGGAAGCAACGTCAATACATACTCCTTGTAAGGAATAAGATTTGGGTGTTTCGTATCCCACTCTCCTTTGATCTGACTGATCACGAGAGCGGAATCTCCGAAGACACTTAGAAACTTAATCCTTAGGTCAATTGCAGCTCGAAGACCCATAATGCATGCTTCATACTCTGCCATGTTGTTGGTGCAGTTAAAACATAGTCGGGCGGTAAACGGAGTATGAGAGCCTTTAGGAGATATGATCACAGCGCCAATGCCATTACCCAAAGCGTTTGAAGCTCCATCAAAGTGCATAGACCATCGGGATCCTTCCTCAGGTCCTTCATCCGGTCCAGGTGTTTCACAATCAGTTATGAACATGATATTCTCGTCTGGAAATTCAAAGTTCATAGACTGGTAATCATCCACTGCCTGATGTGCCAAATGGTCTGCCAATACACTTCCCTTGATTGCTTTTCGAGTCGTGTACTGGATGTCATATTCAGTCAGGATCATCTGCCATCTTGCTATTCTTCCGGACAAGGCAGGCTTTTCGAAGATATACTTGATTGGATCCATCTTTGAAATCAACAGAGTAGTGTGAGTCAACATATACTGTCTCAGCCGGCGAGCAGCCCATGCCAAAGCGCAGCAAGTTTTCTCGAGCAGTGAGTATCGGGTCTCACAGTCGGTAAACTTTTTGCTAAAGTAATAAATAACATGCTCTTTTCGGCCAGACTCGTCATGCTGCCCCAACACACACCCCATTGAGTTATCGAGCACTGTCAAGTATAAAATCAAAGGTCTCCCTTCAACTGGTGGCATAAGAATAGGTGGTTCCTGGAGGTACTCTTTGATTCTTTCGAAAGCAACCTGACATTCATCATTCCAACATACCACTTGATCTTTCTTCAGTAACTTGAAGATTGGTTCACAAGTAGCAGTTAGGTGTGAGATGAATCGGGCAATGTAGTTCAGACGCCCTAGAAAGCCTCTGACTTCTTTCTATGTCTTGGGAGATGGCATCTCTTGTATAGCTTTCACCTTGGCAGGGTCCACTTGAATATCTTTGTCGCTCACGACGAAACCTAGCAGTTTACCAGACCTCACCCCGAAGGTGCATTTTTTTGGGTTCAATCTCAGCTTGTACAACTTTAGCCTGTCAAACAACTTTTATAGATGGTCAAGGTGTTCCTCCTCAGTTTGGGACCTCGCAATCATATCGTCGACGTATACTTCAATCTCATGATGGATCATGTCATGAAATAAAGCCACCATGGCACGCTGATATGTTGCCCCAGCATTCTTCAACCCAAAAGGCATGACCTTGTAACAAAAGGTACCCCATTGGGTAACTAAATTGGTCTTTTCCATGTCTTCAGAAGCCATTTTGATTTGATTATACCCGGAGAAACCGTCCATAAAGGAGAATACCTTGTGCTGAGCAGTATTGTCAACCAGGACGTCGATGTGAGGCAGAGGGAAGTCATCCTTAGGGCTTGCCCTGTTCAAATCCCTATAGTCAACACACATTCGGACCTTACCATCCTTCTTCGGTACCGGAACCACATTGGCAACCCACTGAGGGTAAGAAGTTACTGCTAGAAAACCGGCGTCAAACTGTTTCATAACTTCGGCCTTGATCTTCTCAGATATCTCTGGACGCATACGGTGAACCTTCTGTTTTACCGGAGGGCAGTCTTCCTTGGTAGGCAGGCGATGAACCACAATGTCAGTATCCAACCCAGGCATATCTTCGTAAGACCAGGCAAAGATCTCCATGTAGTCATGCAACATCTGAATCAACCGTTGTTTAACACTAAGCTCCAGATTTGCACCAATCTTGACTTCCTTCTTGTCTGTCTCGGTACCCAGATTCACTGCTTCCACCGGATCTTCATGTGGTTGAATGGCCCTCTCTTCCTGGAGTAGCAGTCTTGCAAGCTCAACAGGCATTTCGCAATCATCATCACCTTCGTCTTCGGCTAAGTTGATCAGATTTTCGAAGTTATAATTGGCAGTAGCAGAGTCGTTACCAGTGAGATCCAGAGTGGATTGGGACTTGTATATGTGAGTGTGTGTAAAATAGCTGTTTTGCAATATATAATAAAGAAAGACAAGGAGCGCAAAATTTGAAATGCAAAAAAAACGTCCAATGCTTTTATTAATGATATATGAAAATGGCATACAAAAGCCCTCATAAATGAAGCCACGGTGCCCCGGGTAAGACACCGGGCCATAAAGTTTCAAAACATTGTCTGTTACAAATTCGAAACAAAGAGCTCATTACTGAGTAATAAAAGTAATAGGGATGAAATCCTTTGCTTTCCAGTTGTTTGGTCCACCGTTGGTCGTAGGATAGATCCAGCTGTCAAATTCAGACTCCTCCACGTTATCTTCGATGGAATTTACTCCCGAGTTGCTGATGAACACAGGAGGTCTTCCAATCCTTGCACTTCGAACAGCCCTCTGAGCTTCTGCAGTGAAACCCAAACCGAACTTGTTAGTCTTCTGAGTGAAATCAGGAAGTCGGCCCTAGTTTGCATACTCACCCTTCTCAATAACAGCCCGGGCATCCTTTAAGGAAGCCATTTTCATGGGAGAATCTTCCATCACAGTCTCAGCTGACGCCAGTGTCTGAGGAACCTTTTCAAAGTGTTGAAATGGGGTCTCAATGAACTCCCCATCCATTTCTATGTACCGGAATGAGTTGAGGTGGCTGACCATGTACTCCTCCTCCCCTTGAACTGTCACAATCTTGCCTTTAACCGGGTACTTCAACTTCTGGTGGAGTGTTGAGGTTACGGCTCCCGCTTTGTGGATCCATGGACGACCCAGCAAATAAGAATAGGACGGCCGAATGTCCATCACGTAAAATGTAGAGTTGAAGACCTGAGAAACGACTTTGATTGGAATATCAACCTAACCGTGCACCATCCTTTTAGACCCATCAAAGGCCCGGACAACAATGTTACTCGGCTTTAGTTCCAAACCTTCGCAATCCAGCCTGTCTAGAGCTTTCTTGGGCAAGACGTTCAACGAGGAATCAGTGTCAACCAAAACATGTGCAAGAGTAGTTCCCCTGCATTCAATGGTGACATGCAGGGCATCATTGTGGTTCTTCCCTTTAGCAGTTAGATCAGTGTTGGAGAAACCCAAACCATTATCAGCAGTTAAATTGGCCACACAATCGGTAAATTGATCAGCTGAGGTCTCTTGTGGCACGCGGGCCATCTTTAGGAAGGTAATCAGAGCCTTGGCATGGGCCTCTGAACACAACAGAAGTGATAACATAGAAATCTTGGATGGGGTTTTCCCCAGTTGCTCAACTACATTATAATCACTCTTCTTAATAATCTTCAGAATCTCTTCCATCTCCTGTTTGGAAGCTTCAACATTGATTGTCTTTGGCACCTCCGTCTGGGCAGGCATATCAGTAGTGATCCCTTTGCCCCGAGCGTTAGATGACTCGGCGACAAGGGTAGGAACAGGGACTTGATCAGGAATGGCAGCTGGTACACTTGCAGGCTTAATGACAACAGGTCTTCTGACAGCTGGTGGAGCAATATCAGGTGAGAAAAGTCTACCGCTGCGAGTGACTTTAGCAGGCCCCGTAATGTTGCTGATGCCGGTATCGGCACCGAACTCTTGCTTAACTCCAAGAACATAAACATCTGCCCCATAGTGCCAAGGGACAGCTTTGTCAGATGTATAGGGGATGGGCCCCGGAATAGCGATGATTATGGGTGCGGTCTTCGGAACAGATGTAATTCTAACAGGCGTCCTCGAGGGAGACTTGGAAGAATTATCGAAAATGGTAATGATGGAAACTTCTTCAGAATGAACGGGTGGAACAACAGTCTTCTAAAAAAGAATCTCTTTACTATCCATCAGGTTTTGGATACTTGACTTCAGAGATGGGCAACTAGTAGGTAAAGCAGAACACATAGGGCAACCTTCACCACAACCCGGAAATAAACCGGCTAGCAACATGTTCTCCTTGATAGTCATCAGAGGGGTAACAACATCATCCACAGAAGCTATGAACAAGTCTTCCTCTATAACATTCACTCCATGCTTGGGCATGGGAGCAGTCACAACATTAGGCCTCTCGGGCGCCTCAAACTCAATCTCCTTTGCATCGATTAGGTTTTGAACCTTGTTTTTCAGACTCCAACAATCATCTGTATTATGCCCCGGGCTATCGGAGTGATAAGCATAGCGGGCATTAGGGTTATACTTCGGTGATGCAGTATTTTGATTCTTTGGAGCTTCTCTTAGAGTCACCAGATTAGTCTTCAGCAACTGTGGCAACATCTGAGACAAAGTCATGCTGAGACGAGTAAATTGCCTTCAAGGTCTCTCGTCCCTTTGTTGGTTGTGATGCTGAGGAGCACCAGCAGGTTTTGAGATAACAACCGCATTGACAGCTTGGCGGTGTTCAGGTCTGCTTTGTCTTCTTGAACTGTAGACAACACTGGACTCTTTCTTAAACGGTCTCTTCTCGGTGCTCGATGAGGCACCCTTCTGTATTTTTCCAGCCTTAATTCAAGCTTCAATCCTCTCACCAGTCAAGATAAGGTCTGTAAACCCGACTGAAGAGCTTCCAATCAAATGGTTAAAGAATGGACCAGACAGGGTCCCCAAAAACATATCAACAAGTTCACGATCAGCTAAAGGTGGTTGTACCCTTCCGGCCAGGTCTCTCCATTTTTGAGCATATTCTTTAAATCCTTCACCCGTCCCTATTGACATACCCTGGAGTTGGGTACGCGTAGGAGCGAGGTCAGAATTATACTGATAATGTCTAAAGAATGCAGTAGCCAAATCCTCCCAGCTGCGGATACTGGCTCCGTCCAACTGATAGAACCACTCAATTTGAGTCCCTGAGAGACTATCCTGAAAGAAATGGATCATAAGTTCTTATCAGTAGTGTATGGTTGGATCTTCCTCACATATGACCAGAGGTGCAGCTTGGGACAAGAAGCTCCGTCATACTTGGAAAAGGCAGGTGCCTTGAAATTATGGGGAATCACCACCCCAGATGATAAACCCAAATCTCCGAAGTCCAGACCGGGCACCTTCTGTACCTCCATAGCGTTCAAACGGTCTTCCAGTTGTTTGTACTTATCCTCAGTAGGAGGATACTGTTCTTCATCATAGTCTGTCTCGTTGTCAGAGACCATAGGGCTAGGAGCCCTCCTTTCTTGTGGACTGTCTTTCTCTCCAGACGGGGTGGCCAGATCAATTTCACTCTGTAGCCCGTTTCCAAACCTGCGTCCAGTATTGAACAGGATGATCCTCTTCTTCTTCTTCTCTTTCAAAATCAAGGTCTTCACATCCTGCTGACCCTTAGCTAGATTCATGACCAACTCTTGAAATTGGGCATTCTGGGCCTGGAGGGTCTTGATAGCTTGCTCAGCGGAAGTTTCAGCAGACATGATGATTGCTGAAATAAACAGCGAAGAAGATAAGAGACCTGTAAAAGGGTGCCTGTTATGCATATGATGAATGGTATGATATTTATGTAATGCATTCAAGGGTTCAAAAATTCAAAATTTGTTGCAGACAAAAAGAACACACGTCATACTAAGAAGAAATTTGTTAGTACATAAGTGCCTCATGGGCGAAATATTACAAAATTCTTAATGTAGAAAGACATTGCGCGTCCTCTTTGGAGCGATGTAAGTGTTGAGGGTCTCCTCCTCGTGAAGTCGGCGGGTAAGCTCCAAAACCTTCTTTTCACTGGCATAGAAGCTGGCTTCGAAAGTATTCCGCTCTTCCTTGAGTTGGATCCAACTCTTTTGCATTTCCTCCCATGATGTTGGCATGTCAGGATGTAGGATGGCGTATGGAACCTCTCCTTCCATAACAGGCTCTTTGACCAAGGGGAGAATGTGAGGATATGGCATTATAAGATTCTGGGAGCGGGTTCGTACCCACTTGAGGTAAGGCTCAAGAGGGATAGAATTCTTGTGCCCCAGTGTCTTACTATCCACCTTATTAGGCATCCTCCAAGCTCTAATGAACCTTTGTCGAAGTCCTTGCGTATCGTTGTCGAAGTCAAAAACTAGGTCAGGAATCAGCATGTCATGAGGGCCATCCCTCTGAGAATATCCAAATTGTCTCAAAGCTAGACAGGGGTTGTAGGTAATACCTCCCCTGATTCCAAGTAATGGAACATTAGGAAATTCTCCACAACGATCAATGATGGTGACATTTTCTCTGGACCGAGAACACTAATGTACATCAGAATGTGTGAGGGTCATCAATCATTGTGCCCACGTTAAACCCTGCTCATTCTTCAAAATTGATTGTGGAAGGTGAGAAATAAACCACCTTGCTAGGAGAGGAGTACAACACATGAGAACACCTCTTTTCCTCATTGTTCGTGTGTAAAATGAGTGGAGGATGTCCCCAAGAAATGTAGGTATGGGATTCCTGGATATGAAAATCTTGACAGCATTCACATCTATGAGTTGATCAGGATTTGGGAACAAACCCAAACCATAGATAAGGAGTGCCACAATCTCTTCAAAGGCTTGTAGATCAAGAGAATTCCAGCATTCTCGTGCCTTCTCAAACATAAACTTTGCCAAGAATCCTTTGACACCACTTTTTGTTTCCCAATGCCCCTTGATGTTGAATGGTTGTAAGCGTAATGCTTGAGCAACATCTTCAAGTTTTGGTTCCTTTTCCGTACCATTGTAGGGTAGTTGACTAAGAATAGGAATTCTCAAGAGTTGAGAAAATTCCTCCAAAGTAGGTACCAATTGATAATCAGGGAATGTGAAACAGTGGTGTAGGGGGTCAAAGAACTGGAAGAGAACTTTCATCATGTATTCTTCAATGTTGGTGTTGACCAAGCTGAGGAGTCTACCATGTCTTTCACTGAAGAGAGAATTCTCGGGAATCCTGGATGTAAGCTCTTTGAGTTGAAGAGGGACCCTTACAAGGTTGACTTGAATTGTTTTCCTGCGGAGAGACTCCATGTCCTGCAAAACAAGAACAAAGATGAAGATCTAAACCCTTGAAATGGTTAGCAGATGCATATGATGCTTTATGATGTATGCAAAAACACATGTACAAACAAGTCACACCAAAAACCCTAGTTTCAGGCTTGCAGGAGGTTTCATAGGTAAGTACTCTCTTGAGTTTAGTTGGCTCAAAACCTGTCCTATAAATAGTAATTGGGTTCTAAGGAGCTCAATATCATTGGATTGTTTTCTATCTTCATCGTTTCGGTTTAGCCACTTAACTGGCGACCAAAATATTCCAAGAAAACAATCCTCAATGAGTGTAGTATCGAGTATCTACCAACTTCGGACTGCATCAAAGTCGGTCATCTCACTACCCCTAAAAAAGGCCAAGATGGTCAAGTAAGGTTCTAGGTCATTAGTGCTTAGTGACATCACTCAGCGGCCCCGTATTCTCTTTGATTGACTCAAAGGATACCGGTACTCACAAATATGTCGCACTAATATAGCTATTGCTTCAACCGTGTCAGTATACCCCGCACAGTTTCCACAATGTATTGCTATCTATGAATGTTTTCCAAATCCGGGTGGAGGATTTATAGAACTCCAATACAAGCCCACAAAATTAAAAGCATACAAAGCAATACAAATGAAAACACAAGTTATCTAGTCCTAAGGTACACCTCACTTATAAGTCCCCAACCGAGTCGCCAGTTCTGTGATCGGTGGGAAAGAGAACTGACTGTTTTTTAATGTTGGTTCGCGTTTTCGTTTGTTTTCTCAAAGTGTCGCGGTAAGCAAGAGTCGCCACCGTCTTTTATTTTATCCAACAAGGAAAGGACAAAAGCACAGAAAAAATTCCTTTTCAAGATGTTTCTCGGGTTCGGGAGGTAGATTATAGAAAGGGAAGGTGTTAGCACCCTTTCTATCCGTGGTTATCCACGGGCTCTTAGGTACTTGCTCACTATGTTTTCAAAAGATTTGCTTTTCTTTGTGATTGTGGGTTTTGAAAAGAGTTTTGTTTTTGAAGAAAGTCTAAGTGCGAAAAGTTTTTTTTGTTTTGTTTTTAAAAGGAGCAAGTACTTAAGAACCTCTACCTACTCAAAAAGGAATTAAATTGTGCTAAAGTCCTTTAGATAGTGTTATCCCACTATTGAGGAGTAGGTAGCACCGTCGTTGGAGTTTTTAGGTCAATTCGATTTAAGGGACTTGTGGCCACTAAAGCAACGTTAGGACGCTTTAGTGGTAATCCTAATGTCTTAGATCATTTTTATCGAGGCAACCATTTCGAGGCAACTTATGATCTTGGGACAAAAAGGACGACCTCTAAAACATCCTATACTTAATGACCATATTTGAGGCAACCAAATGAGGTGTACCCTAGGAGTGGCATGTGCAAGTGTGTCAATTTTCAGTTTATATTGTCTTTGTATTTTTAGGTGTTCTACCATTTGTTTTTAGATCTTGTTATACAATCCTAGTTAGCATACATCTAAGCAGTTAATATATATACATGAGTTTAAAGTGCGGGAATCATAAATCCTACGCTATTACAAGGCTTCGGGGAGGGGGATTATTTACATGTCCAAAAATTGGGGGAATAAAAAAAGTAAAGCGTAAAAAGCCTTAGTTAAGCTATTACAAACCAATAAGCAGTTACAATAAAATAAACGCGTGTGAATCTAGAAAATCCTAAGAATAAGAACTCCTTTTTTTGTTTTATTTTATTTTTTGAGAAAATGCTAAATATTCAGTTAAGTCAAATTTAATTAATTAAAAATACTGATTAAAATTTACTCTAAAACAAACCTAATATTTTTTGTATTTTTGTTTATGAAAAGGATTGAATTCAAATAAATCCTAAATCTACTGATTTTAAAAATTGAAGAAAATAAGTTAAAATGATTAGCTAAATTAAATCCCAATTCTAAGTTATTTATTTTTTTTATGATTTTTGTGTTTATTAAAAAAAACTAAAAGAAATAAACAAAAACAAAGTAAACAAAGTACAAATGGGTCAGGCAGCAAAACAAGAAAAAATATAATTTTGGAGGTCTGGGTCGAAAGAGGTGCAGGCTGTCTTTCGACCCAGTGAAGAGTCTGGATCGAAGGTGCATGAGGGGCTGCACTCTGAGGGTGTTCGATCTGGACATGTCATCCTTCGATCTGGAAATCCTGGGTCCAGTTCGAAACTAGACTGCTGAGCTTCGAAGCTCTGAACAGGAATCTGAGAATGTATTTCCTGCAAGAAACGATACACATGTTAAAGGTCCAGGGGGGATTTTACCCCCTGGTTCGAATCTCCTCCCTATTCGCACCTGCTGAATCTGGGTCTGGGTTTGTTTTATCCTGGGATTCGAAGGAGAAATTCAGATTGTGCCCAAGCAATGGCACAATCTCAACTCTGCGCTGTAGCTTATATGTAGCACATTAAATCATTCACAAACAACGGTAATAATATGAATATGCAATCAAAATGAATTTAAAAATGAGTTTGAGATTAGATTTTTCTTTTACCAAACAGAAGTGCTTCGATCTGTAGTTCTGAGGGTGGAGGTGTTCGCTGGGTGGCAGCTTTGGCTTGGAAAATTCTGGGCAGCGTCTCTCCAAGTTTTCTATCTTTTTGTATATTTTTGTGTGTTGTCTTATTTTCGTAGAGTTTGTGTGTGTTTTACGACATTTGTGATTTCTTTATATATAGGGGGTGGAGGGGACAAGAAGACAATGGTTTAAATGACCTTGAATATGTGTTTGACAGCCATGAAGGAGGATTTGTAACGTTAATTATGTGTTTGAAAGCCATGAATAAGAGTTTGTAACGTTGGCTAAACACATGGGATCCTGTCCCTTTTTGAATTTTGAATGACATGCAGCTGGCCTTCGAATGCTCCCTTTCGAATGGGCTGATGGTCTCCTTCGAATGCTCCCTTTCGAATGGACTGATGGCCTCCTTCGAATGCTCTTCGAAAGCTTCTTCGAATGGACCCTTTGAATGCTTCTTCGAATGGACCTTTTTGGAATTCCAATCGAAGTACTTGTCCATAATGCCAATCGAAAGGCTCCTTCAGAACACCAATCGAAGGGTCTTTCAGAATGCCAATCGAAGTGCTCCTTCAGAATGTCAATCTTCAGAATACCAATCGAAGGTCTCCTTCAGAATGTCAATCGAAATGCTCCTTCAGAATGTTAATCGAAGGGCTCCTTCAGAATGCCAATCGAAGGGCTCCTTCAGAATGTCAATTGTAATTCTCCTTCAGAATGTCAATCGAAATGATCCTTCAGAATGCCAATCGAAGGGTCTTTAAGAATGTCAATCAAAATGTACTTAAAGCAACACTAAAAATTTTTCCTTTTCCTTAGGCAAGAGTTTGTGATCAACCATGCAGGGGGAAGACTTTGGGAAACATGAGAGGGTAAATTTTGGGGTACAACAGTGTCAGATAAACCGTGCCATAACGTTCTTGGTTACTGTAGCAAATGAAGCTGCTTCAACCCATCTTGTAAAATAATCAATAGCCACCAGAATGAAACGATGCCCGTTGGACGCAGTAGGTCTGATCTCGCCTATCATGTCGATGCCCCGCATTATGAAAGGCCAAGGAGCCGTCAAGATGTTCAGAGGAACTGGAGGTACATGCACCTTATCAGCATAGACTTGGCACTTATGACAGGTCCGAGAATGCTGATAACAATCGGCTTCCATTGTGGACCAATAATATCCTGCCCGTAGGATTTTCTTTGCCATGGTATGTCCACTGGAATGAGTTCCGAAAGTACCTTCATGTAACTCTGCCATAATCCTTTCTGCCTCGTTCATGTCCACACATCACAGTAAGGTTGAATCATGGTTACGCTTATAGAGAATACCATTACTGATGAAGAACTTCTCAACGAACCTTCTCAAGAACTTCTTATCTTTAACAGATGCAATCTCGGGGTATTCCTGAGCCTCAAGATATCTCTTTACCTCGTGAAACTAGGGTTTATCTACTACCTCTGCAGTCTCGATGTCACAGCAATGTGCAGGTTCGTCCAACCTCTCGATGGTAATCTGGGGAGCTTCATTGTCCCACCTGTTAGAACAATGTTTGAATCTACTACCCTATATTTAAGTTTTGATGATAACAAAGTGAAAAGATATAGTATTTATAAGTTTCATGAATGAACTATCTGCTGCCTAAAATTATTATGTTCTGACTTGCAGATACGCTGATTGAAATAAGCAAGATCACATCTATTCAGCATCAGAACTTGATTTCAGACACCAGCATCAGAAGTTGCTACATCAGAACGTCAAAATCAGATGATCAACTCACGTACATGCTGAAGCTTGATGAACAGAACTGCAAACACTCTGATACAGAAACACAATAGTTCATCAGCAGCGAAGCAGAATCAGAATGAGCCAAGCCAGAACGTGCATTAAGGAAGCAACGGTACTGTGCATTGAAAGTTAATTAATTCCAACGGCCTCATTCCAGACAAGATCTGCTCAATAAGGAAAGCTTGTTATTAGCATTGAATCAAGAATATTGCATTCAACGTTCATCATCTCAAGTGCTATATAAACAAGGCTTTGAAGATTATAATGGCTAATGCTCACAAAATCTCTACACGCACAAAAGCTGAACCATAATCTTCGTTCTACCAGTTTTGCTAAACCACACACTCTGATATTCCATTACTGTTTAGCAATCTAGTTTCTAAGCTTCAATTTGTGTATACATCACAGTTGTGATAAAGTTTTGTAGAAAACATCCACACACATTGTTTTATCTCTTTGTAAGAAAGTGTTACCTTGACAAACCGGGTTGTGGTTTGAATCAAGAAGGCTTTAGCAGTTGTTAAAGCAGTCTGTAATATTCAGTTGAATATAGTGAATTAAGACCTCGTTGGAGAGAGGCGAAATCACCTTGACGGGTGGACTGGAGTAGTTTGAGATCAAACGAACCAGGATAAAAATATCGTGTTCATTGTTTTAGATTTCAGTTTTACAATTCAACCCCCCCCCCCCCCCTTCTTGTGTTTTTCACCACTTCAATTGGCATCAGAGCGCCTGGTTCTGAGCTAAAACACTTAACCGTGTCAGTACAAGATCCAGCTTCAGAAAAACACAATGGCAGGAAACAATTCTCACATCAGCAATGACAACAATGAGGACAGAGACAGATTCAGTGGCAAACCTCCAGTCTTTGATGGAGAAAACTTTGATTACTGGAAAGACAGAATTGAAAGCTTCTTTCTAGCACATGATGCTGATCTGTGGGATATGGTGACAGATGGATACACGCACCCTGTGAATGCAAGTGGTCAGAAGATTGATAGAAAATCAATGTCTGATCAACAAAAGCGTGACTTCAAGAATCACCACAAGGCCAGAACCATCCTCCTCAGTGCCATCTCCTATACTGAGTATGAAAAGATCTCCAACAGAGACACAGCAAAGAATATTTTTGATTCTCTCAGAATGACGCATGAGGGCAACGTTCAAGTCAAAGAAACAAAAGCTCTGGCGCTCATTCAGAAGTATGAGGCGTTCAAAATTGAAGAATCTGAATCCATTGAAACTATGTTCTCTAGATTCCAGATTCTGGTAGCTGGTCTCAAAGTTCTGGACAAAGGATACTCTACTGCTGACCATGTCAAGAAAATCATCAGAAGTTTACCCAAGCAGTGGAGGCCTATGGTTACTGCTCTGAAGCTAGCTAAAGATCTCAACAAAATCACTCTGGAGGAACTTATAAGCTCCCTCAGAAGTCATGAGATAGAGCTAGAAGCTGATGAGCCTCAGAAGCAAGGTAAGCCTTTAGCATTAAAATCTAACAGAAAATTTGAGTCTAAAGTTTTGCAGGCAGTTGAAGAAACATCTGATGGATCCTCATCAGAAGAAGACGAACTTTCCCTTCTCTCCAGAAGAGTAAATTAACTATGGAAGCAAAGACAAAGGAAGTTCAGGAATCCCAGAAGATCTGATCAGAACGAGTCTTCTTCCAGATACAGAAGGACAGATTCTTCCTCTGGATACAGAAGATCTGAAGGCTCCTCCAGTAGCAAAAAGCCAAACACAAAAGACATCATCTGCTATGAGTGCAATGAGCAAGGACACTACAAGAGTGACTGCCCAAAGCTTCAGAGGGAAAAGCCCAAAAAGAAGTTTGGAAGAGAGAAGAAGAAAAGTCTCATGGCTACATGGGATGACTCTGACTCGTCTGAAGCTGACTCAGAATCAGATGATGAAAGGGCAAACATAGCTCTCATGGCAAACATATCAGAAGATAGTGAAGCTTCTGAATCAGACTCAGAATCAGACACAGAAGAGGTATTTCCTAACTTCGCTGTTAACTTTACAAAGGCTGAACTTGCTGAAAGCCTTAATGAGATTCTGGAACGTTATCAGCAGATTAGAGCTAAATTCAGAGACCTGAAAAGGAATCTTGAATCTGACTCTAATAAGTCTGAGAGTCTCAAATTGGAAAACTCTGAGCTGAGAGATAAGATTTCAAAATTAGAAAACACTTTACAAAACTCTCAGAAGGAACCAATTTCTGAAACTCCCAGCAACGCTGATGAGATCATCAAGGAGTATGATCACAGTTTCCAGAAGTTCCTAGCTAAAAGCATAGATAGAAGCAGAATGGCTTCAATGATCTATGGATTTAGCAGAAACGGCAGGAAAGGAATAGGATACCAAGGTAAGGTTCCTACACCAAAGAATGTCATGGACTTAACCATTAAACACACTCCTCTAAACTCACACTTTGTGTATGGTCACACACATGATATCAAATATACTAGCAGTAAGCACTCTGTGAAACCAAAATTCAACCAGAGTTTTGGTAAAACTAACAAATCAGGACCCAAGAAAATCTGGGTACCTAAGGATAAAATAATACATGTTGCAGATGTCTTTAGCAGCAAGTCAGAAACACCAGTCATGGTACCTGGACTCTGGCTGCTCACGACACATGACGGGAAGAAGGCATATGTTCCAAAGCCTGGAACTTAAGCCTGGAGGCCACGTTGGCTTTGGAGGCAATCAGAGGGGAAAGATAATTGGCTCTGGAACTGTAGGTAATGGTAATCTTCCCTCTATTAATAATGTCCTGCTAGTAGATGGATTGATGCATAATCTGTTATCCATAAGTCAATTAAGTGATAACGGTTATGATATAATCTTTAATCAAAAATCATGTAAAGCTGTTAGTCAGAAAGATGGGACTATCCTGTTTAATGGAAAGAGGAAAAACAACATTTACAAAATCAAACTTTCTGAACTAAAGAGTCAGAATGTAAAATGTCTTCTGTCTGTTAACAACGAGCAGTGGATCTGGCACAGAAGATTGGGGCATGTTAGTATGAGAAGAATATCTCAGATTAACAAACTCAATCTGGTCAGAGGACTTCCTAATTTGAAGTTCAATTCAGATGCTCTGTGTGAAGCATGTCAGAAAGGCAAATTTGCAAAACCTTCTTTTAAATCCAAAAATGTTGTTTCTACCTCTAAGCCATTAGAACTTCTGCACATTGACTTATTTGGACCAGTTAAAACTGCTTCAGTCAGTGGTAAGAAGTATGGGTTAGTAATCGTAGATGACTATAGCAGATGGACATGGGTAAAGTTCTTAAGACACAAGGACGAGTCACACTCTGTGTTTGTTACCTTCTGTAACCAAGTTCAGAATGAAAAGGATCTTAGAATCGTTAAAGTCAGAAGTGATCATGGTGGAGAATTTGAAAATAAAGATTTTGAGTCATTCTTTAATGACAGAGGCATTCTGCATGATTTCTCTTGTCCTAGAACTCCCCAACAAAATGGAGTTGTAGAACGAAAGAACAGAACATTGCAAGAAATGGCCAGAACCATGATCAATGAGACAAACGTTGCTAAGACTTTCTGGGCAGAGGCAATAAACACAGCGTGCTACATTCAGAATAGAATCTCAATAAGACCTATTCTGGAAAAGACTCCATATGAATTGTGGAAGAACAGAAAGCCCAACATTTCATATTTTCATCCATTTGGATGTACTTGCTTTATATTAAATACAAAGAATTATTTGAACAAGTTTGACTCTAAAGCACAGAAGTGTATTATGTTAGGATACTCTGAACGCTCAAGAGGGTACAGAGTATACAATACAGAAACACAGATTGTGGAAGAATCAATCAGTGTTCATTTTGATGACAAGCTTGACTCTGAAAAGTCAAAGCAGAATGAAATTTTTACAGGTATAAAAATTGAATTTGCAGGTTCTGAAGACAAGTCATCAGAAGCTCTCAACACAGACATTCCTTCAACGTCTGAAAGGAGCACTGCTAGAAACCCTACAACAGCTGCTGATCAACCTCAGAAGAGATTACCCAGAAGCAGCCTGGATCACCCAGAAGAGACTATCCTAGGAAGAAAGGAAGATCCAATCAGAACAAGAGCAAGCTTCAGAAACTCTGAAGAAACTCTTATGGGACTGGTGTCTCTGATTGAACCTTCTTCTATTGATGAAGCACTTCTGGATAATGACTGGATTCTGGCAATGCAAGAAGAGCTGAATCAATTCACCAGAAACAACGTATGGGATCTCGTTCCCAGACCAAAAGGATTCAACGTCATTGGAACAAGATGGGTGTTCAGAAACAAGCTAAATGAACAAGGTGAAGTCATCAGAAACAAGGCACGACTGGTTGCACAAGGTTATAGTCAGCAAGAGGGGATAGACTATACAGAAACCTTTGCCCCAGTCGCCAGGTTAGAATCTATCAGACTTTTAATTTCATTTGCTGTTAATAGAGGCATCACTCTGTATCAGATGGATGTCAAAAGTGCATTCTTAAATGGTTATATAGAAGAAGAAGTTTATGTTCACCAACCCCCAGGTTTTGAAAATACAAAACATCCAGAACATGTTTTCAAACTAAAGAAGTCACTGTATGGTCTGAAACAAGCTCCCAGAGCTTGGTATGAAAGGCTAAGTAACTTTCTGCTTGAAAATGAATTCACCAGAGGGAAAGTGGACACTACTCTATTCTGTAAAACAGTTAAGAGTGACATCTTAGTCTGTCAAATTTATGTTGATGATATCATTTTTGGTTCTACTAATCCTTCTCTTGGAAGAAAATTTGCTAAGTGTATGCAGGCAGAATTTGAGATGAGCCTCATGGGGGAACTGAAATTCTTTCTAGGAATTCAGATCAATCAAACTCTAGAAGGAACTTACATTCATCAGAGCAAATACATCAGAGATCTTCTGAAGAAATTTGACCTCTCAGAATGTAAGCCATCAAAGATTCCAATGCATCCCACGTGCATTCTGGAAAGAGAAGAGGTAAGCAAAAGTGTAGAACAGAAAGTCTACAGAGGTATGATTGGTTCTCTCCTCTATCTGACTGCTTCAAGACCTGACATATTATTCAGTGTTTGTATCTGTGCTAGATTCCAATCAGATCCTAGAGAATCTCACTTAACAGCTGTTAAGCGAATTTTCAAGTATCTGAAAGGTACTACTAATCTGGGTTTGTTTTATAGAAAATCTAGTGATTACAGCTTAGTAGGCTACTGTGATGCTGATTTTGCTGGAGACAGAGTTGAACGTAAAAGTACTTCTGGAAGCTGCCAGTTTCTGGGAGAAAATCTGATCTCTTGGTCCAGCAAAAGGCAATCAACAATTGCTCTGTCAACAGCAGAAGCTGAGTACATAGCAGCAGCAGGATGTAGCACACAAATGCTCTGGATGAAAAGTCAGCTTGAAGACTTCCAGATTTTTGAGAGTAACATTCCTATACTTTGTGATAATACTTCTGCTATTTGCTTAAGTAAGAATCCTATTTTACATTCTAGAGCTAAGCATATAGAAATAAAGCATCATTTCATTAGGGACTATATTCAGAAAGGTATTTTGAACTTAAAATTTATAGATACAGACCATCAATGGGCTGATATATTTACTAAACCCCTTTCAGAAGATAGGTTTAATTTCATTCTGAAACATCTCAGCATGAAAGTGTGCCCAGAGTGAAAATGTTTTAATTCCATATATTTACTTTCAGAATGTAATTATTTTACTGTGAACTTCTGATCAATCTCCTTTCAGAAAGATAGAACATGCAGATTGTATCAGATGCAAGTCTAAAGATCTGAGAGTCTAATCTCAAAGACAGACGTGCTGATCACTACATCAAACAAGTGTCATCCAATCATCAGCATATCTCTGAAGCAGAACGCGTGCACGCTTCTGAGAAGGCAAAGCGCTGATTGGGTGCATTGAGACACATGTCTGGTAACCGTTTTTAAGTATCTTTCTCAAATCCCCCAAAATCAGCAAGCATTTAATGAAAAGTAATCATGCTTTTAAATGGCAATCATGATTTTTCTCTCTCTTAAAAACGTTTATCTTTTCAAAATAGTTTTGAAAACTCTATTTAAGCACATTAATCTCTCATTTATTCTTTACGCTTTCTCACCATTACTCAAGCATTTTCTGCATATTTCTGAGTTTATCTCTTGCAAACCTTTTTCCTCAATTCATTCTCAAAACCCTTTTTGTGTGAACATGGCAACCTCCAGTAGCGTTTCTGCAGGTCATCAGAAGAAAGCAACTTCTGAGCAATATCAAGTGCCACTCAGAACTCTCCTCACTCCGGTGAAGAACCTTGAAGTGCTCTCTGAGTTAATCATTGACTTTGAAAGCTTGAAGGAGAATGGTTTTGACCTAACTGAAGAAATTAGGGCTCAAAAGTGGGAAAGGTATTTCGATAGGTTGGTTGGACCAACATTCCCAGCGCTGGTCAAGGAATTTTGGATTCACGCCAAGGTTTCAAAACATCTAGTCATCTCCTCTGTCATGGGGAAGAAGATTGTGATTTCTGAAGATCTCATTGCAAGGCTAATCGGTCAAAGTGGTGGTGGCGTCCGTTGTGTGGACATGGCTGAAAGATGTGCTGATACAGGTGTGGTAGCTAACAGGATTTTCACTCTTGGGATGCCCAGCAGCAAGATTAAGGATCTGAAGGATCATTGCAGAGTATGGGCTAAGATTGTTCTGGGGTGCTTCAACCACAGGAAACCAACAAGTTCTCCTGATTATATAAATGTGGATCAGCAGTTTCTGATCTACTTTATTGATCAGAAGATAAAGATCAATCTGGCTCACTTCCTGTTCAACCATCTCAAAACTAGTGTGAAAGAAACAAGGGAAGAAGAAAGAACCAAGAGGGACTGGATACCTTTTGGAAGGCTAATATCAGATATTATGACAGAGAATAGACTGATTGAGCATCTGATAGAAGCTCAAGAGCTGAGCACTATTGAACCAACAATTGGGAAACCTCTGAACGCAAAGAATCTGAAAAAGATGAAGCTGGTAGAGAATATTCAGAAGGAACCCAGAGCTACTTCCACTGCTGATATCTCCAGCAGAAGAGTGCCTCTGAGTGATTTTCCGGTATTTTCTGAAATGGAATCCAAACCAGAGATGTTTCTCAGGTACCCAGATGCGTACAAGGCAGATGATACAGATCCAAAGCTGAATATCAGAGATCTGCGTCAACCCCAACCAGAAGTGACTCTGAAGAAGACAAAGAAGAGGAAAGCGCCATCAGAAGGATCATCTCAGCAGACTCCAAAGAAAAGAGGTATTTCATCTGCTGCTCCTATTTCAAATTCTTTTACTATTCCAGCATCTATCCCTCCTCAAACCTCTCATAGAATATCAATTCCCATCCCTACCATTGATGAAACCATACAAGAAGAAGACCCTTCTGAGGCATTAAAACTCAGAAGACCTAGAACCAAACAACCCAAACGACCAACAATTTCAACAACAACAGCACTTGACCAAGTGCTGGCTGATATTGAGCGTCAACATGCCTCTGCTCAACCAAACTCTGAACCACAAAATGTTCCTCCTCGACAACCAGAACAACAACCTGAACCAGAAATACAACAACAACCAGAACCAGAACAACAACAACAACCACTCTCAGACGAACCTCTGATCCCTGAGCAATCAGAGATTCCACCTCCCTCTCCCTAACCAGAAATTAATCCACCTTCACCACTTCAATCTGACCCTCACTCACCTCAACCATCACCGCTGGCAATTCAGTTGCCATGTGGAACCACTGTTATCATGCCCCAGTTACCATCCTCATCAGAATCGACACCACCAAAGACTCCCAAAACACCACCCACTCCAATCGAAATATCTGACTCTGATACCCCTTCTCCAAAACAAACAGCTGGTCAGAAAACCTCTGAAAACCCCAGCAGGACTTTCATTGACTTAACCAGTCTTGACCGTCTTGCTGATCTAAAACACAAAATTGCCATCCCAAAACCAAAGCAACCAGATGTTGGCTCTGGTATTTTGAATTTTGAAACAGGTGTGCTGCAATGGATTGCTTCTTTGAAGCAAGTCTGTCCTGGGATGATTGACCCAGCTGCTTCTGATCAGCTCTGGTCACAGTTCAGATTTTGGGTACGTGCTGAAGCCCTCAAGTTGCAGGATATCAACTATGAGCAGGCACAACAAAATTTCAGCAAGCTTCTGAATGAAGTTGGAAGTATGCTTCTGAAAGAGGACGTGATCCCTCTGGACAGTGAACCTTGGTCTGAGAAACAGCAAGCTGCAAAGGTGCAGGACAAGACCATTCCATCAGAAGAAGACAAGACCTTTCAGGCTGAAGAAAATCAAGCAGAGGATGTCGCTGAAAGTTCTCAGAAGCTTCCTGCTTCTGATGCTTCTCAAGCTGCCTTGGAGAGGCAGACTCTGGAAGAACTAAGGCTGAATGACATACGTCTGCAGCAACGGATGGATGAAAACGATCAGAAAATGAAAGCAAGAATGGATGTGCAGGACAGCAAGATTGACACTGTTGTTAGCATGGTGCATAAACAGAATGAGACTTCTGAAAAGATTCAAGCCATGCTGGAGAGCCTGTTCACACGCTTGCCTCCTCAACCTTAAATCTTTTTCATGCATGACCTTTTTCATGTCTTCCTGATTTTCTGATGTACTGTTTGATTAAGTTTTGTAATATTTTCTTGCTCTGATTCTGAACTATTTTAATATGATTAGTTTTTCTGATCTTACTTATTTTAGCACATCACCAACACTTTTTGATTGCTGACAAAAAGGGGGAGAACAAGAATGATATTTAAATCAATAACGGCTAACTAGACAGAAATTCTCAAACATTCTAACTCTATTACTTGAAATGTTTTTTTTTCTGTTTTGTTTAAAGTCTACAGGCACAAGGAAGCTCCTGGACACTCTGAAGACTAGAAGCTCTGATCAATATGAAGTTGCTCTGATCAATATGAAGTTCTGATCCAAAGCAAAGCTCTGACAAGAAAAGCTCTGAAGCTCTGCTCTGACATAAAGCTTCTGATAAGTCAAAGACTCTGATAATCTGATGTTCAAAGAAAGAAAAAGATCTGATCCTGAAGAACACGTATAATCAAAGGGAAGTAATCAACTCAGGGGGAGTATCTCTTAACTCTGACTTCTCCGTACTTCTTACTCTGATACATTTTCCAGATACTTTTTCACGTTATTTTCATTTAAAATATCTAGTTTTTGTCATCATCAAAAAGGGGGAGATTGTTAGAACAATGTTTGAATCTACTACCCTATATTTAAGTTTTGATGATAACAAAGTGAAAAGATATAGTATTTATAAGTTTCATGAATGAACTATCTGCTGCCTAAAATTATTATGTTCTGACTTGCAGATACGCTGATTGAAATAAGCAAGATCACATCTATTCAGCATCAGAACTTGATTTCAGACACCAGCATCAGAAGTTGCTACATCAGAACATCAAAATCAGATGATCAACTCACGTACATGCTGAAGCTTGATGAACAGAACTGCGCTCAAACACTCTGATACAGAAACACAATAGTTCATCAGCAGCGAAGCAGAATCAGAATGAGCCAAGCCAGAACGTGCATTAAGGAAGCAACGGTACTGTGCATTGAAAGTTAATTAATTCCAACGGCCTCATTCCAGACAAGATCTGCTCAATAAGGAAAGCTTGTTATTAGCATTGAATCAAGAATATTGCATTCAACGTTTATCATGTCAAGTGTTATATAAACAAGGCTTTGAAGATTATAATGGCTAATGCTCTCAAAATCTCTACACGCACAAAAGCTGAACCATAATCTTCGTTCTACCAGTTTTGCTAAACCACACACTCTGATATTCCATTACTGTTTAGCAATCTAGTTTCTAAGCTTCAATTTGTGTATACATCACAGTTGTGATAAAGTTTTGTAGAAAACATCCACACACATTGTTTTATCTCTTTGTAAGAAAGTGTTACCTTGACAAACCGGGTTGTGGTTTGAATCAAGAAGGCTTTAGCAGTTGTTAAAGCAGTCTGTAATATTCAGTTGAATATAGTGAATTAAGACCTCGTTGGAGAGAGGCGAAATCACCTTGACGGGTGGACTGGAGTAGTTTGAGATCAAACGAACCAGGATAAAAATATCGTGTTCATTGTTTTAGATTTCAGTTTTACAATTCAACCCCCCCTTCTTGTGTTTTTCACCACTTCACCACCTGACTTTGAACATAGAAGACATGGTAGCTAGCATGCCCGCTAGCTGATTCTCCTCTCTTGGGAAGTGTTCAAAGGTTATCTCCTCAAAGTGTGGGAGCAACGTCAGTACATACTCTTTGTAAGGAATAAGATTTGGGTGATTTGTATCCCACTCGCCTTTGATCTGAATGATCACTAGAGCGGAATATCCGAATACACTCAAGAACTTAATCCTCAGGTCAATAGCTGCTCGAAGGCCCATGATGCACGCTTCATACTCCGCCATATTGTTGGTGCAATCAAAACATAATCGGGCGATGAATGGGGTATGACAGCCCTCAGGAGATATGATCACGGCGCCAATGCCATTACCCAACGCATTTGAGGCTCCATCAAAATACATGGACCATCGGGATCCCTCTTCGGGTCCTTCATTTGGTCCAGGTTCTTCACAGTCGATCACCAAAATGATGTTCTCATCCGGGAACTCGAAATTCATGGATTGGTAATCATCCACGGCCTGATGTGCCAAATGATCCCCCAACACACTCCCCTTGATTGATTTTTAGGTTGTGTATTGGATATCATACTCAGTTAAGAACATCTGCCATCTTGCTATTCTTCCAGACAAGGCAGAATTTTCGAAGATATACTTGATTGGGTCCATCTTTGATATCAATAGGGTAGTGTGAGTCAGCATATACTGTCTCAGTCGGAGAGCAGCCCATGCCAAAGCGCAACAAGTTTTCTCGAGCAGTGAATATCGGGTCTCACAGTCGGTAAACTTTTTGCTAAGGTAGTAAATAGCGTGCTCTTTTCGGCCAGACTCGTCATGCTGCCCCAGGATGCACCCCATTGAATTATCCAATACTGTCAAGTATAAGATCAAAGGTCTTCCATCAACTGGAGGCATCAGAATAGGTGGCTCTTGGAGGTATTCTTTGATCCTTTCAAAAGCGGTCTGCCATTCATCATTCCATTTTACCACTTGATCTTTCTTTAGCAGCTTGAAGATTGGCTCACAAGTAGAAGTCATATGTGAAATGAATCGGGCGATGTAATTTAGACGTCTCAAAAAGCCTCTAACTTCCTTTTCTGTGCGGGGAGCCGACATCTCCTATATGGCTTTTACCTTTGCAGGATCCACCTGAATACCTTTTATCACTGACGACGAAACCTAGCAGCTTACCAGACCTTACCCCGAAGGTGCACTTGTTCGGGTTTAACCTCAGTTGGTACATCTTCAACCTGTCGAACAGTTTCTGGAGATGGTCTAGGTGTTCTTCTTCAGTCTGGGACCTTGCAATCATGTCATCAACGTAAACCTCAATCTCATGGTGAATCATGTCGTGGAACAAAGCGACCATGGCACGCTGATAAGTTTCCCCAGCATTCTTCAACCCGAAAGGCATTACCTTGTAACAGAATGTTCCCCACTGCATAATGAAAGTTGTTTTATCCATGTCTTCAGGAGCCATCTTGATCTGATTGTAACCAGAAAAACCATCCATAAAGGAGAAGATCTTATGCTGCGCGGTGTTTTCGACCAGAACATCAATGTGAGGAAGTTGGAAATCATCTTTGGGGATCGCCCTATTCAGATCTCTATAGTCTACACACATTCGTACTTTACCATCTTTCTTAGGTACTGGAACAATGTTGGCAACCCACTACGGGTAAGAAGTGACAGCTAGAAATCCAGCGTCGAACTGTTTCATGACCTCAGCTTTGATTTTCTCAGACATCTCAGGGCACATAAGACGAACCTTCTGCTTTACCGGAGGACAGTCTTGTTTGGTTGGCATGCGGTGTACCACAATATCAGTGTCCAAACCAGGCATATCTTCATAAGACCAGGCGAAGATCTCAACATAGTCGTGTAGCATCTGTATCAACCATTGATTGACACTAGGTTCCAGATTTGCACCTATCTTGACCTCTTTCCTGTCTTCCTCTGTACCCAAATTCACTGATTCCACTGGCTCTTCATGAGGCTGTATGGCCCTTTCTTCCTGTAGTAACAGTCTAACAAGTTCTCCGGGAACCTCACAATCATCCTCACCTTCGTCCTCGGTTTGGTTGATCGGATTTTCGAAGTCATAACTGGCAGTAACAGAGTCGTTATCAATGGGATCCAGAGTGGATATGGATCTGCATTATGATATATGAGTGTGTGTAAGATAATAGCTGTTTTGATAAAGCGCGAGATAGAAAGGAAAAACAAGGAGCGCAAAATTTGTAATGCAAGAAAACGTCCAATGCTTTATTGATTATATATGAAAGTGAAAAATAATAAGCCCTCACAAACAAATCCAAAGTGTCTCGGGTAAGGCACCGGGCCTTAAAGTTTCAAACTGTCTGTTACAAATCTCAAAACAAAAGTCAATTACTGTGTAATAAAAGAAACGGGTACGAAGTCCTCCGTCGTCCATTTGTTCAAGCCTTCATTGGTTATAGGGTAGATCTAGTTGTCAACATCCAGGTTCTCATCATCAACATCTTCTGTGACGGAGACAACCTCAATAGCATTGAGTCCCGAGCCATGCTTGGGCATGGGTGCAGTTATGACGTTGGGTTCCTCCAGAGCGTCAAACTCAATCTCTTTAGCTTCGATCAAATCTTGAACCTTATTCTTCAAGGCCCAACAATTATTTGTATCATGACCTGGGCCATCGGAGTGATAGGTGCAGCGGGCATTCAGGTTATATAGCGGAGATGTAGTGTTGGGATTCTTCGGGGCTTCCCTCAAAGTTACCAGGTTGGTCTTCAACAATTGTGGTAGAATTTGAGACAAGGTCATATTGAGCCGAGTGAACTGCCTTTGTGGTCTTTCCATCCGTTGTTGATTGTTGCATTGTGGAGCAACGATAGGTCTTGATATTACCACCGCATTCACTGCTTGACGGTGTTCAGGTCTGCTTTGGCCCCTCGGGCCGTAAACTGCACTAGCTTCTTTCTTACCAGTGAAAGGCTTCTTTACTGCACTTGAAGACGTATCCTTTTGTATCTTACCACTTCTGATACCAGCTTCTACTCTCTCCCCAGTCAAGATCAACTCAATAAACCCAAATGACAAACTGCCAATCAGATGATTGAAGAATGGACCAGATAACGTCCCCAGAAACATGTCAACCAACTCCCTATCAGATAAAGGGGGTTGGACTCTTCCAGCCAAATCTCTCCACTTCTGAGCATAGTCCTTAAAACCTTAACTTGAACCCATAGACATACCCTGAAGCTGAGTACGAGCGGGAGCAAGGTCGGCATTATACTGATACTGCATGTAGAAAGAAGCAACAAGGTCCTCCCAGTTTCGGACATTAGCTCCTTCCAATTGATAAAACCATTCAAGCTGAGTCCCTGACAGACTATCTTGAAAGAAATGCACCCACAAATTTCTATCAGCAGTGTAAGGTTGGATTTTTATGACGTACGAGCGGAGATGGAGTTTCGGACAGGATACTCCATCGTACTTAGAAAAAACCGGAGCTTTAAACTTATGAGGGATCACCACCCCAGATGCCAGTCCTAAATATTCGAAATCCAAACCAGAGATCTTTTTAATCTCCATAGCGCTCAGACGGTCTTCAAGTTGTTTGTACCTATCCTCAGCAGGAGGATACTGTTCCTCATCATAATCTATATCATTATCAGAAACTGCAGGACTGGGGCCCTTTTCTTCTTCCTGGTCCTCCCCCCCCCCCCCCCATTTGGATGAAAAGGACAGATCAGCTTGTTGTTTCAACCTATCTCCAAACCTTTTAGCCATACTCAGTAGAACAACCTTCTTCTTCTTCTTCTACTACTACTTCTTCTTCTTCTCTTTCTCTTTCAGAATGAGAGCTTTCAAGTCCTCTTTCCCTTTATCCAAGCTTAAGAACAGCTCTTGGAATTGGGCATTTTGTGTGTGAAGATCTTTGATTTCTTGATCGGAAGACATTTATGCTGAAATAAATAGCGAAAAAGATGAGAAACCTGTAATGGTGCCTGTAATGGTGTGCATGATAATGGGATGCGTATGTAATGATTTCAAAGGTCTTGGGAGATTTAAATTTTCAAACCAAGAAATAAACAAACTTTATTAGATTAAACTAAAAAAGGTTTCAACAATGCCTTTAAGGCGTTTACAAAGAAATAAATGAAAAACAAATCTAAACTAGAAAAATAAAAAAATTAGAAATCCCATAGACGCTTCCCCTTTGTGCTGACGTAGTCATTGATCGTTCTCTCATTCTCAATTTTCCTGGTGAGCTTCAAGATCTTCCTTTCCTGCTCATGGTACTTTTCCCGGTAGGTATCCATCTCCTCCTTCAGCTGAATCCAGGATCTCTTCAATGCTCCAAGATAAGTGGGCATGTAGGGATAAAGGACTGTATAAGGAATGTCCTCTTCATTGGTAGGCTCCACAATCATTGGCAACACAGCTTCATAAGGCATCCCAAGCTTCTGAGCACGAGCTCGGACCCACTGGAGGTAAGGCTGCATAGGGAGAGAAGTCCTTGGTCCTAGCTCTTGAGGGTCAGATTTGTTAACCATACCCCAAGCTTGTATAAACCTCCGACGATGCTCGTCAATGTCTTCCTTATAGTCAACTGCAATATCTGTAAGAAGTAGCTCATGAGGACCGTCTCTCCGGGCACGACCGAATTGTCGCAAAGCTAAACAAGGATTGTAGGTTATTCCCCCTTTGATTCCAAGAAACGGGACATTAGGGTATCCCCCACATCGATCAATGACAGCAGTGCTTTCCATAGCCTTGGAACTCCAAAGAATGTATGTATGTGCAAGGGATATTATCCTGTAAGACCATCCTACACCTTCCTCATTCTTCAATACGTACTTGGGGAGGTGCGAAATAAACCACCTCGCCAGCAGCGGCATGCAACACATAAGAGTCCCTCTTCTACGCATAGTACAAGTATAGAGTGCATGCAAGATATCACCCAGAAGAGTAGGTACAGGATTGCGGGATAGGAAGATCTTAACCGTATTCACATCTATGAAGGAATCTGGATTCGGGAAAAGAACCAAACCATAGATAAGGAGAGCCAAGATGTCTTCAAAAGCCTAAAAATCCAAGTTATCCCAGAATAGTTGAGCTTCATCTATCAGAAACTTGGCTAAGAAACCATCAACCCCGCTTCGTGTCTCCCAGTTGGATAATACATCAGCCCTTTTCAAATGTAGAGCTGAAGCAATGTCCTCTAATGAAGGAAGAAGTCTCAGAAACTCTTGATACTAACTCTTTGAGTTGATCAGGTATTTGCACAAAGTTAACATGAATGGTGTTTCTGCGCATGGAAGCCATAATCTGCAAAATAGAACAAAGATAAATCCCCTCGGTCTTTGAAATGGTTAGTATAATGAAGTATGCATGCTATGTTATGATGCATGACGTCATGATAAAACACACAACAGGTATAGCAGATAACAGACATGGTAAAGGCAAACAAGTCACACAAGAGCCCTTAAGTTTCAGGCTTGCATGGGGTCTAGGTACTAGCCTCTTGAAGTTCAGTTGGTTTCAACCTGTCCTAATAATAGTAACCGGGTTCTAGAGGTTCTCAATATCACTGACCATCCTCCATCGGTCATGGTTTCAGATCACGCAATCTTTTCTTGCGGCCGGAACTATCTCGAGAGTATGGTCTCAATGAGTGTAGTATCGAGTATCAACCAATTCTCAGCTTTACACCGAGGCCGGCTATCTCACTACTTCCTAATGGCCAAGTTGGTCAATTATAGGTTCTAAGGTCAGTTGATGCTTAACGACACACATAGTAGCCCCGTATTCTCCACAAGGGATATCGGTACCAACCAATGTGCCACATCAACGTAGCTACTGCTTCAACCGTATCAGTCTACGCTGTACAGTTCCCTCACAGTTTATTGTTACTTACCTAAAAGGTGTCCCTCGGATCCGGGTTAGGATCTATAGTAACTCCCGATACAAAACCCTCAAAAGTAAAGCAATCAAATCAAACAAGAGAAGCAATTTATGATGAACTAATCCTAAGGTATACCCCACTTATTAGTCCCTAGCAGAGTCGCCAGTTCTATGATACGGTGGCAGAATCAGACTGTTTTAGGAAAATGCTGGTTTGCGTTTTGCGTTTGTGTTCGCAAAATGTCACGGTAAGCAAGAGTCGCCACCGACTTTTATTTTATCCAACTGGAAAGGAAAAAAGCATAGAAAAATTCCTTTTTCGAGATTTTGAGTACGGGGGGTAGATTATAGAAAGGGAAGGTATTATAACCCTTTCTATCCGTAGTTTTCTATGGGCTCTTAGGTACTTGCTCATCATTTTAAAATTGCTTGTGTGTGTTTGTTTTGAAAAGTTTTTGTTTTACTTCGTTTTAACCCTTGCTTCTGTCTTCAAGAATGTTACGAAGTGTTTTTGAAAACTTTGTTTGAAAAGAGTGTAAGTGTGGAAGAGTTAGATTTTGAGCAAGTACCTATTAGCATCTACCTACTCGAAAAAAGAATGTTTCTGTTCTTATTTCCTTTAGACAGTGCTTATTTGAGAAATAGGAAGCACCTTCGTTGGATTTGTAAGGGTCAATTCGAAAGGGGCGTACGACCACTAAAGCAATGTGAGGACGTCTTAGTAATAACCCTAATGTCTTATGATCATATTCGAGGCAACATTTCTGAGGCAACCTTTCCGAGGCAAAATTTCTGAACGAGACATTTGATCTTTGTTTAGACAAGAGAGCAACCACTAAAATACCCTTATACTTAATGATCGTTTACCGAAGGCAACCGAAGTGAGAGTATACCCTAGGAGTGCACATGTGCGAGTGATTTGATTTCAGTTATTATCTTTGCACATTTAGGGTTTGCTAACCATTTTAAAGTTGCCATACAGTCTTGTCATGCAATCCTATTATCATAAATCTAATAGTTAATATTTGCGAAAATTAAAATGCGAGAAATAAAACTACGCTATTACAAGGCTTCGGGGATGGGGATTAATTACATAGCAAAAAACCCGTAAAATGATAAATAAAAGAAAAATCCTAATTAAGCTATTACATACCATGAGCAGTTACATTAATATCGTAAAAATAATAAATGCGCACGATGAATCGAGAACGAGAAAAAATTAGGGTTTTGACCCCGTCTAAACCTAATTGAAAGAAAAATTATTTTTTTGTTGTTTTTGATTATTTTGAGAAAATAAGGTTTTAATTAAATAAGTACAAACCTAATTACTAATTAATTTAAATTAAGAAAAATAATTAATTTGACCTATTTTTGTATTTTAGTTATTTTAAGAAAAGAAAATAAAAATTAAATCAAACAAACCCTAATTTTCTAATTTATTTTATGTTATTTACAAAAGGTTAAAATTACCCTAAAATTAAATTAAAGTAATTATTAAATTAAATTTGATAAAAATAAAACCTAAATCTAAATTGTTGAAAATTGATTTTATGAGTTTTTGTAAAAAAGAATTAATTTTATGTTAGAAAAATAATTAATCAAAATAAATTAAATAAAGAAATAGAAAAGAAAAATAAAGAAATGGGCCTGATGTTAGTAGCAATGGAGAGGGGTTTGAATCTGACTTCTAGGCCCAATAATCCTTAGCCCATGTTGACTTTCCAGATCCAATACTGCAAGCTTGACTGATGTTCATGGTAGGCCTTCATTGTGAATCCTTAGATCTAGCGCGTGGACGATCTGATGGTTGATGGATGATGACGTATGGTGGTCTCACTGTATGCACCTGTGCCTGATTATGTAAGAAACAAAATCATGAAATAATATGAGGGACCTAGGATTCGAACCCAGGCTCTTTGGCTTTTCCAAGCGCCTCCTGACCAACTGAGCTAGCGTGCATGTTTTTATATGGGATAACAATCAAATATTATATTGGAAAAAGGCAAAATAATATATTAAAACGCGCGGAGTTTGAATGGGCCATTCACACCACGCCACGCCATCATCTTCTACCTCCTTCCGTTGCTAAAAGTTTGGAAACTTTTACCTACGGACAAAAGGGCGTTGGTACAACCCTGTGATTCTCTAAAACTCTATGCAAGAATGATAAATGCATAACAATGGTACCAATCAACTCGTGACAACCTCACGAGCATCATGGTACCACTTTCCATGGCCAATTGTACCTGTAACAAAAAAACCCCAAAAACGAGCCAAGAACCCTAACTATGGCATCTTGCGCTACAGTTAATAAAAATACAATTGAACATAACCAATAGCTTGCAAATGATTCAATGAACAAGAATATGTAAAGAAATCATGCTACAAATGCCAGAATCGTGATATTCGATTTCAAGAAAGTATCAATGTCGTGAGATGCTTACAATGCATATTAGGATGTTATGAAGCTTGTTAATGATTGCAATATGACCCAGAGATATCCAGCAAGCGATTGGGATGGTTGGAAAGGATTGAGATTGCTTGGAAATTGGAATTTGATTCGCCACCTTTGTTGATTTTTTGCAAGTTTTCTTTCAGCTTCTCACGCCTCCAATCCTCTCGTTTTTGATATGCAAATTCTCTGTATGTACTCTAGAATAAATTAGGTCACAAACTTGCTTCAAATCTTTCTCAATTAAGATGGTTGAATCATGATTTGATTCTCATGTAAATCTTTCCAAATCAAGCCAAAATCCAATCTTTTTGTGTACATTTGAAGCTTGCACGATTTGATTATCTTCCCAGTTGTATAAGAGACCTAAACATGCACAAAATCTCAAGCTTTGATTAGTTTTGATATTTTCATGATTTTATTTTGATTTTATTTGATTTAATTGAAATAAAATTAAAATAAATGGAAAAAAAATAAAGATAAGTGGGAAGGATCATGGGTCTTGGGTCATGTTACAAACTCAATGCAAGCACAAAAAGTTGGGCCCATTTGACAAAAATTTCAATTTTGGCCACTTTTGACTTTTGGCAATTTTGTAAAAAAGGTCAACTTTGCCAATGCATAACTCCTTCAATTTTGACCCTAGAGATGTTTTCTTGGACTTTTTAGAAAGCGTGAGATGTCCTCTAAGCAAAACTTTTGGTCTCATCTCAATTGAGTGTTCCATGTTCATGTATGAAGCTTTGACAAAAAAGGTGTTTTTGTTGACTTTTCAAAATGACCTATAATGTCCCAATTTATATTTTCTTGTGAGTGCATATTTTGAATTTGTAATATGAATATTAATTGTAGGGAATTACATTCTATTCAAAATGAGATTTGGATGGGTCATTTTTGATAAAGTATGAGAAAGTTATGCTCGGTCAAAGTTGAGTTGACTTTTCCTACAAAACTCTAATTTAGCAATTTTTGGGTTTTGATGAATTGTGAGCAATCCTTGAGGAATAATGATCAACCATTGATAAAACGATGAATAATACTTAAAAATGAGGATGTTGACCAAAAATCTTGAAGTTTGACTATATGTGGACCACAGTTGACTTTTGCCCTAGCACAGTCGATTTTCTGGCCTTTGAGCAATTGACTGAGCAAACCTCCTCTGCAAGGCTTGAAACTTGACATGGATGATCTTGAGAACATATTAGGACAATGGTGAGAATTTGGGATCCTTGGTACTCAAACATCTTGGTGAAAAATGAAACCCTAATTTGAGGTAGACTGCCTTAGGAGAGAGTTTGTCTGGTCAACCCTTGGACTACCTTGAGCAGTTTGAGGACCTCACTTGAAATGTATTGAGAAATATGGGAGGGAAAATTTTTGGGTACAACAATCATCATCAACACTGTAACATGTAAGCTACTTCCAACATTCCTCAATTACTTCAACCAGCGACGTCGCATTTGTTCTGTAAGATTTTGATATTTTTTTCCACTGTGATGTTGTGAGAGTGGTTGTTTGATGAGTGAATTACTTTTGTTATGCTGTAGATAAATATATGATAAACCCTGAAGGTATACTTTTAGGATTAAAAAGGGTTTCATATATGTTGTGTGATTTAGTCCTAGGTTGATCATGATTTTGCCAATATGAATGAATCGAATTTTTTTTTGTTGATTTATTTGGGTTTAAATTGATATAAGAATTGTGACATTGTTAAGATTGTAGGCTCATTGTCAAGGTTAAAACTAATTTAAGTTGAAGTTGTAATCCTATTTGAAGTTGTGATTCATAGTTGATGGAAGTTTTAATTCCAATTAAATGTTGGTTGTGTTAACTTGTGATAATCATTGATGTTGGTATGTGATTTGTTTGTTAATGTTAAAACCATTTGTGTTAATCTTTGATGTTGATGTTTGTTTACTTGGACCAATTTCAAATGTTTGTGATGGTGATACAAATTTCTTGATCTTATTATTGAGTTGAATTTAGTTTGTGTCATGCTTGTGTGTTTCTTTTAAAAAAGATTTGAATAGTATTTTAGTGACAATTCGAGTTTGAATTCAAGAGTTAATTCGGGTGGTATTACTATGTTATTTCTATTTGAGTTAAAAGCGTTTGAGGTGAATTTTGTGAAGCTAATTACATATGTGTTGGTGGCTGCCCGGATTTTGTTTTGTTTGGTTATAGCTTGTTGCAAACTCAATTTTCCATGTTTGAAGTTAAAATTTAATTATAGCATGAGTTCTTGAGTTTTGTTCTCATTTATGAATTGATGACCATGTTCACCCTTGCGTTTAGAGTTTAAATGTATTCAGAATTCAATGTTGATTTTTGTATTTACATTAAGTATTAACTTGGTTCTTTGGTTCTTAATTGAAGAATATTCATTTGTTCATGTGTATCATACAAGTTCATTTCGATTTATATACTTTGTGATTACTATCACATGTTTTAATTTTTGCAATTTCATTTGGTTTCATTTTTTATCCCTCTTATGCTACTAACGGGTTTGTTATTGTGAAGGCTTTCAAGAATTGTTCAAGCATTCATTTTCTCTTAGCAGATCTACACTTTCTTATTTCCTTTTTTATTGTATTTTTATTTTACTATTTTGATTTAATATTTCATAATGTAAATAAATATTTATACATAACACTTTCGATTTTATATTTTATTCAATTCACTTGTAAATAAATTCAAGTTGTGTTGATATTCTTTTCATTGTGTCGCGATTTTAAACTTTAATTCAAGTTAACTTTTGAAAATCGTACGGACGTATATATTTTTGTCCGACCACTTAGAGTTGATTCCTACATGAATCTATTATAATTTTTTTTTTAATAAAGTGAAATGTTTAGTAACTTTCGATTTATTTGATCCTGGTCTTGTAATTTACACTGGAGCTTTATTTAAGATTTCGAATAAGTTTCCCTGTGTTGTTGGACTTGTCTGTATATTTCATGTGATGCAGGGATTCTTATCCAATACCGTGAGCCTTATTCAATATCTCGAGCTTTATTCGATATCATGAGCTTTATCCGTCGCCTTTGCGCTTTATTTGATTCATCTTATTATCTACACTTTCTTCGTCTGTGATTTATTTTCATGTGTTGCGCTCCTTGCACATGATTCGATGCGCTTTATCTGATGCTTTGAGCATTATCTGACATTTGGGTTTCTTTGGTGCTGTCGGCTTGTGATTTATTTTCACCTGAGATTTAGTATACTCTTGGCTTATTTATCTGCTCGTGACTTTAAATCCAAAGGATGAGAATTCTCTGTTGACTTTCTATGTCAAGCATTGACTTATTGTGTTAGTCGTTCCTCTATACCTTTACCTTTTATCTTCCTGCACACGAGATATTCTCTTCATCACCTCTCCCGTTCTTTAATTTCCAAAATCTTATAATCTATTTTCAAAACCTTATTTGTTTATAAACTCGAATCGCTTCATAATAAACCTCGACTTTGTCAAGTGCATTTTCTTTTAAAATTTTTTTTTCTTTAAACAAACTTCAATTCATTTAATCATACTTTGACATCTTTTGAAAGGAATTTCTATTATATAACTTAAAAAGAAGAAAAAAAAAACTAGAAAACTTCAATCTTATAATCCTGATATGTTATAGTAGTATATGAAAGACATAATTGTTTTGTACATGTTATTTTCAAATACACTGTTCATTTTTCAAAAAGGTAGAAATTAACACATAGAATGTTCAAACGGCCAACAGAGAGAGAGAGAGTATAAAACTTTATAAGAAATAAAAGAATAAGACAAATCATAGAAAGAATATATGAAAAGTATATGTTTCAACAATAATTTGAGTTTTCTGAAATAAAAAGTCATTGACCTTAAAACATTCTATGATTGCTGCGGCATTTATTTGTCTATAGACTACACAAAACATCTTATCTATATATACACATATAGTCTTTCCATATAAGCTTCTCTAACTGCTGCTGCATCATCAAATCTCATAAAAACCTCGTTAACTTGAAGTTTGAGAAAATGAAGAATAATATTTCAAAGAGAAGTGGTGTAAGAAAGTATCATAAATCAGAACAGCCACGCCTTCGATGGACTCCGGAACTTCATCAATACTTTGTTCAAACTGTTGAAAGTCTTGGTGGAAAACACAGTAAGCACTTCTCCTTCATCTTCATCATAGGGCAAATCAAATATATTGAAGAGATTATTTGTTATTCTACTTCTAATCATTTTTACAAATTATCTCATTTTGTAGAGGCAAGTCCAAAACACATTTTGAATATCATGCAAGTGAAGGGACTCAGAATCTCTCACATTAAAAGTCATCTTCAGGTAATATGTGTGTGTAGAATATTTTATGTAGAATTTTATATTTAAATCCATCCTCTTACCATGACTGTCTTTGAAAGCGTGTAAGACGAAATATTACACAGAACCTAAATATTTTCACGCTTAAACGTGATTAAATAGATTAATATTTAAAATATTGTTAAAATGTTAAATTGTATTATCATCATGGTTAGACTGCGATTAATATACAGATAGCATTCAAAAACTTGAGATGTTTTTTCCTCTCGCAAATATTATGGAAAATTCTCTTTCTTTTGATAATGAAATCATGGGACTGAAGAAACAAAATCCAGTTTAGGCTATTTTTGCAGTAGCCACGTACAAATTATACTGCTCAAACAAAAAAACAACAACAGTAAAGTATTAAAGTATGTGGAAACAATGATTTTTGAACTTTTCACAATTCCCATGTATATCTCACACTCATTGATGATTATCTTCCTTTTACTTTTCATTTTTGATGACAAAATTTCTTCGAGAGTCATATCTGTTACGCCATTATCAACACCACTTCTCTAAGTTGTTACTTTTCTTGTTAACCTTTTTGACATCATGAAAGAAAATAACATCTCATTTATTCAAAATTATTTTATGCATGCTATATATATCTAAGCTGTGCAGATACATCAGACTTGCGACATCTCATTTATTCATATGTTAGATTTAAACTTGTGAAGTCTCATTTATTTATCTTTATATTAAGCTATTGGATAAAAAATAATAATGAAATTGGAAATTAATTAGCATCTAGGTTAGGTGTATGGGCATTGTATATAATGTGATTTTTTTTTAAGAAAAAGTAAAAAGAGAGATGAAATTCCTTTTTTTGTGTCGTCAGGATCTATAAAATCAAACGTGTTTTAGGTTGCTTTTTGAGATAGAAAAGCACACGGCTGTGTATGCTTTAGAGAAAGAGAATTGCTTTTTTATTTAATTGCTTTTATAAATACTTGAAAATCGATTCTACACGACACTTTTGTTCATTTTAAAGGCTGATAATTAGTCTTCACCATGATTACGTACATGTGTTACATTCTTCTTTTGGTAAAAATATGTGTTACACTCGTAACTTGTGTAAGTGCTAAATTTGTATTTGCATGGTGGTTGGTTCTTAGATGTACAGGAACGTGAAGAGAGAGATCATACTTGAAGAAAATTCACAATTCAATCATTGCTCCACTTCTTCACCCCAAAGGTAATTTTCATTTTCTAACTTTTTATGACTCAATTTTTAAGCTATTGTCAAACTATTTTGTTCAACTCAAATTCGGTCATATTTTTGTACTTAGAATAAGTAATGAGATATATTTATTTTATTATATTATGTTCTTAACTCTTTATATATTATTTAATTTCCCTTCAGATCAAAGGATATCATTGAAGAGTTTCATCCTTTATATAATAGAGGACTTTCACAAACAAGTGAAACTGGTCGTTATGATCTAAATCAGGTAATGTTATAATTTCATTGACATTACATCTTTTGTTTCTCATTTTTGAACAGGAAAACACGTTTATTATATCTTAGTAGTTCAAAGTTTTGGAGAATTTAAGTATAAAATCAAATAAAAATAAAATAAGTATTGAAGCATCAAATAATTAGCTTTAACAGTCTCAAAACCCTAACTCAACCAACACCACATATTATTAAACTCAACATAATATCTTACAATTGTAGTAGTAAGATTTTTAGTTATTATCACTTTGTTTATAAATAAAAAATAATTGTCTATATGTGACACTTCAAAAAGAAATACCTGGATAGGAAAACACCTATATCCATATTTTTAGAAGGAGAGAATTTAGTTATAATTTTTTAGGTGTGTTTTTTCTTAATTATAAATAAAAATATAATAAATATATAATTTTTTCTTACGCATGTCCAATTTTATCTTATTTTCACTCTTTAAATTATATGTAAGTATATTTGTCATATTTTAATTAAAAAATCGTAAGAAACACACTTAAAAAATTGTATTTAAGTTTTCTTCTTTTTAAAAATAACTAATATGAAGAGAAATTTGTTTAAATTTATTTTTTTTAATTGAAATTATGAGGTGATAGAGAAAATTTTATTCTTATTTTTAATTAATAAAATATTATGATTATTTTTTTGTAAAATTAGTGTTATTTTCATTTTTATGCAAATATTTTTCTTTTTGAAATAATTATTTAGAATTAGCATACAATAAATATATAAAAGATTAACAATATAAACATTATGTCAATATGTTTTTTAGTGGAATATACAATAATATGTTTTTTTAATGGAATATACAAGGAGTATTAGAAATACTATCTAAAAGAAGAAAAAAAAGTAAAGACAATGGTGACACAAAAAATACTTCAGACAAATGACAACCACAAAATTGAGAGACAAAAACATGAATCACCAAAAATTACATTATTATGCATGTTCAAAACGGTTCAAAACATTATTTCTTCTATTTTAAATGATTGTCATTTTATCAAATAAAATTTATTTTAAAATAATTATCATTTTCATTTTTTAATATAATAATAATTGTTAATTTTTCAATTATATTTTTTATTTTTTATTCTCTATACAATTTCTAATATATTAATAAATTTAATTTTATAAAAGTGTAATATATTATGACAATATTATTATAATCTTTAATCTATGTAAAAAAACTTTAAATCACAATCAAGATAGAAATTAAATCTAAACCTAAACCTAGAGCTACCCTCTAATCTCTACCTAACTCTTGAAATAATTCAAACATCTCTCTCTAAAGCTGACCATGAATTAGGCAAAGGACTCCACGTCTCTTTACCAATGGAAAACCCTCCTGAGTACCTTCCTCCTTAGATTAGTCCATATCAAAAACCTTAATACTTAAAAGTAACTGCTGTATTTTTATCGTACAATAGATAAATTTTTTATATAAGTTCCTTAATGAAAAGGATTTTATTTATGTAATTTATATGTAATAATAGTATAAATTAAGCAGTTTTATACAAATGTTAGTGTCTAATCACATTCGCTGTTCTTTTATAAAAAAATGATTTTTAGCTTTAAAGTCTAATCGTGTTAAAAAATTAAACATTTGTTGAAGAAATTTTTATAATATTCAAAGTATGTTTGAAAAATCTAAAATATAGAGGATATAATTAAACACTTGTAATATAACTGTGAACTAAAAAAATAGTATTGGAACAAAAAAAACTTGATAGTTTTATAGAGACTAAAAACATAATAAACATTCATGAAAAAAATTCTAACAAACAGAAGGGAGATATTGTGAATTTGGATCAAACACTTTATTATTATATTAAATGTCTTTGCCATTTTTTACTTTTTCGAACTGCACTTACAAGATAATTATAAAAATGATATCTAGTTTAATGTTTCTTTAAACTTCTAAATGCATACATTAACTATTTATTAATCTATTAAATTCAATGTATCATACTCTTGTTAGTGCGTGAGACACTTTTAGTGAGGAGAGAAACAGAGAAATAATAAAAGAAATAAGGATTTGTATTATTCAAGTGTACAAATAATGATACACACTATGACTATTTATATACAACCCTAATTGGGTTTGGGCTAACACAACTTGGATTATATTAAATATTAAATCTAATCAAATTTAATCTAATCTAATTTAATATTTCAACACACCTCCATAATTCAAATTGTCGAACATCCTCAAAAATAGTCAATCTGAACTATTCCTAATTTCTTTCTCAAATTCAGGAATCTGTCGGCCAACTGTGTTTCACTTGAGCAATGCCTAACTTCAAGTTCACCTTGATTTACTTTTTCCCTCAAGAAGTGAAACCTTGCTTCAATATGTTTACTTCTTCCATGCAGAACTGGATTCTTCGCCAGGTTTATGGCTGACTTGTTGTTGATTTGCAATACTAGAGGTTTCTTCACTTCGACAGTCATTTCTTCAAGTACAGATCTGATCCAAATTGCTTGACATGCAGCATAGGATCCCGCTATATATTCAGCTTCACACGATGACAATGCCACCACAGGTTGCTTCTTCGAACACCATGAGATTGGGGCACCAAATACTTGAAAGAAATATCCAGTTGTGCTTCTTAGATCTTCCTTATCTCCACACCAATCAGCATCTGAAAAACAATTAACTATTGCTTCTTTGCCTTCAGAATCTCGTCGAAATAGTATTCCATAGTTTATTGAACCCTTCAAATATCGAAGGATTCTTCTTGCAGCCTTCATATGTGACACTCTTGGTTCACCCATATATCTGCTTACTAATCCGACTGCGAAACCTATATCAGGTCGACTATTGCACACATACCTCAGAGATCCCACAATTTGCTTGAACAAAGTTGCATCGACTTTGTCTTCCTCTCCATTCTTCTCCAACTTCACATTTGATTCGATAGGTGAGGATGCAGGATTCGAATCATCCATTCTGAATCTCTTGAGTATTTCTTTGACATACTTTCTTTGATGTAGCAACATACCTTGCTTCGACATTTGAAATTCCTTGCCTAGAAAATAAGACAATTTTCCTAGATCTGACATTTCAAATTCCTTCGTCATCAGCTCTTTGAACTTCGACAAGTTCTCCAACCTATTTCCAATTACTAGCAAGTCATCAACATACAAGCAGATGATTGTTATATCTTGTTCTAAAACCTGAACATAGACACCATACTCTGATTTGCATTTGACAAATCCTAATTCGACTAAGTATGAGTCGATCTTCTTGTTCCATGCCCTAGGTGCCTGCTTGAGGCCATAGAGCGCTTTGTGCAATCTATATACTTTACTCGCTTCCTTCTGAATCACAAACCCAAGAGGTTGTGTTATATAAACTTCTTCGTCTAAAGGACCATTCAAAAATGCTGATTTCACATCTAGATGAAATGTTGACCAGCCTTGGTTGCATGTCAATGCTACTACTAGTCGAACAGTCTCTAATCTTACTACTGGAGCAAATACTTCTGAGTAGTCAAGTCCTGCTCTTTGAAGAAAACCTCGAGCTACTAATCTTGCTTTATGTCTTGCTATTGACCCATCTGCATTGTGTTTCAACTTGAACACCCACTTTACTTCGATAGCTTTTGTATGTGTTGGCAATTCGACTAACTCCTATGTGTTATTTCTTTCGATTGCCTGTAACTCTTCGACCATAGCTAACTTCCACTTGTTAATCTTCAAAGCTTCGCTATAGTTGATTGGTTCAGCATCTGCAAGTAAAGCAAAATGAACTAATTCTCCATCTGGTGTGATTTCATCATCACCCATCACTTCATAATCATGAAGTCTTGTTGGAAGAAATCTATTTCTTTGAGGTCTTTGGCTTGTTTCAGCCACAACCTCTTCGACTTCGACTATGACGGGAGTGTCAGCAACCGCTTCTTCTTCGACTTCGACTAGATTCTCAATAATTCCTTGACCTATACTTCATTAGTTTCTTCGTCGAAATCAAAGTTCATTAATGATTTGTTAATTGAATTGCTAGAATTCCAATCCCAGTCATAATTTTCATTAATCACAATATCTCGACTCAACACAATCTTTTCATTAACTGGATTGAATAGTCTGTATGCACCAGTTTTATGATATCCTACCAGAATCATAGGTTCACTCTTGTCATCAAGCTTCCTTCTCCTTGCATTAGGAACATGCTTGTAACACATAGAGCCAAACACCTTCAAGTGACTTACTGATGGTCGTTTGCCACTCCATACTTCTTCAGGAACCTTGTTCTTCAATATCTTAGTAGGACACCTATTCAAAATATAAACTGCAGTCGAAACAGCTTCTCCCCATAAAGATTTTGGCAAATTCTTTTGCTTTAGCATGCATCTTTCCATATCTAATATGGTTCTATTTCTTCTTTCAACAATTCTATTATGTTGAGGTGTGTAAGGAGCAGTTACCTCATGATCAACACCAAGTTCTGCATAGAAATCTTCAAACATCTTGAATGTGTATTCGCCACCTCCATCTGTTCGTAGAACTTTGATCTTCTTCTCACTCTGGTTTTCGACAAGTATCTTGAATCTCTTAAAGATTTTGAATACTTCGTCCTTTCGTTTGATCACATAGATCCACAGCTTTCAACTAAACTCATCGACAAAGGAAACAAAATATATATTTCCACCAATTCTATGTTCTTCAAATGGACCACATACATCTGAATGCACCACTTCGAGAATGTAGGATGATCTCATTGACATAGTCGAAACGAAATAATTTCTGGATTGCTTTCCCACTAAACAACCTTCACAAAGTTTTTCAGGCATCTCAAGACTTGGAATACTAGTAACCATATCTTGAGTAATCAGTTGATTAAGTGATCGAAAATTGAAATGTCCAAACCTCAAATGCCACAACCAACTATCCTTGTGGTCGACAACAGTTTTCAAACATTGAACTTCTATCGAACTGATCATAGTCTTAAATGTCCTGTTCTTCGATAATGGAGATTGTAAAACCAAATTATTCTTAGTGTCGAACAATTTCAAAACTCCATCTTTCATGACAATTGAGAAACCTTTTTCAACTAGTTGTCCAACACTTAACAAGTTGAATTTCATTCCAGGTACATAGAGCACATATTTGATCATAGCTTTCCCTCCATTATTCATTTGAAAGACTATGTTGCCAGTACCTTCTCCTTGTAATGAACTATTATCAACAAGTTTTACCTTGCTCTTCTTCGACTCGTCAAAATCTTCCAACCACTCCTTTCGACCAGTCTTGTGGTTCGAGCAACCTGAGTCAAGAAACCAGATATTAGATTTAACATTATTATCTGCGACTGCAGCCATAACCATCATACCACTTTCAGAATCATCTGAATCTTGGCGTGCAAGGTTCGCTCCTTCGTCCTTACCTTTCGATCCCTTATCTTTTCTGTACCAACAATTCTTGACCAAGTGTTCCCACTTTTCACAGTTATAACACTGCATACCTTTCTTATCTTCTTTGTCCTTTAGACAGTTTCCTCCTCCCCTTTTCGAGGATTCAGAAGATCTATCTTCGACCTTATTTTTATGGGAATTCGACCAAGACTTCTTGCCATGAGTCTTGTCGAACTTGCCTTTGAATTTGTTGGAACCACCATATTTTTTCCATGATTGAGCTTGCAGTGCCTGTATCGAGTCCTGAACTCCTTTCCTTTCAACAATCCTCATCTCATGCGCCTCCAACGAACCAACCAAATCTTCCACTTTAGTGGTTTCAAGATTGTTGGATTCTTGAATAGCTACGATAACGTGATCAAAGTGAGAGGTCAACGTTCTCATTACCTTCTCAACTATCATCTTATTAGTAATGGTTTCACCATAACCCTTCATGAGATGGACGAGTTTCTGAACCTTCGACACATATTCTGCAACTTTTTCATCTTCTCCCATCGACAACAACTCATATTGTCGACGCAAGGTTTGTAATTTGACAACCTTCACTTTCTCACCTCCTTCGAAATACTTTACCAGAATATCCCATGCCTCCTTCGCTGTTTCAGCATGAGAGATTCTGTCGAAGTTAGCAGCATCGACATCCGTTTGAATGCAATAAGCAGCCTTGCAATATTTTTTCTTGACTTTGTTGTGGGCTTTTTTCTGTTCGTCGGTTGCATTTGTAGCCAATATCGAAACGCCGTCGGCAACCACTTCTAGGGTTTCATGGAAGCCAAATAAGGTTTGCATCTGTTTTTTCCATCGGATCCAATTTTTACTGTCAAGCATTGGAAGAGAATTTGGAATGCCCTTATCACTAGCCATCTTCGCAGCGGTTGGTTTACTTGCCCTAGAAAAATGATCTCTGGCGTGAAATTCTTGAAAACATGATCAAGAACAATAACCGGAAGCTCTGGATACCAATTTGTTAGTGCGTGATGAACTTTTAGTGAAGAGAGAAAAAGAGAATAATAAAGGAAATAAGGATTTATATTATTCAAGTGTACAAATAATGATACACACTATGACTATTTATATACAATCCTAATTGGGCTTGGGCTAACACAACTTGGATTATATTAAATATTAAATCTAATCAAATCTAATCTAATCTAATTTAATATTTCAACAATTCTCTCCCAAAATATTTGTCATATTCGACACTTTCACAGAAATTAAAAAATGTGATAAATAAAAGAGATAACAACAATTTTATCAAATTATTCATGTTGGTTATTAGTGTATTCAAATTATTAATGTAAGACAAGAGAAATAATAAATTTGAAATATTAATTAGAGAATATAATTGGAAGATAAAAACTAAAATTGCATTGGAAACTAAAAGCAACACTTATTTTTAGACAAATTTATTTTACAAATAAGATACTTATTTTGAGACGGAGGGAGTACTATTCAATGACACCTACCAAAATTGCAGATTCTTGCTTCGACACCTCATCATCTATATCATCAAAATTTGTCACTTTAAATATATTCTTACGTGGCATCTCTAAAAATTCATCTTCATTTTTTAAAAAGACATATTCTATACTAGAGGTCAGAAGTTCAACACCCAATAATTACAAAATATTTATTAATTTAATAATTAATTACTAATAACTTTAATACATATTAATTTTATAAACCTTATAGAATACTTTAATTTTTTTCAATCTTTTCATATATTTCATGATTATTAATATATTTTTGAAAGATAATATTGATTCTATAAATTTAATCAATATAGTCAAATACTTTAAGTCAATATAATACAAATTTTGTTTTTAAAAAAATTACAAATTTAAATAAGTAATTAACAATTTAAAAAATATTAGATTTTAGGTGAACATATAAAAAGTAAGACCTAAAAAAAAATATTAAACTTAAAAGATTTACACTAAATAATAAAAATATGTATAACACATTAATCAATATTTTACAAAAACCACGTATAAAATTAATGAAAGAATTACTCTAAAATTAAGATTTATCATTTTCATAAAATGTATAAATAATCTAAAATTAAGATTTATCATTTTCACAAAATTCATAAATACTTTAAAACTAAGATTTATCGTTTTTACAAAATTTAGTTAAAGACAAATTCATCAAAGAATAAAAGATTAAAAATAGTTTGTTTCAATAAACTATTTCGTACAATCTTAACAAAATATAATGATATATATAATTCAATGATTTGAGTATTTGATATCCAAACGATATCTATTAAACATGTCTATTTTTTATAAGAAATAAAATGCAAAATTAAAAATGCATTCTTCGAGAAGTAGAGAAATTCATTTTACATCTTAACGTTGAATGTGATGATTGATTAAATAGAGTTCAAATTGTTCGAATGTAGAATGTCTCAAATCTATAAAAGGATGAAAATTTAATATTTTTAAAAATCTTAGAAAAAAAATTAAAGAAAATATAAAACAATTATTGAATTCTTTTCACTTATTTCACATTTGAAAATTAAATAGCAATATCATTTTTACAATTCAAACATATTTTTTCATTTAAAGCTTTGTTCTCTTTTTTGTCATCTTCATTGTACCATCTCAATTACAACACTTTTTATACTAAATAAAATTAATTATAATCTAATACTACTTAAAAAAATTCATCAATATCATGCGCAAATCTCAATTTAGTTAATTATTATTATGATTATTTACGAATATTGGCCAATATACACCCCCTGCTAATTATAATCAATAATTCATCCTTAAATTTAAGAGACTTAATAAGTGTTCTTCTATATTTTGCAGGAGCCCGAGTCAAGTGTATGCTTATTTCATAGTGATATGTCTAATGAAGAAGGAAATTGTATGAGTACCAAATATCTAAATCTCCCATTCCCTTTCAGTTCTCTGTTAATTCCAGTGGTGCACAGTGATCAAGGAAGAACCGAATTTTCTTCAACAAATACAACAAATAAACACGTAGTAGATTCTAATTCTATGAAATCTAGCGATCATATAAACTTAGACCTATCAATTTGAATATACATGCACATAAATTTTTTAAACTTGCTTGTATTGAACCTTATAACTATTAGATAATATGTTATTTTACACTTAGGATAGTTTAGACTTTTTCGTTTTTAGTATTTAAACATTTCTATTTATCTTGTATTGTTAAGAATTTACGTTCTATAAGAAACGTAATCTCCTTTGTTCTTTCAATCCCCACTTCTTTCTCTTCGAGTAGGAGTTGATTAGTGATAAATGTGTTGCTCCCTCTTGATGTCTCTTATACTTCTATTGGTTTGAGTTCTATTTGGCTTACTTTATCGGTGTGTTAAGTTATGTGTGATACGGTGGGAAAAATTGACTATTTTTGGAATGCTGGTTTGCGTTTTGCGTTTGTGTTCGTAAAATGTCGCGGTAAGCAAGAGTCGTCACCGACTTTTATTTTATCCAATAAGAAAAGAAAAAAAGCACAGAAAAATTCTTTTTTCGAGTTATCTCTGAGTACAGGGGGTAGATTATAGAAACAGAAGGTATTAACACTCTTCCTATCTGTAGTTATCTACGGGCTCTTAGGTACTTGCTCATCATTTTCAAAACGTTTTCTTTGTGCTTGTGGGTTTTGAAAAGTTTTTGTTTTAACTTCGATTTAACTCTTGTGTCTGACTTCAAGAGTGTAATGAAGTGTTTTTGAAAACTTGTTTGTAAAAGTGTAAGTGTGAAAAAGTTTTGTTTTGGATGATCAAGTATCTAAGAACTATCTACCTACTCGAAAAAGGAATCGTTCTATGCTTAATTTCCTTTAGACAATGATATCCCACTATTAGTGAGTGGGTAGCACCGTCGTTGGAGTTTGAGGGTCAATTCGAAAGAGGGACATACGGTCACTAAATTCACTACAACATTTAGCCTCTCCAACAACAATTGAAAAGCGTTGCCAGAACTCTGAAAATCGTTGCCTAAACAAATAGGGGATGTTTTCTAGGCGTCTCCTGTGCGAGCATTGCCTATTGTTTGAGGCAACATTTTTTTATGTTTTTTGGGCACGCTTTTGAAAAACATCGCCTATAGAAAAAGAATAGGGGACGATTATTTGCGGCCTCTGAGACGACGTTTTTTAAGCGTTGCCAAATTCGGCTACAATTAACAATCGTTGCCTTAAACCTGAATCAGGAAGATCGTTTTTGAAGTGTAGTCATAGCTTATAGGTTGTTGTTTTATAGTGTCCACATAAAATATACAATTTTGCAATTATTATCAAAATAATATAGTCAATAATAATTGGCTTCAAAAATAATATTGATTATATAACTTAAACCATACATCCATAAAACTTGTAATATAATAAAATCGAGTTCAAACTTTAATTCAAGATATAGTATATAGAGTACACAAAATGCCTAACGTAACATTACTTTTAATACTTTGAAGTATGACCTTAGTAAAATAACTAAAAACATAGTTCAACAAAAGAACAAAAATCATATTTCAAGTTTAATGCTTTCAACTACAAGCCAAAAAAAAGACATCATCCAACTCACTCAAGTTTGTCTTCTAGGAGTAAATCATCCAGATCGTCCTCTTGAAATTCGTTAGATATGTCATCCTCCATAAATTCTTCATCTACGTCGTCCTCTTGAAATTCACCATCTATATCGTCCTCTTGAAATTCATCATCTAGATCTATGTCGTCCTCTTGAAATTCGTCATCTACGTCGTCCTCTTGAATTTTATCATTTAGGTCGTCCTCTTGAATTTTATCACTTATGTCGTCCTCTTGAATTTCATCATTTATATCGTCCTTTTCAACATCTTCATTGATACATTGCTGCATAAGAAAATAAAATAAAACACATCAACCATAAATATTTTTGGTCCAAAGGACAATTAAGACATCAACAAGAATTAAACCTCACACAAATAAAAACTAAACCAATGAGCAAAACACATTGTTTATATTCTTCACATCTCATGTCATGGGTGGGCTTTATATTACTTTACTTATCTTCTCATACCAGGAATATTCATAAAAAATACTCAATGTTTTACTTTAAGTCTATATGTCTAAAGTTGAAAATTTAGATTTTTCTCTTTTGCATATAACAAATATACAACATTTGTTGTCTCTGGCAACACTTTTTTAGGTAACATGTAGAAATTATTGCCTTAAATTCATATAGGCAACGATTTACGATTGTTGTCAAAAATATGTTTGCAACCCTTGATAATCGTCGCCTAAAATACTTTTGGAGACGTTTATGGAGCGATACTCTTTTATTTTTTTGCCAACGATTGTTAATTGTGCCCTTAACTGCTTTTGGAGACGATTTTAGAGCGTTAAAATATTATTTCTTTAGCAATGTTTGACAATTGTCCCCTAAAATATTTTTGGGGACATTTTTAGATTGTTACATTAGTTCTAATAAAAGGCTACATTTCTGAAATGTTGTATACATTTTTTTAGCATTATCAAATTTTTGGTGGCAATCTTCCCTCCAAAACTTATACACTAAAAAACAAATATTTTTCTCTAAACATTATTAATATATATATATATATATATATATATATATATATATATATATATATATATATATATATATATATATATATATATATATATATATATATATATATATATATATATATATATATATATATATTAAAAAAAATTTAACACATAATTATAAAATAATATTTAATTATAAGCATGTATTTATCCACATGGACTTAATAAAAAACACAAAATTATAAAATCTTATTACATGCTGTATCTACACTTAACAAAAAAATTAAGTCAAACTATAATTTCTATTACTCCTCTTGCGATGTCTCTAATCTTAAATGCAAATATTACAGTTAAAATAATTGAGAATTTGAAGACAATTGAGTTTGAATAAGCCATGACTAGAAGCATAATATCTACAAGACGTATATCAACCTTTATTTATATAATACTAAATAGTTTAGGCGCATTTCTTATTTTAAAAACTTAATAACTTTTTTGCAACTTCTTTAATAATAATTATAATTTAATATATGTTGGTTTCATATTAAGGGACACCATAAAGATATAATCATTATAAAAATTTAATATTTCTTTATATATCAAGTAATCTTTTTTAATAAAGAGTGAAACATTAATAACATTAATAAAGTTTTAATTTTAAAGGAGGAATTCAAATATTGTTATAATATATAATTATTATTAATAATGTGCTATGCATTTCATTTCATTGTTTCAAATTATAAAATATTTTAGATATTTTATACAAATTATAAAATACTTTAGATATTTTATACAAATTAAAAAAATATAGTTAATTTATATGAGAAAAAGAAATTATATATGAATTTATAATATTGACCTTTATTTTACACAACAAATTAAATAATTAAAAAAAGAAATAAATGAAAAATGATATATCATTAAAAGTATCACTAATGTTGCAAAATGAAAGATCGTAATAATTAAAATTGTAAAGTGATTTATAATTCAAGATAGTTTTATTTTGTAAAGTGATTTTTAATTTAGTACGGAGGAAATATATTATTTTATCATGATATATCTATTATATATTTTTAAATTTATATTGTTAATTTAAAATTTTTCTGAATTTTTAAATTAAATATTACTTGTATTTTATAACTAGCTAGGATAAAACACATAAGTAATATTTTTCTGTAAAAAAAAAGGGAAAATAGATATTAGTATTAATACTGATGGCACAATTGCCCACGTCTTCTTAAAAAAAATAGAAAATAGAAAAAAGAAAAAAAACAGAAAAGGAAAACAAAAGCTTTCGATCTCCTTCTTCACACATTCCGCCGCCGAACCTAACAGTACCGCTCTCAGACGCTCCAAGTCCAAGTCCTTCATCCGCTCTGACTCAAACCACTTTCGTCCACACCCTCCGCCGTGTTGTTCGTCACTCCGTCCAACTTCCTTCGTTCGTCGTCTGCTCGATTCCAAAAACCCCACCCTAGATCTACCTTACCACATCCCACCGCCGTAAACTTATATACATCACCATTTCTGATCCGCAACAACGCTCAACACCTTCAGCAGCAACATAACAACACGACGTGCTCAAAATTGCATTATTGGTAACTTCTCTTCATTTTATTTCAATACAATTTATCGTTGTTGGTTTATGTTGGTGAGAAGGTTCAATGAATGGATGTTAATTTGCTATTGATTATGTTTTTCTGACGTGGGTGTATGTTGGTGTGTTTGTATGTATTTCTGCATTTATATTTCGATCGTCATTTCGTATCGTAGTGTTTGAGTTGAATCTGAGTGTTTTGATGGTTGTTTGAGTTTGTGTGGGCATTTTCATATTTGTTGTTGATATAAGAAGTTGACAACAGTGAGATTTTATGAGTTTTCTCCAGGTACTATCTTCTGAATATAGACAAATATATGCAAGAGCATTATAAAAGACATTCAATCAGAATTTAGCTATCTACTATATTTTTACTCGGATTATATATAGTTATCTGTATTATTTATGATTGAATCTTAATTAACATTTTTGTCTTTATCATGTACATTCAGAAGGTACTAGCAATGTAAATAAGTTTTACTAAAAAGTAACTGTATAGGATTATCTCATGGAGATGCTAATAGTTCCCCAAAGGATATAAGACCACAGATGCATTCATCTACATCAACGCATGCTCCATGTCATGGAAAGGTAACCATATATACCAATATTATTGATTTATATTTTTCTAATTATGTTATAGTATCAAAATGGTTGTTAATGTATGCAAAAAATTGCAAGTAGTGACAACACCTAGAATAAAGTAAGTGGTTGAAATTGTTTAAGTAGTGACAACACCTAGAAGTGGCTGAAACTGTTTAAGATTTGTTATATGTAAAAGAGAAAAATCTAAATTTTCAACTTTAGACATATAGACTTAAAGTAAAACATTGAGTATTTTTTATGAATATTCCTGGTATGAGAAGATAAGTAAAGTAATATAAAGCCCACCCATGACATGATATGTGAATAATATAAACAATGTGTTTTGCTCATTGGTTTAGTTTTTATTTGTGCGAGGTTTAATTTTTGTTGATGTCTTAATTGTCCTTTGGACCAAAAATATTTATGGTTGATGTGTTTTATTTTATTTTCTTATGCAACAATGTATCAATGAAGATGTTGAAAAGGACGATATAAATGATGAAATTCAAGAGGACGACATAAATGATAAAATTCAAGAGGACGACCTAAATGATAAAATTCAAGAGGACGATATATATCTAGATGATGAATTTCAAGAGGACGATATAGATGGTGAATTTCAAGAGGACGACGTAGATGAAGAATTTATGGAGGATGACATATCTAACGAATTTCAAGAGGACGATCTGGATGATTTACTCCTAGAAGACAAACTTGAGTGAGTTGGATGATGTCTTTTTTTTGGCTTGTAGTTGAAAGCATTAAACTTGAAATATGATTTTTGTTCTTTTGTTGAACTATGTTTTTAGTTATTTTACTAAGGTCATACTTCAAAGTATTAAAAGTAATGTTTACGTTAGGCATTTTGTGTACTATATATACTATATCTTGAGTTAAAGTTTGAACTCGATTACTATTATATTACAACTTTTATGGATGTATGGTTTAAGTTATATAATCAATATTATTTTTGAAGCCAATTATTATTGACTATATTATTTTGATAATAATTGCAAAATTGTATATTTTATAGGGACACTATAAAACAACAACCTATAAGCTATGGCTACACTTCAAAAACGATCTTCCTGATTCAGGTTTAAGGCAACGATTGTTAATTGTAGCCGAATTTGGCAACGCTTAAAAAACATCGTCTCAGAGGCTGCAAATAATCGTCCCCTATTCCTTTTCTATAGGCGATGTTTTTCAAAAGCGTGCCCAAAAAACATAAAAAAAACGTTGCCTCAAATAATAGGCAACGCTCGCACAGGAGACGCCTAGAAAACGTCCCCTATTTGTTTAGGCAACGATTTTCAGAGTTCTGGCAACGCTTTTCAATTGTTGTTGGAGAGGCTAAATGTTGTAGTGAAATCTTAAACAGTTTCAGCCACTTCTAGGTGTTGTCACTACTTAAACAATTTCAACCACTTACTTTATTCTAGGTGTTGTCACTACTTGCAAATTTTTGCATACATTAACAACCATTTTGATACTATAACATAATTAGAAAAATATAAATCAATAATATTGATATATATGGTTACCTTTCCATGACATGGAGCATGCGTTGATGTAGATGAATGCATTTGCGGTCTTATATCCTTTGGGGAACTATTAGCATCTCCATGAGATAATCCTAATAAATCTTTAATTGACTCTATATTAATTTGAGGATTGCATTGTTGTATTACGTTCTTAAAAGCATTTTGAAATCTATCAATCTTATCTTGAAACTCGTCCCTTAATGTAGACACCTCTTCACTGTGGGCTTGTTTCAAAGCATTAATCTATGCCTTTCTTTTTAAGGAAGTTTTAGTTATGTTTCTCCCATAACAACGTACCCTTCCTGGACACTCCTTTCCAAAAATAACTTTAAAAGCTTCTGTATCACTTTCCTCCTTTTCAACCATTTCTTGAAGTTGGGACTAGCATAAATTACAACAAAAAAATAATATTAACTACTATTATAGACAATGTTGGCCGATTATATTAAGCAAACGTATTATATAAACAATGTTACATACAATTACTTTTCCAGTTTCTACATCCAGTTCCTTTCCTTTATTTCCTTTTCGAGTTTCAACAAACATTTCTGATTGAGTGGGCTCTCTTTTTTCCTTTTCACGCTGCACAAATCAAAATAATTCCATAACAAATCATGTGAATTAAAATTCCTATTCACGAGTCAAAGAAAAGTTTTTCACGAATACTTTAATTGAACAAAGAAACATTCATACAAGGAATACTTTATTGAGAACAAAAGAAAGTTACCACTTTTTTACGAGTCAAAGCAAACTTTTTGGGACCCATTCGATGCATCCACTTTAGTTGAGCTCTATTTCTAGTGTTATTTTCACTGACTGCCTACATTTAAATTTGACGGAATTATTATAATAAATATTACTTAATTATGGCATACATAGAAAGGTGTAAATTCACACACATACATAAAAAAATTTATTAATCTTACTTGTATAGTTTCCTTACTCCAATAAGCACAAAGACTCTTAAACTGGGCTATTGGCACGTTTGGCGGACGATTTTTGAGTCTCTCGATCATGTTGGAATACTTCAAAAAACGATTCTTCTTAATTTTGTGCTTATATCTTATCCATGCCTCTCTAACAGTGGTCTCAATCCAATCTCGTGCTTCAACCGACAAGATAAACTTCCGCTACATAAATTATAAGATAAGACAAGATCAAGAAATAAAACACTTTTTTTAATAATTATACTTTCAAATTCATAGATAGAAACATACATTAGTATATCTCCAGAAATGGTTTTTATTATCATCTGGCATTCCTGACCAATTGGTGTAACGTAGAGGACTAAATGTTGAGTTCCTAGCCAATGTTCCCAAGAAGAGGCTCAAGTCAGATACTACTTTTTCACTAGGACCAATTGGCTGAAAATCCTCATTAAAGGTCACTTCTACTCGCTCTTTCAAAGTTCTTGCATGAATCTTTCTGCACAAAGTATTCCCACGAGTTTTTCTTTGGGATGTTTCTATAAATTAATCAACACAACAACATGATATCACATGTTTGCTACCAATATGAAAATGCCCACACAAACTCAAACAACCATCAAAACACTCAGATTCAACTCAAACACAATGATACGAAATGGCGATCGAAATATAAATGCAGAAATACATACAAACACACCAACATACACCCACGTCAGAAAAACATAATCAATAGCAAATTAACATTCATTCATTGAACCTTCTCACCAACATAAACCAACAACGATAAACTGTATTAAAATAAAATGAAGAGAAGTTACCAATAATGCAATTTTGAGCATGCCGTGTTGTTATGTTGCTGCTGAAGGTGTTGAGCGTTGTTGCGGATCAGAAATGGCGATGTATATAAGTTTACGGCGGTGGGATGTGGTACGGTAGATCTAGGGTGGGGTTTTTGGAATCGAGCGGACGACTAACGAAGGCAGTTGGACGGAGTGACGAACAACACGGCGGAGGGTGTGGACGAAAGTGGTTTGAGTCGGAGCGGATGAAGGACTTGGAGCGTCTGAGAGCGGTACTGTTAGGTTCGGCGGCGGAATGTGTGAAGAAGGAGATCGAAAGCTTTTGTTTTCCTTTTCTGTTTTTTTTTCTTTTTTCTATTTTCTATTTTTTTAAGAAGACTTGGGCAATTGTGCCATCAGTATTAATACTAATATCTATTTTCCCTTTTTTTTTTTACAGAAAAATATTACTTATATGTTTTATCCTAGCTAGTTATAAAATACAAGTAATATTTAATTTAAAAATTCAGAAAAATTTTAAATTAACAATATAAATTTAAAAATATATAATAGATATATCATGATAATATAATATATTTCCTCCGTACTAAATTAAAAATCACTTTACAAAATAAAACTATCTTAAATTATAAATCACTTTACAATTTTAATTATTACGATCTTTCATTTTGTAACATTAGTGATACTTTTAATGATATACCATTTTTCATTTATTTCTTTTTTTAATTATTTAATTTGTTGTGTAAAATAAAGGTCAATATTATAAATTCATATATAATTTCTTTTTCTCATATAAATTAACTATATTTTTTTAATTTGTATAAAATATCTTAAGTATTTTATAATTTGTATAAAATATCTAAAATATTTTATAATTTGAAACAATGAAATGAAATACATAGCACATTATTAATAATAGTTATATATTATAACAATATTTGAATTCCTCCTTTAAAATTAAAACTTTATTAATGTTATTAATGTTTCACTCTTTATTAAAAAACATTACACTATATATAAAGAAATATTAAATTTTTATAATGATTATATCTTTATGGTGTCCCTTAATATGAAACCAACATATATTAAATTATAATTATTATTAAAGAAGTTGCAAAAAAGTTATTAAGTTTTTAAAATAAGAAATGCGCCTAAACTATTTAGTATTATATAAATAAAGTCTTGTAGATATTATGCTTCTAGTCATGGCTTATTCAAACTCAATTGTCTTCAAATTCTCAATTATTTTAACTGTAATATTTGCAATTAAGATTAGAGACATCGCAAGAGGAGTAATGGAAATTATAGTTTGACTTAATTTATTTGTTAAGTGTGGATACAACATGTAATAAGATTTTATAATTTTTTGTTTTTTATTAAGTCCATGTGGATAAATACATGCTTATAATTAAATATTATTTTATAATTATGTGTTAAATTTTTTTTAATATATATATATATATATATATATATATATATATATATATATATATATATATATATATATATATATATATATATATATATATATATATATATATATATATATATATATATATATATATATATATATTATATATATATATATATATATATATATATATATATATATATATATATATATATATATATATATATATATATATATATATATATATATATATATAATGTTTAGAGAAAAATATTTGTTTTTCAGTGTATAAGTTTTGGATGGAAGATTGCCACCAAAAATTTGATAATGCTAAAAAAATTTATACAACATTTCAGAAATGTAGCATTTTATTAGAACTAATGTAACAATCTAAAAATGTCCCCAAAAATATTTTAGGGGGACAATTGTCAAATATTGCTAAAGAAATAATATTTTTAACGCTCTAAAATCGTCCCCAAAAGCAGTTAAGGGCACAATTAATAATCGTTGGCAAAAAAATAAAAGAGTATCGCTCTATAAACGTCCCCAAAAGTATTTTAGGCGACGATTATCAAGGGTTGCAAACATATTTTTGACAACAATCGTAAATCATTGCCTATATAAATTTAAGGCAACAATTTCTACATGTTACCTAAAAAAGTGTTGCCAGAGACAACAAATGTTCTTGCGTGTGTCTTCAAGAGTGTAATGAAGTGTTTTTGAAAACTTGTTTGTAAAAGTGTAAGTGTGAAAAAGTTTTGTTTTGGATGAGCAAGTATCTAAGAACTATCTACCTACTCGAAAAAGAAATCGTTCTATGCTTAATTTCCTTTAGACAATGATATCCCACTATTAGTGAGTGGGTAGCACCGTCGTTGGAGTTTGAGGGTCAATTCGAAAGAGGGACATACGGTCACTAAAGCAATACTAGGACGCCTTAGCGGTAACCCTAATGTCTTAGATAATTTGTTTGAGGCAACAATATCCGAGGCAACCGTTCCGAGGCAAACTATGATCTTTTAGACAAGAGGGCGATCTCTAAAACAACCTATACTTAATGACTGTGTACGAAGGCAAACAAGTGGGGTGTACCCTAAGAGTGCGCATGTGCGAATGTGTCATTTTTCGTTATTTTTATCTTTGCACATGTTAAGGGTATCTAATTTGATTTTTAGGATTAAGCATTCATTCTTGTCATGCAAACCCTATTATCAAACATCTAACAGTTGTATAGTTTGTAGAAATTAAAGGCGGAATTTAAACTAAATTATTACAAGGCGTCGGGTATTTACATCACCAGAAACAACCTTTTGAAAATAAAAAGCAGGAAAATAAATAAAATGTCTTAATTATTTATTACAACCTAGGAGCAAATACATTAATTAGATAAAGAAAAATAAAGCGCGACGCGAAATTAAATCGGATGCGAAATTAGGGTTTTGACCCTTTTAAAAGAAAATGCTTTTTTTTTTGTTTTTATTTTAAGAAAAAGAAATTAAATCCTAACTTAAATACTAAATTAATTATAAAATAAATTAATTGATGAAAAATAATAAATGACATATTTTTTGGAGTTTTTGATATTTTAAGAAAGAAAATAAAATAATTAAACTAAAGTTAGAACCTAATTAATTCTAATTGATTTTATTTATTTACAAAAATAGATTAAAGTTATTCTAGAATTAAACCTAATTAATTAGTTAGTATTTATTAATAAAAATAAAATTCTGAATTTTAATTGGATAAAAAGTATTTTGGTGATTTTTTAATGAAAAAAGGAAATTTGTTAGTGGTTAGTAAATTAATTAAATTAAATAAAGTAATTAAATTAAGTAAATAAAAATGTGAGAGAAAGAGAAAATGGGCCTGGTTTTGAGGGTGTAGAAAGCATTTTTGTTGGCCCAATAATACTGTTCCGTTTGGATTTTTATGATCCAATGCATTTGCGTTGACTGAGTCCATGGTGTACCTCCACTGCTTGACCACCAGATATGGCCATCTGGCCATCTGGCGCTTTGATAATGAACGTCCATGGTGGAAATCTGGCCCATGCATGCACATGATTACCTGAAAGAAATTGGAAAAATGCAAATTGCTGGAGGCAGGGATCGAACCCCTGACCTCCAGCCTTCAACGCCTTGAATGCCCTCCTTGTGGCCGCTACACCACTTGTTTCTTTTTGTTAATATAACACAAATAAAAAAATAATATAATAAAACAAGATTATGAAGAAGTGAAAAACACAAGAAGGGGGGGGGGGGGGGGGGGGGGGTTGAATTGTAAAACTGAAAAACACTTGCAATGAACACGATATTTTTATCCTGGTTCGTTTGATCTCAAACTACTCCAGTCCACCCGTCAAGGTGATTTCGCCTCTCTCCAGCGAGGTCTTAATCCACTATATTCAACTTAATATTACAAACTGCTTTAACAACTGCTAAAGCCTTCTTGATGCAAACCACAACCCGGTTTGTCAAGGAAACACTTTCTTACAAAGAAGAGAAATCTAGGTGTGTGAATGTTTTCTACAAAACTGTATCACAACTGTGATGTTACACAATTTAGGCTTATGAAACTAGATTGCTAAAATACTGAGTAAGGAATTATGAAGCGTTTAGCAAACTGAGAGAAGGAAGATGATGATTAGCTTTTAGGCGTGTAATATGATGTAGAGCATTAGCCAATTCAATCTTCATAGTCTTGTTTATATAGCACTGAAATAGTTGAACGTTGGAGCAATAATCTTGATTCAATGCCAATAACAAACTTTCCTTATTGAGCAGATCTTGTCTGGAATGATGCCGTTGGTAATAATTTGCTTTCAATGCACAGTACCGTTGCAACTTAAAGCGTGTTCTGGCTTGGCTTCATTCTGACTCTGCTTAAGTGCTGATGAACTGTTGTTGTCTTTATCAGAGTGTTGAGCGCAGTTCTGTTCATCAAGCTTCAGCATACGCGTGAATTGTTCTTCTGATTCTGGTATTCTGATATAGCATCTTCTGATGCTGATTGTGATGTACTTGCTGATACCTATCAGAGTTTCTGCAAAACAGAACGTAATATTTTAGGTAGCAAATAGTTCTTAAATGATTCACATAATTAATATATCCTTTCATTTTGTTATCATCAAAACTTAAACTTAGGGTAGTAGATTCAAACTTTGTTCTAACAATCTCCCCCTTTTTGATGATGACAAAAACTAGATATTTTTAATTGAAAATAACGTGAAAACGTATCAGAGATAACTAAATGATAAGATGTATCAGAGTAAGAGGTTATCAAAGATAAGGGATAAAGAGATGTCAGAGTTGAGAGATACTCCCCCTGAATTTATTACTTCCCTTTTTAATTCCAAGAGTTCTTCAGGATCAGATCTTTATTTCCTTTCTTTGAACATCAGAATATCAGAGTTTTGACTATCAGAAGCTTTAGATCAGAATGTCAGAGCAGAGCTTCAGATCAGAGTCAGAGCTTTGCTTTGGGTCAGAGTATCAGAGCTTTAGTCTTTAGAATATCATAGAGCATTCTTGTACATGTAGACTTAAGCACAAACAGAAAACATATTCAAGTATATCAGAGTTAGAATGTTTGAGATTTTCTGTCTTAGTACTCCGTTTATTGAAAAATATCATTCTTGTTCTCCCCCTTTTTGTCAGCAATCAAAAAGTGTAAGTGATGTGCTAAAACATTTAGATCAGAAAAAAACTTGTCATATTAAAATATTCAGAATCAAACAAAACAGTACAACAGATAAGCAAAGAAAACATGAAAATGGCATGAATGAAAATCTAAGGTTGGGGAGGAAGGCGTGGTGAACAGGTTCTCCAGCATGGCTTTGATCTGATCAGCAGTCTCATTCTGCTTGTGCACCATGCTGACTACTGTATCTATCTTGCTATCCTGCACATCCATCCTTTCTTTCATCTTCTGGTCATTTTCATCCATCCTTTGCTGCAGACGAATGTCATTCAGCTTCAGCTCTTCCAGAGTCTGCCTGTCCAAGGCAGCTTGAGAAACATCAGAAGCAGGGAGCTTCTGAGAGCTTTCTGCAACATCTTCAGCTTAACTGGCTTCAGCTTGAATAGTCTTGTCTTCTTCTGGTTGCACCTTTGAAGCTGGACGCTTTTCAGACCATGGCTCACTATCCAGAAGGAGCACGTCTTCCTGTGGCAGCTGACTTTCAACTTCCTTCAGCAACTTGCTGAAGTTCTGTTGTGCCTGCTCATAGTTGATATCCTGCAACTTGAGGGCTTCAGCACGTACCCAAATTCTGAATTGTGACCAGAGCTGGTCAGAGGCAGCTGGATCAATCATTCCAGGACAGACTTGCTTCAGAGAAGCAATCCACTGCTGCAAACCTGTTTCAAAATTCATAATACCAGAGCCAACATCTGGCTGTTTTGGTTTTGGAATGGCTATTTTATTTTTCAGATCAGCAAGACGGTCAAGGATTGTTAAATCTATGAAGGTCCTGCTGGGGTTTTTTGTGGTTTGTTTGGGAGCTGTTTGTTTGGGAGATGGAGTGGGAGAATCAGAAATAATGATTGGACTGTTTGGGGTTTTGGGAGTATTTGGTGGTGTGGATTCTGGCGAGGATGGCAACTGGGCCATGGTTACTGTTGTTCCACATGGCAGCTGGATTGCCAGAGGTTGTGGTTCAAATGATTGAGGAGAATGAGGTTCGGAAGGTGGAGGAGTTGGAGTTTCAGAGTGATGAAACTCAGGTTGAGGTGATGGTTGAGGTGATGGTGGATGAATTTCTGGTTGAGGAGAGGGAGAAGGAATTGCTGGTTGAGGAGAAGGAGGAGGAATTTTTGGTTGTTCAGGGATAAGTGGTTCTTCTGGAATGGGTGAGAGAGGTTGTTCTGGTTGTGGGGAGTGGACAATTTGTGGTTCCGAGTTTGGATTATTGGAGGGGTGATCAGAGGTGTGTTGATCAATGTCAGACAACACTTTGTCAATTGCTGATGTTGTTGAAATTGTTGGTTTGGGATGTTTGGTGCGGGGTCTTCTGAGTTGTAGTGCCTCAGAAGGGTCATCTTCTGGTTCGGTTTCATCTATTGTTGGGATGGGGATTGGGATTTCTTGAGAAGTTGGTGTTGGGATAGATGTTGGCCTAGCAGAAGAATTTAAAACAGAAGTAGCAGATAAATTACCTCTTTTCTTGGGTGTCTGCTGGGATGATCCTTCTGAAGGGGCCTTCCTTTTCTTCGTCTTCTTCAGTAACTTCTGGTTCAGGTTGGTGCAGATCTTTGATATTCAGATTGGGATCTGTACCATCAGCCTTGCATGCGTCCAGGTATCGGAGAACCACCACTGGTTTAGATTCTATCTCAGAAAATAAGGGAAAGTCACTCAGTGGGACTCTTCTGCTGGTGATGTCAGCAGTGGGAGTAACGCTGGGTTCCTTTCTGATATTCTCTATTAACTTCATTTTCTTCAGATTCTTCACGTTCAGAGGCTTCCCAACCGTTGGTTCAATGGTGTTTAACTCTTGAGCTTCTATCAGGTGCTCTATCAGCCTATTCTCAGTCAGAATATCTGATATCAGCCTTCCAAAGGGTATCCAATCCCTCTTTGTTCTTTCTTCTTCCCTGGTTTCCTTCACGCTTGTTCTGAGGTGATTAAACAGAAGATGAGCCAAGTTGATTTTTACCTTCTGATTGATAAAATAGATCAGAAACTGCTGATCTATATTTATGTAATCAGGGGAACTAGTTGGCTTCCTATGATTAAAACACCCCAGAATTATCTTCACCCAAACTCTGTGATGATCCTTCAGATCTCTGATCTTGCTGCTAGGCACCCCAAGGGTGAAAATCTGTTCTGCTATGACACTAATGTCAGAGCATCTCTCAGCCATATCAATACAGCGGACGCCACAACCACTGTAACCAATCAACTTTGCTATGTGATCCTCAGTGATCACAATCTTCTTCCCCATTATGTAGGAGGTGACTTGATGCGTTGAAGCAGATGCATGAATCCAGAACTCCTTGACTAACATTGGGAATGTTGGTCCAACCAACCTGTCAAAATACCTTTCCCATTTCTGTGCCCTAACTTCTTCTGTTAAATCAAAACCATTCTCCTTCAGACTGCCAAAATCAATAATCAGTTCAGATAACACTTCAAGATTCTTCACTGGAGTGAGTAGTGTTCTGAATGGAACTTGGTACTGTTCAGAGGATGCTTTCTTCTGAGAACCTGCAGAAGCACTGCTGGAGGTTGCCATGTTCACACTTAGGGATTTTGAGAAAAACTGAGAAAATGGGTTTGAAAGAGATGAACACAGAGAAAATGCAGAAAAATATTTGAGAGATAATGAGAAACTGTAAAAGATTAAAGTGAGAGGTTAACGTGCTTAAATAGGCTTCAGAATATTTTGAAAGTGTAAACGTTTTCAAGAAAGAGAAATAAAATCATGATTACGTTTTAAAAACATGATTACTTTCATTTAATGCTTGCTGATTTTGGGGGATTTGAGAAAGATACTTAAAACGGTTACCAGACATGTGTCTCAATGCACCCAATCAGCGTTTTGCCTTCTCAGAAGCGTGCACACGTTCTGCTTCAGAGATTTGCTGATGATTGGATGACACTTGTTTGATTTAGTGATCAGCACGTCTATCCTTGAGCTTAGACTCTCAGATCTTTAAGACTAACATCTGATACAATCTGCATGTTCTATCTTTCTGAAAGGAGATTGATCAGAAGTTCACAGTAAAACAAATACATTCTGAAGATAAATATATGGAATTAAAACATTTTCACTCTGGGAAGATTTTCATGCTGAGATGTTTCAGAATGAAATTGAACCTATCTTCAGAAAGGGGTTTAGTGAAGATATCAGCCCATTGATGGTCTGTATCTATAAATTTTAAGTTCAAAATTCCTTTCTGAATATAGTCCCTAATGAAGTGATGTTTTATTTCTATATGCTTAGCTCTAGAATGTAAAATAGGATTCTTACTTAAGCAAATAGCAGAAGTATTATCACAGAGTATAGGGATGTTACTCTCAAAAATCTAGAAGTCTTCAAGATGACTTTTCATCCAGAGCATTTGTGTGCTACATCCTGCTGCTGCTATGTACTCAGCTTCTGCTGTTGATAGCGCAATTGTGGATTGCCTTTTGCTGGACCAGGAGATCAGATTTTCTCCCAGAAACTGGCAGCTTCCAGAAGTACTTTTACGCTCTACTCTGTCTCCAGCAAAGTCAGCATCGCAGTAGCCTACTAAACTGTAATCACTAGATTTTCTATAAACCAAACCCAGATTAGTAGTACCTTTCAGATACTTGAAAATTCGCTTAACAACTGTTAAGTGAGATTCTCTAGGATCTGATTGGAATCTAGCACAAATACATACGCTGAATAATATATCAGGTCTTGAAGCTGTCAGATAAAGGAGAGAACCAATCATACCTCTGTAGACTTTCTGTTCTACATTTTTGCTTACCTCTTCTCTTTCCAGAATGCATGTGGGATGCATTGGAATCTTTGATGGCTTACATTCTGAGAGGTCAAATTTCTTCAGAAGATCTCTGATGTATTTGCTCTGATGAATGTAAGTTCCATCTGGAGTTTGATTGATCTGAATTCCTAGAAAGAATTTCAGTTCCCCCATGAGGCTCATCTCAAATTCTGCCTGCATACACTTAGCAAATTTTCTTCCAAGAGAAGGATTAGTAGAACCAAAGATAATATCATCAACATAAATTTGACATACTAAGATGTCATTCTTAACTGACTTACAGAATAAGGTAGTGTCCACCTTCCCTCTGGTGAATTCATTTTTTAACAGAAAGTTACTTAGCCTTTCATACCAAGCTCTGGGAGCTTGTTTCAGACCATATAGTGACTTCTTTAGTTTGAAAACATGTTCTGGATGTTTTGTATTTTCAAAACCAGGGGGTTGGTGCACATAAACCTCTTCTTCTATATAACCATTTAAGAATGCACTCTTGACATCCATCTGATACAGAGTGATGCCTCTATTAACAGCAAATGAAATTAAAAGTCTGCTAGATTCTAACCTGGCGACTGGAGCAAAGGTTTCTGTATAGTCTATCCCCTCTTGCTGACTATAACCTTGTGCAACCAGTCATGCTTTGTTTCTGATGACTTCACCTTGTTCATTTAGCTTGTTTCTGAAGACCCATCTTGTTCCAATGACGTTGAATCCTTTTGGTCTGGGAACAAGATCCCACACGTCATTTCTGGTGAATTGATTCAGCTCTTCTTGCATTGCCAGAATCCAGTCATTATCCAGAAGTGTTTCATCAATAGAAGAAGGTTCAATCAGAGACACAAGTCCCATGAGGGTTTCTTCAGAGTTTCTGAAGCTTGCTCTTATTCTGATTGGATCTTCCTTTCTTCCTAAGATAGTCTCTTCTGGGTGATCCAAGCTGCTTCTGGGTAATCTCTTCTGAGGTTGATCAGCAACTGTTGTAGGATTGATAGCAATGCTCCTTTCAGACGTTGAAGGAGTGTCTGTGTTGAGAGCTTCTGATGACTTGTCTTCAGAACCTGTAAATTTAATTTCCATACCTGCAAAAACTTCATTCTGCTTTGACTTTTCAGAGTCAAGCTTATCATCAAAACGAACACTGATTGATTCTTCCACAATCTGTGTTTCTGTATTGTATACTCTGTACCCTCTTGAGCGTTCAGAGTATCCTAACATAATACACTTCTGTGCTTTAGAGTCAAACTTGTTCAAATAATTCTTTGTATTTAACATAAAACAGGTACATCCAAATGGATGAAAATATGAAATGTTGGGCTTTCTGTTCTTCCACAATTCATATGGAGTCTTTTCCAGAATAGGTCTTATTGAGATTCTATTCTGAATGTAGCACGCTGTGTTTATTGCCTCTGCCCAGAAGATCTTAGCAACGTTTGTCTCATTGATCATGGTTCTGGCCATTTCTTGCAATGTTCTGTTCTTTCGTTCTACAACTCCATTTTGTTGGGGAGTTCTAGGACAAGAGAAATCATGCAGAATGCCTCTGTCATTAAAGAATGACTCAAAATCTTTGTTTTCAAACTCTCCACCATGATCACTTCTGACTTTAACGATTCTAAGATCCTTTTCATTCTGAACTTGGTTACAGAAGGTAACAAACACAGAGTGTGACTCGTCCTTGTGTCTTAAGAACTTTACCCATGTCCATCTGCTATAGTCATCTACGATTACTAACCCATGCCTCTTGCCACTGACTGAAGCAGTTTTAACTGGTCCAAATAAGTCAATGTGTAGAAGTTCTAATGGCTTAGAGGTAGAAACAACATTTTTAGATTTAAAAGAAGGTTTTGCAAACTTGCCTTTCTGACATGCTTCACACAGAGCATCTGAATTGAACTTCAAATTAGGAAGTCCTCTGACCAGATTGAGTTTGTTAATCTGAGATATTCTTTCATACTAACATGCCCCAATCTTCTGTGCCAGATCCACTGCTCGTTGTTAACAGACAGAAGGCACTTTACATTCTGACTTTTTAGTTCAGAAAGTTTGATTTTGTAAATGTTGTTTTTCCTCTTTCCATTAAACAGGATAGTCCCATCTTTCTGACTAACAGCTTTACATGATTTTTGATTAAAGATTATATCATAACCGTTATCACTTAATTGACTTATGGATAACAGATTATGCATTAATCCATCTACTAGCAGAACATTATTAATAGAGAGAAGATTTCCATTACCTACAGTTCCAGAGCCAATTATCTTTCCCCTCTGATTGCCTCCAAAGCCAACGTGGCCTCCAGGCTTAAGTTCTAGGCTTTGGAACATATGCCTTCTTCCCGTCATGTGTCGCGAGCAGCCAGAGTCCAGGTACCATGACTGGTGTTTCTGACTTGCTGCTAAAGATATCTGCAACATGTATTATTTTATCCTTAGGTACCCAGATTTTCTTGGGTCCTGATTTGTTAGATTTACCAAAACTCTTGTTGAATTTTGGTTTCACAGAGTACTTACTGCTAGTGTATTTAATATCATGTGTGTGACCATACACAAAATGTGAATTCAGAGGAGTGTGTTTAATGGTTAAGTCCATGACATTCTTTGGTGTAGGAACCTTACCTTGGTATCCTATTCCTTTCCTGTCGTTTCTGCTAACTCCATAGATCATTGAAGCCATTTTGCTTCTATCTATGCTTTTAGCAAGGAACTTCTGGAAACTGTGATCATACTCCTTGATGATCTCATAAGCGTTGCTGGGAGTTTCAGAAATTGGTTCCTTCTGAGAGTTTAGTAAAGTATTTTCTAATTTTGAAATTTTAATTCTCAGCTCAGAATTCTCCAATTTAAGACTCTCAGTCTTATTAGAGTCAGATTCAAGATTCCTTTTCAGGTCTCTGAATTTAACTCTAATCTGCTGATACCTTTCCAGGATTTCATTGAGGCTTTCAGCAAGTTCAGCCTTGGTAAAATTGACAGCAAAGTTAGGAAATACCTCTTCAGTATCTGATTCTGAGTCTGATTCAGAAGCTTCACTATCTTCTGAAATGTTGGCCATGAGAGCTATGTTGGCTCTCTCATCATCTGATTCTGAGTCAGCTTCAGACGAGTCAGAGTCATCCCATGTAGCCATGAAACTTTTCTTCTTTTCTCTTCCAAACTTCTTTTTGGGCTTTTCCCTCTGAAGCTTTGGGCAGTCACTCTTGTAGTGTCCTTGCTCATTGCACTCATTGCAGATGATGTCCTTGGTGTTTGGCTTTCTGCTACCTGAGGAGCCTTCAGATCTTCTGTATCCAGAGGAAGAATCTATCCTTCTGTATCTGGAAGAAGAATCGTTCTGATCAGATCTTCTGGGATTCCTGAACTTCCTCTGCCTCTGCTTCCACAGTTGATTCACTCTTCTGGAGAGGAGGGAGAGTTCGTCTTCTTCTGATGAGGATCCATCAGATGTTTCTTCAACTGCCTGCAAAACTTTAGACTCAGATTTTTTGTTAGATTTTAATGCTAAAGGCTTACCTTGCTTCTGGGGTTCATCAGCTTCTAGCTCTATCTCATGACTTCTGAGGGAGCTGATAAGTTCCTCCAGAGAAATTTTGTTGAGATCTTTTGCTAGCTTCAGAGCTGTAACCATTGGCCTCCACTGCTTGGGTAAACTTCTGATGATTTTCTTGACGTGATCAGCAGTAGAGTAACCTTTGTCTAGAACCTTGAGACCAGCTACCAGAATCTGGAATCTTGAGAACATTGTTTCAATGGATTCACTTTCTTCCATTTTGAACGCCTCATACTTCTGAATGAGCGCCAGAGCTTTAGTTTCTTTGACCTGAACGTTGCCCTCATGCGTCATTCTGAGTGAGTCAACCATGTTCTTTGTTGTGTCTCTGTTGGAGATCTTTTCATATTCAGCATACGAGATGGCGCTGAGAAGGATGGTTCTGGCCTTGTGGTGATTCTTGAAGTCACGCTTTTGTTGGTCAGTCATAGTTTTTCTATCAATCTTCTGACTGCTTGCATTCACAGGGTGCGTGTATCCATCTGTCACCATATCCCACAAATCAGCATCATGTGCCAGAAAGAAGCTTTCAATTCTGTCTTTCCAGTAATCAAAGTTTTCTCCATCAAAGACTGGAGGTTTACCGCTAAATCTGTCTATGTCCTCATGGTTGTCATTGCTGGTGTGAGAATAATTTCCTGCCATTGTGTTTTTCTGACGCTGGATCTTGTACTGACACGGTTAAGTGTTTTAGCTCAGAACCAGGCGCTCTGATGCCAATTGAAGAAGTGAAAAACACAAGAAGGGGGGGTTGAATTGTAAAACTGAAAAACACTTGCAATGAACACGATATTTTTATCCTGGTTCGTTTGATCTCAAACTACTCCAGTCCACCCGTCAAGGTGATTTCGCCTCTCTCCAACGAGGTCTTAATCCACTATATTCAACTGAATATTACAAACTGCTTTAACAACTGCTAAAGCCTTCTTGATGCAAACCACAACCCGGTTTGTCAAGGAAACACTTTCTTACAAAGAAGAGAAATCTAGGTGTGTGAATGTTTTCTATAAAACTGTATCACAACTGTGATGTTACACAATTTAGGCTTATGAAACTAGATTGCTAAAATACTGAGTAAGGAATTATGAAGCGTTTAGCAAACTGAGAGAAGGAAGATGATGATTAGCTTTTAGGCGTGTAATATGATGTAGAGCATTAGCCAATTCAATCTTCATAGTCTTGTTTATATAGCACTGAAATAGTTGAACGTTGGAGCAATAATCTTGATTCAATGCCAATAACAAACTTTCCTTATTGAGCAGATCTTGTCTGGAATGATGCCGTTGGTAATAATTTGCTTTCAATGCACAGTACCGTTGCAACTTAAAGCGTGTTCTGGCTTGGCTTCATTCTGACTCTGCTTAAGTGCTGATGAACTGTTGTTGTCTTTATCAGAGTGTTGAGCGCAGTTCTGTTCATCAAGCTTCAGCATACGCGTGAATTGTTCTTCTGATTCTGGTATTCTGATATAGCATCTTCTGATGCTGACGTTGATAACCAATATTCTGATGCTGATTATGATGTACTTGCTGATACCTATCAGAGTTTCTGCAAAACAGAACGTAATATTTTAGGTAGCAAATAGTTCTTAAATGATTCACATAATTAATATATCCTTTCATTTTGTTATCATCAAAACTTAAACTTAGGGTAGTAGATTCAAACTTTGTTCTAACAGATTAATGGCCAGGAAAATAAAAATGCGCGCAGACGTTTGAACAAGCGAATGGACGAACGACAACTCATCATCCCTGTCCTCCATCCGTTTCTAAAAGTCCCAAGAGCTATACCTACGGACAGATGTCCGTCACTACAAACCAAGCTTATTCCAGAATCCGCTACAGGCCATATAAACGCATTCTAAGAACATGGTTGAGTTCGTCTCAACCTACTGATCACAACCATGCCCAATATGAAGGCTGATTTTTCCTGAAACAAAAAACCCCAAAAACAAAAACGAAACCCTAACAATGGTGGGTCTCGTTACAGGTCATGGAAACACAATTGAATGATACCAAATGCTTGCAAATGATTTGTAGATTCAGAATATGCTATCAATTCATATTAACCGTGCTTAAATTGCAAAATAAGAAATCAAGAACAGGGCAATGTTCCGAATGACTTACAACGCGTATGAGGGTCTAAAAATGACTCGTTCTGCTTGCTTTCGCTTGTGGTGATTGCTAGGAAGAGATTGAGACAAGTCTCAAGTCTTGAAATTGCCTCTAGGGTTGGTTTGGAAGTCACACTTTTTCTGGTTTTTTGCAAACTTTGTTCTGCCTCTAGAACTGATTTCCAACCCCTATTTCTGTATGCATCGCTTCCTTATGTATTGTACAATACATTAGGGTAGAATTTGCTGTCCAAATCTTCCTCCATTGATGATTGGATATTTGATTTGATCTTCCTTTCAAAGCTTTCCAAATTTGATCCAAATCATATCATTTTGTACACCTATGCCTTGATACGAGTTTGGAAAGGTGCTAGCTGTGTATCAAGACCTGAAATGATCACAAGATCTTTAGTTTTCAATGTCTTTGATTTTATGTGATTTTATTTGATTTAAAATGAATTAATTCAAATAAAAATCAGAATAATTAATAAAATTATGATATGGACACATGGGCAAGGCTAGAGCACGTGGACAATAATGCAAACTCAAAACAAGTGAAAAAGAATGGGCCATTTGGAAAAATTTGAAGTTTTGGGGATAGTTGACTTTTGGCAATTTTACAAAAAAGTCCAACTTCAACAATGCATAACTTCCTCAATTTTGAACTTTTGGAGGTGTTCTTGGACTTTTTAGAAAGCTTGAGATGTCCTATAATAAACCCTTTTGGTCTCATCTCATTTTTATATTCCATGCTCAAGTTAGAAGCTTTGACAAAAAAGGTGTTTTTGTTGACTTTCAAAAATGACCTATAATGTCAAAAATCATAACTTCTTGTGAGTGCATATTTTGATCTTGGGGTATGAAGATGGATTGTAGGGAATTGAATCCTCTTAAAAATTAGATTTGTATGGGTCATTTCTCATAAAGTATGAGAAAGTTATGCTTGGTCAAAGTTGAGTTGACTTTTCCTACAAAACCCTAATTTATCAACTTTTGAATCTTGATGAATTTTGAGCAATCCTTGATGAATAATGATCAACACTTGATCAAATGATTAAATATACTTCAAAATGAGAATGTTGACAAAAAAATCTTGAAATTTGACTGTATGTAGGTCACAGTTGACTTTTGCCCTAGCACAGTCGATTTTTGGGACCTTTGAGCAATTGACTGAGCAAAATTCCTCTGCAAGGCTTGAAACTTGACATGGATGATCTTGAGAACATATTATGGCATTGGTGAGAACTTGGGGTTACTTGGACTAAAGGATCTTGATGTAATGTGAAACCCTAATTTGAGATAGACTGCCTTAGGAGAGAGCTTGTCTGGTCAACCCTTGGACTATCTTGAGCAACTTGGAGATTTTTCTTGACATATTTTGAGAAATATGGGAGGGAAAATTTTGGGGTACAACAGTATGCATCTATAGTGTTTCATATGTTTCATATTTATAAAGTGGAATATACTAGGATAGTCATTTAGTTATGTCATGAGTTTAGTAATTGGCAATTGACTCTCCATATTCTGATTCTTTGTGACTCGGTATTGTAAGACTCTCATTATTATGATAGAGTCTAGTGACTTGATTAATCATGAGCCTGTTGTAGGAATCTCACCTTACCTTTATGTAGGATTCTTCATGATCAGTTAGAAAAATGAATTGAATTTAACTACTCTCCCCGATAGAGAAAATTTATTTTTTAGATTTATTCAATGATTAATGTGTCTGGTTTATATATAGATCAAATATATTAAATATTAAATGAATCTAAAAAGTGATTTTTTCTTATAATAAAGATCAGTGGGAGTATTATAATGGTCATCTGAACCGAACTGAACCGTTTTTTATTTTAAATTGAATTGAACCAAAAAATTTGGTTTAGTATAATGGTTTAGAATTCTGAATGTACCAAATCATTAGAAGACAATATTTTTTTTAAACTTAAGTGTTATACTTGATTTTGTTAAATCAAATTTTTTATTTAAAAAAAAAAATCAAATTTTATTATTTTCGAAAAAACGACTTCTTTTATTTCTGCCAAAAATCGACATTTTTTATTTTTCAAAAAAAAATCGATTTTATTTTTTTGAAAACATCGATTTTTTATTTTCAGCAAAATCAACTTTTTTATTTTTCAAATAAAATAATTTTTTTTCGAAAAAATTGACTTTTTCCCCGTCAAATAACGACATTTTTTTTGGTAAAATATCTTTTTTGGTCTTGTATGTTAACGTCAAGGTTCATTTTGGTCCCTTAATTTAAAAAAGGTTCATATTGGTCCCTTAAATCTTAAAAACGCTTCATTTTAGTCTTTTTTTTGTCTAATTAGCAATAGAAAAACTCAGAAATCGGTCGCTAAATTCGCCGCTAATAAGACAAAAAAGACTTAAATGAAGCGTTTTGAAAAGTTAATGGACCAATATGAACTTTTTTTAAGTTAAGAGACTAAAATGAACCTTGACGTTAATATACATGACCAAAAATGATATTTTACTTTTTTTTTGGAATAAAAAAACTTATATTAAACCAAAAAGAGATTACAAGAGCAAGACGATCAAAAAGATCCAACCACCCAGACAACAAAGAGAACAAAGAAAAGCTAGCAAACCATTAACCTAGCTATATGAGCCTTAAGGTCTTTACAAAACCAACCCCTATACACAATTTTATCAATTATGCCATTCAAAACTAAGTCTCTATCCATGGTTTTACAAAAGCAAGTATAATTTCGATAGGCCCAAAGCCCATAGAAAGTTTCAGTGGCCATAAGCTTGAGCAATTTAGCTCTTCAACCCTTACCAGCCCCATACTTAAACACTACTCCAAATATTCTTTAAAGTCTCACACTTAAAAAATAAATGATTGATAGTTTCCTATTCTTTGCAGAAAGTACAACAAGTGTAAGAAACTATTCCAAATTTAATCAATTTGATTTTTGTAGCTAGCCTGCAATGGAAAGAAAGCCATAACACCAAAGCAACGCGTGGCCTGGCTGGATCATTCAACAAAATCTTACTTTAGGTGATAACAAGATTGTTAACAATTTCCAAATTAGACAGGCTTACAGTTGAACTTCTTCTTCAAATTCATGTCATTCTAGAAGCTAAGGTTATCTTGAGCAAATTGTCTTTGAGTATGAATTTTACGCATTACCCAAGTGCTATTAAATTTAACCTTATCATCCAACACACTAGTTTTTTTTGAAATAATAAACATGAATCCGTTTGACCCATAAATTGCCATCCTTGTTGCAAATATTCCACAAGAACTTTAACATGGTGCAGCTATTCCAAGAAATAAGATCAATAATCCCCAGCCCCCGTTTCTTCACAGGTTTACAAACATCAGACCAAGCAATAGGGCTTTTCCTGCTAGCAATATCCTTACCAGTCCAAAAGAAAGCACGACAAGCAACATAAATTTTCCTAAGAACAACTTTAGGGAAAGGGAAGCAAGTCAACAAATAGTTAGCCATAGAGAACGAGATACTCCTAATTAATTGGAGCCTCCCAGCATAACACAAGAGCTTAGAAGACCAATAACTGGTCCTTGCCACAATTTTATCTATAAGACCCAAATAATGGCTAATGGCTAATTTCTTACAAGTAAGGGTCACGCCAAGGTATTTGAAGGGGAGAGATCCTTAATTGAAATCAGTTAAGGTGAGGATACCATTCACATAAAATCTATAGGACATTAAGGACAAAGCAGACATAATCCATTTAGTAAATTTTAGGGGGAGGCCTAACTCATGCACAATCATCTCCAGAGCTTGCCGGATGATCATGTCATATGCTTTTTGCATATCAATTTAAAGCATACATCTAGGAGGGCCACTAGATCTGGTATACCCCTTGATAAGCTCATAAATGAGAAGAATGTGATTCTGAATTTGCTGACCATGAACAAATGCATCCTGGGATGGATTAATGATTGTACCAATGACCTAGCTCAATCTAGCGGTCATAATCCTAGAGATAACTTTATAAATCATTGTGCAGACAGAAATATGTCTAAAGTCCTTAATGCATTTACCTGAATCAGTCTTGGGAATACGAGAAATCAGGGTGCAATTGAAGGCTCTGTACAGATTCCCTTTCTCAAAAAACTCTTGGATAGTAGAAATCAGATCACATTTAATAATGTCCCAACTCTATTTAAAAACCTGGCAGTATAACCATCCAGACTAGGAGCAGACATATCATCAATCCCTTTTAGAGAAGACAAGAATTCATCATCAGTGATGGGCATAACAAGACTATCTCTCTACATATGATTTAACTGAGGCCTTTTCCTTATAGCAGCAATATTAATGCAAGGAAGATCGTACTCTCTTTTACCCATCATATCTCTAAAAAGAAATAATTTCTTGTTCAATATCAGTCTGAGAAATCAAAAGGGATCCATCTGCAATTTCTAACATATTCAAAGATCAGGCATTTTGTTTAGTCTTTACAGAGGCATAAAAGTAGGAATTGTTACCATCACCAACTTTCAACCACTTGATTTTAGATCTTTGTCTTAAGGTCTGTTCATCAATTTCATTCCACTTGATTAGATCCTCAATACAGACCTTGACATCATAAATCTTTTGATTGTTCATCCTGTCAGCAGCCAGAGCAGTTTGGGAAGAAATAAGCTTGTCTCTAGCCAAAGTAATGTTCTACTTAGCAAGGATCAAAGGTTTATTCAACTTATAAATAATAGGTTGAAGTCTTTGCAATTTATGCCAAAGAATATAGCTGGGCCTACCTTCTATAGGAATATTCCAGTTGGCTTTAAGAGCTTCATTGTAACCAACAATCTCAGTTATACAATTGACCAAGCGAAATATTTTGTGATGCTTGGGAGGAGTGTGCTGGGTAGCTAGGAGAAGAAGGGAGTGATCTGAAACACTAGGAGGTAAAATCTTGAGAGTCACATTCAAGTTGGTTTGAAACCACTCAGAATTCCCCAAAACTCTATCTATACGAGAGTAGATACTAATAATATTATGCTTGTTGGACCATGTGTAATAGTCTCCACTACTATCCATATCAAACAAACCTTTATTATCCATAAGATCCTGCAAGTCTCTAAACTCAGCCTCAGTGACAATGTTACCACCAATCCTATCTTGGGACTTCAAACATTGTTGTAATCACCAATAAGAATCCAAGGGCCCTGCTGATTTAAATTGCTCAAGTCTCTCCACAGATTTTTCCTTTTCTCAAGTTTATTCATACCATATATAGCAGTGATCTAATAATAAAACTTGTCATGAGTATAAAAAATGTAACAATGGATCATTTGGCTAGAGATAGATATAACCTTAACCTCAATTTTATTGGGATTCTAATGCATCCAAATATGACCATTATCATGAAACAAGTAATTATCAACAAAAGTACCCCCTAAGTTCAATTTATTTCTAACAGAACTAGCATGATTTACTTTAACTCTAGTTTCAATAAGGATATTAATATCAACATTAAGCTCTAGGAGACGAGAGTTAATCTCCTCGATCTTACCAGATTTATTCATCCCTCTAACATTCCAGGCCACAATCATTGACCTGTGTTATGTAGCACCAACAGATCATTCAAAATCTGTTGGGCATCAAAATCATTCTCACATGCGACTGATCCTGAAGGAACTCCAGCAACTTTCTTTCCATGATCCTTACCACTCTTGTTCACTTTAGTCCAATTGTCTTCCTTGTCAGCATCTACATGGGAAGCAGTAGGAAGACTTGAGCTCACCTTTGCAGGGGATAATCTACTATCTGTCTCAGTAACTTTATTGTCAGCGGGCTTCTCAATACTAGGTTCAAGTTTCTTAGGCTCAGGCTGATTAGACTTTGGTCTCCATTTCATACCCTTAGCTATGGGTTTATCACAATTGTATCCTAATTTCTGAAACTTACCATATAAAACAGGACACTATTCATGCTCAATGATTTGTTGCATCTTTTCAACATCATTATCCCTAATGGTAATTTTTTTAGGAAACTCTTTAGTAATATCCACATCCACATCAATCCTTGCATGCAAAACCTTGATCCTATTAGTTGTACATTCATCAGTTAATATAGGGTTACCTAAAGCGCTCCCTATCTTGATGAGGCTTGTATCACCCCAGAGATACAAAGGAACATATGGTAATTTATCCCAGATAGGAAGAGTTCGAAGGAGGTTATTTTTGAGATTGAAATCAGGACGCCATTCACGAATCAACAATGGCATATTCCTGATTGAGAAAGGTCCCTTCATAAGCACTTCATCCCTCTCCCTGAATGATTTGAGTCAAAGGATAAAGTATCCTTCCTCGTGATAATACATGTCAGGCAACTGAACAAAATTCCAGTTCTTAACCATGAAAATTTTCAAAGCATTCATACTTAGCTCACCACCCAAAGCATAGAGCACGAGAGATGGTTGTCAGAATTTGATTTCCTCTATTATATCTTCGTCTTCAATCAGAACTTCAATCTCATCATTGATGATCTGGGGGGAAATGAATTTCATACTTCTACCCTTAGCAGGGTTTCTATTGTTATTCAAATATGAACCCATAATTTCCTCCCTTCAGGTTTTAGGGTTTCATCAATTTTTGTTTCCTCTTCAGGTTTGAATTCATCTTCATCCTCTTCTTCAACCACCTTGCTCGAACTAGCATGGTGAATAAGAGAATCAGGTTGAGCAAGCTTATCACGGGGACTCTTGTTGATGGCAATCAGAGTAGTTGGATTTGCAGAGTTTGGCGGCAGTGGAACCGGCTTTTTCGGGCGCCCTCGTCCCATCCTCTTCGAACTAAAAAAATAACGACATTTTTATTTTTGAAAAAAATTGATATTATTTTTTTCCGGAAAAATTAATTAATTTTTTCGAAAAAAAACCGACTTTTCTAATTTTTGGAAAAAATCAAATTTTTTTATTTTTGAAAAAAACCAACATTTTTATTTTGGAAAAAAAACAACTTTTCTTATTTTGAGAAATATCAATTTTTTTCGAAAAAATAAATCAATTTTTTTTTATTTTCGCAAAAAATCGACATTATTATTTTTGAAAAATATTGATTTTATTTTTTCCATAAATATTGATTTTATTTTTTCCATAAAAATTGATTTTTTTTATTTGATGGAAAACAAATTAACTTTTCTAATTTTCTGAAACAATCGGCTTTTCAAAGTTTTTGAAAGAATACCTTTTTCCGAAAAAAATTGATTTTTTTATTTAAAAAAAATAATTATTTTTTCGAAAAAAAAATTCAATTTAGAAATTAAATTAACTAAGGTTCGGTTTAGGATTAATGTGAGATTGGTTAATTGTTTAACAATTCGATTTTAGAACCATTACTAAAGTATAAGTTCAGTTCACTAACTATTAATAATAGTTTAGTTATTTTAACTCTTGTTCGGTTTGGTTTGGCGATACAGTTTAATTCAATGGTTTTTTTTTTAACAACCATACTTCTAAGTTAACAAATAAAACATGTGACTCCAGAGTCACATGGAATTAAGAAAGTAATTTAATGAAAAGAGACGCAATGCATATAAGCTTTCGTAGCTTGATTGGAATTGGATTTTTTTGTTAGTGCGTAAAACACTTTTAGTGAGGAGAGAATAATAAAGGAAATAAGAATTATATTATTCACTTGAATTATATTGTACAAAATAATGATACACACTATTACTATTTATATACAACCTTATTTGGGCTTGGGCTTACACAACTTGGATTATATTTAAATATTAAATCTAATCAAATCAAATCTAATATTTCAACATACCCTCCATAATCCAAGTTGTCGGACCTACACTAATCATAGTCGATCTTAACTATGCCTAATTTCTTTCTCAAATTCAAGAATATATCGATCTTCAATCCTTTGGTGAAAATTTGGTCAACTGTGCTTCACTTGAGCAATGCCTAACTTCATGTTCACCTTGATTTACCTTTTCCCTCAAGAAGTGAAATCTAGCTTCGATATGTTTACTTTTTCCATGTAAAACTGGATTCTTCTCCAGATTTATGGCTGACTTGTTTTCGATTTGCAACACTAGAGGCTTCTTCACTCCGATCTCCATTTCTTTAAGTACAAATCTGATCCAAATTGCTTGACATGCAACATAAGATCCTGCTATATATTCAGCTTCACGTGATAACAATGCCACCACCAGTTGCTTCTTAGAACACCATGAGATTGGGGCACCAAATACTTGAAAAAAATATCCAGTTGTGCTTCTTCAATCTTCCTTATATCCACACCAATTAGCATCTGAAAAATAAGTAATTGTTGCTTCTTTGCCTTCAGAATATCGTTGAAATAGAATTCCATAGTCTATTGATCCTTTAAAGTATCTTAAAATTCTTCTTGTAGCCTTCATGTGCGACACTCTATGTCCACCCATGAATCTACTGACTAATCCAACAGCGAAACCTATATCAGGTCGACTGTTGCACATATACATCAAAGATACCACGATTTGATTGAACAAAGTTACATCGACTTTGTCTTCCTCTCCAACTTCACATTTAGTTTGACATGTGAGGATAAAAATATTTGAATCATCCACTCCGAATCTCTTGAGTATCTCTTTAACATACTTCCTTTGATGTAGTACCATACCTTGCTTCAAAATTTGAAATGTCATGCCTAGTAAATAAGACAATTTTCCTAGATCCGACATTTCAAATTCTCTCATCATCAGCTCTTTGAACTTTGATAAGTTCTCCAAGATATTTCCAGTTACCAACAAGTCATTGATATACAAGCAGATGATTGTTATATCTTGTGCTATAGCCTGAACATATACACCATACTTTGATTTGCATTAAATGAATCCCAATTAGACTAAGTATGAGTCGATCTTCTTGTTCCTTGCCCTAGGTAACTGCTTGAGGCCATAGAGTTCTTTGTGCAACTTATATACTTTACTCACTTCCTTCTAAATCACAAACCTTGGTGGTTGTGTAACATAGACCTCTTCGTCTAAAGGACAATTAAGAAATGCTAATTTCATATCTAAATAAAATGTCAACCAACCTTGGTTGCTTGCCAATGCTACCACTAGTCAAACAATATCCAATCTTGCTACTGGAGAAAATACTTTAGAGTAGTCGAGTTCTTCTCATTGAAGAAACCCTTGAGCTACTGATCTCTCTTTATGTAATACTATCAACCCATCACATTGTGTTTCAAATTGAACACCCACTTTTCTTCGATTGCTTTTGTATGTTCTGGCAATTCGACTAACTCCCATGTATTATTTCTTTCGATTGCTTATAACTCTTCGACCATAGATAACTTATACTGTCTAATATTCAAAGGTTCGTTATGGTTAATTATGAACTAATTCTCCATCTAGTGTGACTTTATCATCACCCGCTACTTCATAATCGTGAAGTCTTGTTGGAAGAACTCTATTTCTTTGAGGTCTTTGGCTTGTTTCAGCCACAACCTCTTCGACTGTTTCTGGAATGTTAGCAACTTCTTCGACTTCAATTAGAAAATTAGCAATTTCTTCAACTTCGACTTCATTAGTTTATTTATCGAAACCATAGCTCATCAATGGCTTGTTAATTGAATAATTAGAATTCCAATCCCAGGCACAATTTTCATCAATCGCAATGTCTCGACTCAACACAATTTTCTCATTAACTAGATTGAACAACCCGTATACACCAATTTTATGATATCCTACTAGAATCATAGGTTCACTCTTACCATCAAGCTTCCTTATTCTCACATCAAGAACATGCTTGTAACACATAAAGCCTAATACCTTCAAATGACTCACTGATGGTCATTTGCTAGGGAGCATTGATACATAGTGTATGACTTGGTACCTTTTTGAGAGACACACCACTTGTCCACCTAAAACCTTAAGGTGACAGGCGAGTGGATTCTCCTACGTATAACTGCTTAAGTTACCATATTCCTATCTAATATGGGACTATTTCCCCACTTACCCACACTTGCATTATTATTTTAACACTCCTCCTTAAGTGTGAGTCCATAATGCTTCCCCACATACACTTGTACCACCATTGACACCTTGCAACGAAACACCACTTCCTGGGTATTTTGAGACAAGTAAGTCAGTCCCTTTTTCAAACCAAAGACTCGTGATACCAATTTGTTAGTACGTGAGGCACTTTAGTGGTGAGAGAAAGAGAGAATAATAAAGGAAATAAAGATTATACTATTCACTTGAATTGTATGTATTGTACAAAATAAGGATACACGCTATGACTTTTATATACAACCCTAATTGCGCTTGAGCTTACACAACTTGGATTCTATTTAAATATTAAATGTAATCAAATCTAATCTAATATTTCAACATTTTTAAGGTTTGATATTTTGTAACACCCTTCTAAACCCCAATAAATTTTTGGGAATAATTAACAAACATTCAAGCACAAATCACCAACAAAGGCGTCACATCTTCATATAAAATATCATAACAATACATCCAGCTCCGTAACATGGATTTTAAACCATCATTAAAACATTTATCGCTTTGAATATATCATCAAGAACTTTAAAAATCACAGTGAAAATTATAGTCTTAAAACATCTTTATTAAATACTACAAATAAAATACCATCACGCTTTGTGACTTATAAGTCATGCTCAAAACATCTTAATAAACAAACCAAAATATCTTAGTGCATCATGCCAACAAAGAAAATTATTCAATTCAAACAAATCCAAAATACCCCGATGTTACATATCAGAGAAAGACCCTTTTTATTCAATCGAATCACACAAAAGACTCTAAACTATCCTCACGCTACTACGAACTAATCTCGATCACCTGCGCATTACCCACGCGGAGGCAACATTTAAATAGAAAGGGGTGAGTAAATCATAATCATTATAAAAATCATAAGTAATAGATATAGTAGTTATATCAGGGTTACAAAACAATAACATGACATCCTGTACTGCATCTATAACATAACCACAATCACTAGCTCTTCTCATTAAAACATCACCATTCAATAATCAGTCATATACACCACTTAATTAAAATATTATTAAATGCCACCAATAATGAAATGCAACTTCAATAGACTCATGCATGTGGTACTGAAACATCACTGATAACTTAATCATCATTATCTCCAAAGATCCCCACCAATAGGATCGGTTCCCGCTTGAAACCAGAGCATATCACAAAATGCACTTAATCCACACTATGGGATTAATACCATCACTGAACATGAGCATCCTACAACTTCATTGGATTAATCAAGCAAAACATCACTGGACTATTCATCCTAACAAATGCCATGAATGCATGATGCACAACAACACATAAAAATACGACCACGACTAGTCAAAAACACATCATCAACCATCATAATCATCTAGTTATCTACACAACATCATAACACATAAATCATAGTAAAAAAACTTCATTTTATCATATGGACATTGTGATACGGTGGGAGAACTGACTTGAGGTTTTGCGTTTGTGTTCGCAAATGTTTCGGTTTAGCAAGAGTCGCCACCGATTTTTTATTTTATCCAAAAAAAAAAGGTCAAAAAGCACAGGAAAGACCTTAGAGATGTTTTCTTGGGTTCGAGGGGTAGATTATGAAAATGGAAGGTGCAAGCACCCTTTTCATCCATGGTTATCCATGGACTCTTAGTTACTTGTTTAGATCACTTGCTTTTGCTTTTCAATTGTTTGAAATGGTGCTTTGTGTGTGGTTTTGAAAATGTTTTGAAAAGAGGCCATCGTTGTGGAAACCTTTGTAATGATTCTTGTTTGAATGTATACAAAGGTGTATTGTCTTTTGAAAAGATGTTTCAATGTTTGAATGTTTGAAAGTTTGTTTTGGGAAATGTTTTGAAATTGTGTTGTGAGGTGTGTTTGAAAATATCAAGGATGTTTTTGCAAGTTTTGATCAAGTAACTAAGAGTTGTCTACCCTATCTACTCAAGAGTCTTTCCTACACATTTTTAACCCTTTTACATTGTTGTTTTACCATTGCATTTGGTAAACAACCTTGTACTTGGATGTTAAACGGGACAGGCGCGGGTCATCGTATTGACCATGATAGTAATAGTGCTAAGTATCTTTAGCAATTTTTTGAGGGACTAGATCATTTTATATAGGCAACCGAGATAGCGTCATCGAGGGACTATGATCTTTTTGTTTTGTTTTTGTTTTTCCAAGATACCTAGCATGCATACCATGGCCATTTTAAAGGCAACAAGTGGATGAAACCCTAGGGGTGCATGTGTGCATTGTGTTGTCATTTTCATGCATTTTTTGTCTTGTTTTTAGGTCTAACTATTTGTTTTGATTTTGGATATTGCATACAAACCCTAATCTCTATCATGGCATATTTGAAAGCATAAAGTGCGTAAAATAAACCTAAGCTATTACAACATTGATATAGGGAGGGGGATACAATTTTGAATAGGGGATTATTTGCAAGAAATTAAAACCCTAAGTTATTACAACCAAATTGAAGTTCTTTGTACAAATGATAAATAAGCAATATTTAAATAGAAAATTAAATAAATATGCAATATATTATAAATATGCAAAAAATGTTTTTGTTTATTTTTATGTGTGTAAAAATATAATATTTAATGTATTAAAAAAGAAAATAAAAAGTTATTTTTGTTAAGGGTAAAACCCTAATTTATTTTAAGAAAGTATATATATATATATATATATATATTAATTTTATGTACAATAAAAATAAAATAATAAAATTTATACAAATGTCAAAAAATAAAAATATATTAGAAAAAATATTATTTAAGTATGTAAATAATAAAAATAAAAATATAATATTTTTATGTATTATTTTCAAGTTTTTATTAAGGAAAATAAAAGTATGTTATTTAATAATTATTTTTATGTTATAAAAATAATAAAAAATACAAAATAAAATGTGAAAATTTATGAAAATGTTTTTGGTAATTTTTTATGTTTAGAAAAGTAAAAATAAAATCAGAAATGAAAAAGAAATAGAAAAATATAAAAATATAATGAAATGGGCCAAGGGGTGCAATCAGCAAGCTGGGGGGTGCCAAAAGTGAGAAATAGCCAGGCCCAGCCCAGCTACTTCATCTTCAACCTTCGTTCAAACAAAACACACGCCTTCTGTGTACAAACTCGTATCTCCTGCATTTGTGCTTAAAAACAAAAACTTGCAACATGAAAGTTATAGAGCATGATCATACGATTCTAACCATATAAAAAACTTAATCTAACTCTCAAAGACCAGAGATAATTTCTCTGGCCCTAATTTCAAACCTAACTTTTTCAGAATGTTCATCAATCAAATTCTCTCAGCACACTTAACTTAAATGAAATCTATGCATATGTACAGCTTGAGGGCAATGAGTACTACATTTTTTATTCACAAACCTAAGCCTAATGATTCCTAAATAGAGAGATATAAAGTTTGAAAATACCTGTTTCAGTTGAACTCGTGTATGGCAATGTGGAGGTTTTCAATAAGGCCTAAGATGTTTGTGAGCTTGCCTGAACTTCCTCTGACCTTCCCCAATGTTTTGTTTGCTTTGAGCTTGCTTGAATAAGCCTGTAGAAGTCAACCTGCACAAGCTGAAATTAGAAATGGTGAAGCTTGAAAATGGAGTTACAGTCAATGGCCAATGGTTAGGATAACTTAGGTGGGTTATATGGAATGTATTGGAACTGGTTTGGGACAAAACGCACGAGTGGTTTGTGAGATGGAAGTGAAAATGCAAAAACTGCCATGTTTTGCAAGAAGAAGGTGTTTTTGTGTTTTAGGAGTCTTGAGGGTTGGATAGCTCGTGCTTCTGGCTCAAGGAGATGTGTAAAAGTTGTTTGGAATGGTCACCAAGCTTGGTTATAACAGATACTCAAGTTTTCAGGGTTTTTGTAAGGTTTCTTGGTTTTGAAGCAAGAATGAGAAGTGACTACGCAAGGGCCTGTACCATCTAGCTCAGGGCCTGTACAAAGTTGGTATGCTTTTCCCTATATTTGTGGACTTTGTATGCTGCAAAGAGAGAGGTCCAAGGCTCAAGGGAAGCAAGTTGACATAAAGTTGCCTTTATCAAAATGGCATAGTTCACTTTTTGCCAAAAAATAGATTAAACTCTTGTGCAAACTTCCATTGATCAGAATAATGTCTTAGACCATTGAGTTTGCATTCAATTTTTGAGTGTGGAAGGGTTTAGATACCTGTATTCAAGTACAAGCAAAGTTGGACAGATTTTGCAACTTGTGTCAACATGAAAATGCCATGGATCAAAAGTGAGTTTTTGCCAAATTCCAACCTTCGATTCTCCCTAACCATAAATGATTTTGGAGAGTTCTTGGACATTTTGGAAAGCTTGTAACATGATCTATAATCCATATTTGAACTGCATTTTTAGATTCCACGTGGAACTATGTGAAAAATTTCCATGAAGATAGGTCAAAATCCTGCCTAAACTAGGGCAAAATTTCACTAAGTTAAAAGTTTTATGGACCCTTGTTCCAAAAATCATAACTTGAGGTCCAACCTTCTTTAGGGAAAACTTTGTGAATAAAAGTTATAGATTTTGTGGAGAACTACAACTTTCATGTTGGATGTTTTGTTTGAATCCAATTGCATCATGGTGAAAATGTTGGGCAATGTTGGGAAAAAATAAGAAAATTTCATAACTTAGAAAAATTCTAAGTTATGAAATTTTTCAATCTTAAACCCTAATTTGCAAAAATTAGGTTTCTTGATGAACAAGTTTCATGTTTTGACTCATCTTGATGAAAAATGACCCTTAGCACTTGATTTTGACCAAAAAGTCAAAGTTTGACTTTTTAGTGTACAGTCAAATTTTGATCAGTTGACTGAAAAATTCATCTGTCAATCCAATTCATTTGAGATCTTTTGAACCTTGTGAATGGGTCAATATGATTCCATTGAGTCCTTGAATCCATACTTGAACCCAATTTGCCATTGGCTAGGTGAAAAATTAGAAATTGCCCTTATACAGTCAAAACCCTAAAAATGACCATTTTGCCCTTTTGATGATCTGATCAAATTTCTTGAGGAGTTGTGATCCAAACTTGATCAAATAGTTCATATGAGTCTATAATGTTGATGTGGATAAAAAATTATGAGGTTTGACTGTAAATTGGCCACGGTTGACTTTTTCCCCAATACAGCTGATTTCTAGGTCAATTGTCCAATTGACTGGGCAAAAATTTGATTCAAGGCTTGAAACTTGGTAGAGGAAATCTTATAAGTCCAACATGAAGTATTAAAGTCTCTTTGAGCATTGAAAGTCCAAAAATCCCTGTGTAAACTCAAACCCTAATTTCAGGTCATCAATGCAAGGAGATGTCTTGAGCAGAGCAAACCCTAATCCTGTCTGGAGTTCAAAGAGTCTTGTGAGGGGAAATATTGATAAAATGATAGGGAAAGTTTTGGGGTACAACATCTGCCCCTATTCAATCTTCTTGAACCTGAAGAGTTAGATTGGCGAGTTTGCCTTTCGTGACTTGAAGGTAAAAGATGATTGGACACTAGAGTGCCCGTAAATTTGCACTCGTCAAAATGTAGGTTGAGGGAATGGGATTACATATGCCATTTGGAGATGATAGAATCTTGCTGGAGATGGGCTTAAAGATGCCATCCAAAATGTTTGTTGAATATCAGGAGGATGAACATCAGAATGGTATCCGTATCTGGAACGTATCTGAGTTGTATCTGGAGATTGGATCTGTATGAGCGAGGGAATGGCGTCCGTGTCTTGAGCGTATCCGAGCTGTAACTTTATTCGATTCTTGAATGAATATCAGAATGACTGCCGTGTTTGAAGTGTATCTGTATTGTATCTGAATTCTGAATAGGCGACAGAAAAGCATCCGTGTATAAAGCATCTCTGGGCTGGGGATAAATTCTGAATGAGTGACAGAATGGCAACCGTGTCTGGTGCGTATCTGGACTGTATCTGAAGTTGAGATCTGTATGAGTAGCATAATGACTTCCGTGTCTGGAGTGTATCCGTACTGTAACTGGGATCTGGACAAGTGACAGAATGGCGTCCGTGTCTGGAGTGCATCTGAATATGAGGTTGATAGTTGAATCTGGATGAGAAATAGAATGGCTTCCGTATCTGGAGCGTATCTAGTATGTATCTGATTATTGAAGTCTGAATGAGTAGTAGAATGACCTCCGTGTCTGGGGTGTATCCATAATGTATCTTGACTTAAAAAATTCTGAATGAGCAATAGAATGACCTCCGCGTCTGGGGTGTATCCATGTTGTATCTGAATAAGAGATCCGAATGAGTAACAAAATGACTTCCATGTCTTGGAGTGTATCTGTACTGTATCTGAAATCTTTGAATAGTTGTTAAAGACAACTTTTAATCTTATCCTGAAAAGGGTAAAATGTTAACTGAAACATAAAGTTATGTTGCATGACATGTATGATGCAATAAAATGTGTTCTACCAACGTTTATGATATATGAATGTAATAGATGCACATGTAAGCTAATTAGCCGTCTTGCTGAGGAAAATAAATCCTTGATAGCTGGAGATAATGAAATCTTTGACTGCTTCCGGGGAAAATAAATCCTGGACCGATGCCGGGAATTCCACAACCTTTGATTGCTGAGAATGATAAATCCTTGGACCACTGTTGGGGATAGAAAATCTTTGGCAACTTGTGGGGATTAACAACTTATGTGGGAATGTGAGAATCCTTTACGACTTTCCTGGGGACATTGGGATCTTTCAAGTCCTTTGAAGTTGGAACACGATATACATTCCATTGTAAGAATAATGCTGAGTGTTGCTTGAGAAACTTGTTTGGGGAATCCCGAGAAACTTGATGACTGTGGCTGAGGATTGAGAATCTTCAATCTATTGGGAAAATAACTCTGTGGGGAGAAAGTTTATTCTGTTGAAGAGTTTTCAAGAGCTTGGGTTGTATGCCAATCTACTGAGGAATTATCTGAAGTTGTTGTCTGGTTTCTAAGATAACTTGCAGGGGAATTTTTTGGCTTTAAGACAACTCCCTGGGGAATTGGAGAAAACTAGATGGTCTTCCACCGGGGTTTAAGGATTGAAGTTTTAGACTTCGTTGGGGAAGAAAGTTCCATCTTCACTGAGAGTTTGCAGTTCAAAGTTTTGCTCCGCTGGGGATTGGGGGTTTTGAAAACTCAAATTTGATGGGGATTTTGAAACTTAACTCCGCTGGGGATATGTATTTCAAGGCTATAGCTCTGCTGAGGATTTCTCCTGGAATAGCCTAAAGACGTTTTCCCATACTTTCAATCTGTTAGTAATTATTATTTCTCATTTCATTTTATTTATAAGCAGTGATTATATTCAAATGCATATGCTCATTTAATAAATCATTGGACGTTTTCAAATAAAACACAAGCGTAAAAAGAAAGAAAAGGCAAACAATTTTCTGCACTTTGAAGTATCTTTGTATTAACTTTGTGTAAGTATTTTTTTACAAAGGAGACAGACATCCTAGTAAGAGAATGTTGTCATAAAATTAAGAAAAATTTATACAAAGAAAGATGGCTATGTGTAACAATTCCATGGGGTTTCCATTCTGCTATAGCCTTCGTAACTCTGAGTATCTTGTCCATTCGTTGCTTCGTTCGCGGATGATTGGATTGATCAGAAGCTTGTAGCTTGTCCGTGAAGATATTGCCTTTAAAGTGATCCGACGAGACATAGTCATACGCTTTAATTCCCTAACTTTTGCTTGGACCGCCCTTTCGGGTTTTCAGTCCACCGGGAAACCCTTTTTTTCCCAAGTCGCCCTTTCGGGTTTTCAACTTGCCGGGTGTACAGATTTTTTGTTTATCCCTAATTTTTGCCTGAACCGCCCTTTCGGGTTTTCGATTCACCGGGATGCCCATTTTTGCCCAAGTCTCCCTTTCGGGTTTTCAACTTGTCGGGTCGTTTATGCGTAGTATCGTTTGATTATGTCTGCGTTCGCAGGGTGCGACAGGTCATCGCCGTCTATGGTGGTCAGGGTCATTGCCCCACCAGAGAAGATGTTTTTGATCACAAATGGTCCTTCGTAGGTAGGAGTCCACTTTCCCCTGGGATCACTTTGCGGTAAGATGACCCGCTTGATTACAAGGTCTCCGACTAGATATACTTGTCTTCTAAATTTCTTGTTGAAGGCCTTGATCATACGTTTCTGATACGCCTGACCATGGCAAACAACAGTAATTCGCTTTTCGTCAATCAAGTTAAGTTGATCAATCCGGGTCTGAATCCAATCGTCTTCACTCAAACCAGCATCTTTCATGATTCTCAAGGAGGGAATATGAACCTCGATAGGTAAAATAGCTTCCATGCCGTATACCAAAGAATATAGGGTTGCCCCTATTGAAGTGCGTGCCGTAGTACGATACTCGTGCAGAGCAAACGGTAACATCTCATGCCAGTCCTTGTAGGTGACTGTCATCTTTTGAATGATCTTCTTGATATTTTTGTTCGCAGCTTCGACAACACCGTTCATCTTAGGCCGATAGGGAGATGAATTGTGATGTTGAATTTTGAACTGCTCGCACAGAGCGGTGATCATAGTATTGTTCAAATTTGTACCGTTGTCCGTGATGATCCTGTCGGGGATACCATACCGGCATATGAGGTTCTGCTTGATGAAACGGGAAACCACATTCTTTGTAACAGAGGCGAAGGAAGCTGATTCGACCCACTTGGTAAAGTAATCAATGGCCACCAGGATAAAACAGTGTCCATTGGATGTTGTAGTCTTGATCTCTCCAATCATGTCGATTCCCCACATCGCGAATGGCCAAGGAGCTGTTAAAACATTGAGAGGAACTAGAGGTATATGTACCTTGTCTGCATAAATTTGGAATTTGTGACAAGTACGGGAATGTTGATGGCAATCAGCTTCCATGGTAGACCAGTAATAGCCTTCCCGTAGAATCTTCTTAGCCATCGTATGACCGCTTGAGTGGGTGCCAAAGGTGCCATTATGCAGTTCAGCCATGATCTACTCAGCTTCAACCTTGTCCACACAACAGAGTAAGACACAATCAAGATTGCGCTTTTATAGGATACCATTGCTCAGAAATAACTTGGTCGCGAACCTCCTTAAGAACTTTTTGTCATTGACTGAAGCTCCTTCAGGGTATTCTTGTGCTTCGAGATACCTTTTGACGTCATGAAACCAAGGTCGGTCCACTACTTCTTCGGTATTAATCTCGTGACAATGTGCAGGTTCGTCCATTCGTTCAATGGTGATTTGAGGAGCCTCATTATCCCAGTTAAGCTTAAACATGGAAGACATTGTAGCTAGCGCATCCGCCAACTGATTCTCTTCTCGCGGGAAGTGCTCGAAGTTAATCTGCTCGAACTGTGGTAACAATGTCAAGACATGTTCTTTTTAAGGGATGAGGTTAGGGTGTTTAGTATCCCACTCTCCTTTGATTTGACTGATAACCAAAGCTGAGTCCCCAAATACAATCAAAGATTTGATTCCCAAGTCAATAGCAGCCTTGAGACCAAAGATACAAGCTTCATACTCGGCCATGTTATTGGTGCAACTGAAGCAGAGTCTAGCGGTGAAAGGTGTATGGCAACCTGCTGGAGAAATAAGTACCGCGCCGATACCGTTTCCAAGTGCGTTAGAGGCACCATCAAAGTACAGAGTCCATCGGGATTCTTGTTCAGGTCCGTCATACGGTCTGTTTTCTTTAATGTTGCTCAAAGTAATGATATCCTCGTCGAGAAAGTCGAACCTCATAGATTGGTAATCTTCGACAGCTTGATGGGCCAGATGATCGGCTAGCACACTCCCCTTTATGGCTTTTTGGGTTGTGTACTGTATATCATATTCGGTGAGGATCATCTTCCATCTAGCGATTCTTCCGGATAGAGCAGGCTTCTTGAAGATGTACTTGATCGAATCCATCTTAGAGATCAGTAAAGTGGTATGTGTCAACATATACTGCCTTAGCCGGCGAGCAGCCCATACCAAAGCGCATCAAGTTTTCTCGAGCAGTGAGTAGCGAGTCTCACAGTCGGTAAACTTTTTGCTAAGGTAATAAATGGCACGCTCTTTTCGGCCAGACTCGTCATGTTGGCCCAGTACACACCCCATTGAATTCTCTAGGACAATCAGATACATGATTAACGGCCTTCCTTCGACGGGTGGAATCAAGATAGGAGGTTCCAGCAAATACTCCTTGATTTTATCGAAAGCAACTTGATAGTCATCATTCCATTTAACCACCTGATCTTTCTTCAACAACTTGAAGATTGGTTCACAGGTAGATGTTAGGTGAGAGATGAACCTTGCAATGTAGTTTAGACGTCCCAAGAAACCTATGACCTCCTTCTCAGTGCGAGGGGCAGGCATTTCTTGTATAGCTTTGACTTTGGCAGGATCAACCTTGATGCCTTTGTTACTGACGATGAATCCCAAGAGTTTACTGGACCTGACTCCGAAAGTGCACTTGTTAGGGTTCAGTCTGAGCTTATATTCCTTTAACCTGACAAACAGCTTTTGCAGATGGTCGAGATATTCTTCTTTTGTCTGTGATCGGGCTATCATGTCGTCTACGTAGACCTCAATCTCACGATGTATCATGTCATGAAACAAAGCTACCATGGCGCGCTGATAGGTTGCCGCGACATTCTTCAGTCCGAATGGCATCACTTTATAGTAGAAGGTACCCCATTGTGTAACAAAAGTGGTCTTCTCCATGTCTTCGGGGGCCATTTTGATCTGGTTGTACCCTGAAAATCCATCCATGAAAGAAAATAACTTATGCTGAGCAGTATTGTCAACCAAGATGCCAATGTGCGGTAGTGGAAAGTCGTCTTTAGGGCTAGCCCTGTTTAAGTCTCTGTAATCCACGCACATTCTGACTTTGCCGTCCTTCTTAGGCACGAGCACAATGTTAGCAACCCATTGTGGATAGGAAGTAACAGCAAGAAAGCCAGCATTGATCTGCTTCATCACTTCAGCTTTGATTTTTTCAGACATGTCGGGCCTCATCCGGCGGACTTTCTGTTTAATTGGTGGGCAGTCTTCTCTTGTAGGGAGGCGGTGAACCACAATATCTGTATCCGGTCCCAGCATGTCTTCGTAGGACTAGGCGAAGATCTCAACATACTCATTCAACAGCTGAACTAAACGCCCCTTGACATTTGGCTCTAGGTTGGCACCCACTTTAACTTCTTTTCTGTCTTCCTATGTTCCCAAGTTGATAGTCTCTAACAACTCCTCGTGAGGTAAAATAACCCTTTCTTCCTGTTGCAGCAGTCTAGCCAACTCTCCAGGCACTTCACAGTCTTCATCACCTTCGTATTCGGCATGATTGACCAGATCTTAAGAGTCACTAAAGGCCATATCAGAATTATTACCCATGGAATCCGGAGTGGATGGGTACCTGCTTTTTGTGAGTGTGGGTGTGTGTAAGGGATAGCCACCTTTAAACAAATAAAATGTAAGAAGAAAGAAAATAAACATAAAAGTTTATATATGAAAACGTCCATGATTCATTAAAAATGGCATATGAAGATGAAAAATCAAGGCCTTACAAATGGACCTATATGCCTCGGGTATGGCATAAGGAAAAAAGTGTACGAATTGTTTAAAAATTATTACAGACCAACATAAATTGTTCGAAAGATAAATTACTGATTGATGAAAGTAACGGGAACGAAGTATTTCGCCTCCCAATTGTTCAATCCTCCTTCAATAGTTGGAAAGATCCAGTCTTCAAAATTGCTCTCATCTTCACCATCCTCCAAAGCATGAACTCCATGGTGGGTGATCTTCAATGGTGGCCCTCCAGCCCGGGAGCGGCGCACAGCCTTTTGAGCAGCAGCAGTGAAACCCAAGCCGAACTTATCTGTCTTGTAAGGAAAATCTGGCAGTTGACCCCATACTATGCTTCCTCCTCCCTCAATCACAGCCTTCACATCTTTAAGGGATGACATCCGAGACACAGGTTTGGTAACGATGGGTACAGAAGTCATTGTCTTGGCTGCCGCAACTTCAGGAGAAACCTCTTCAAAGTGTTGGAAAGGGGTTTCTATGAATTCACCATCTAACTCCACATAGCGAAAAGAATTAAGATGGCTTATCATATACTCTTCCTCGCCATGAACTGTTATGATTTTCCCCTGGACTGGGTATTTGAGCATTTGGTGTAGAGAAGAAGTGACTGCCCCAACGTTGTGGATCCAGGGTCTTCCCAACAAGCAAGAATATGAAGGACGGATGTCCATCACATAAAATGTAGAGTTGAAAATTTCCGTTCTCACTTTAATTGGGATGTCCACTTCCTCGTGGACCATCCTCTTAGAACCGTCAAAGGCTCTAACAATGATGTTGCTGGGATTTAGGGTCAAACCTTCACAGTCCAATCTGTCCAATGCTTTCTTAGGCAAGACATTTAAAGACGACCCAATATCAACCAGAACGTGAGCAAGAGTAGTCCCTCTGCATTCCACCGAGATATGCAGCGCGTCATTATGCTTTCTCCCCTTAGATGTTAGATCGGCATCGGAGAAGCCAAGACCATTGTCGGCAGTTAGGCTGGATACACACTCCTGGAACTGGTCCATGGAGGATTCTTGAGGCACATGGGCCGTCTTCAGGAATTTGATCAAGGCTTTTGCATAAGCCTCGGAACAGAGCAATAGGGCCAGCATAGAGATTTTTGAAGGGGTTTGCCCCAGTTGTTCTACGACATCATAGTCGCTTTTCTTAATTATTTTTAAAATCTCCTCCATTTCCTTTTGAGTGGTCTTGGGGATTACCAAAGGCTGAGCCCTCGTCCTGACGGGCGCTTCTTGGACCCCCTTACCTTTATCAGCACTAATAGCAGAGGGTACAACTATGGGAGTAACAATTTCTTCAATCACTGGAGTTCGCACAGATGTGTTGACTGGCATAGGAGTAACCTTAGGAGAATTTGAGGGTCCGAAGATTGCTCTTGGAGGAGCAATCTCCGGAGAGAAAATTCTTCCGTTGCGGGTGATCTTACTCGTCCCTGCAATATTTCCTACGCCAGGAGTCTCTTCATTGGAATTTTCTTCAACTGATTCAATCTGCTTAACACTGTGGTAGAAGATCTCTCCTCCATAATTCCATGGTATTGTCTTGTTGGACTGGTATGGGATAGGCCCCGACATAGTTATCTTCAGAGGTACAAACTTTGGATCGGGTGTAATCTTAACAGGTCTTTTGGAAACCTTGGAAAGATTGTCGGAAATGGTAATTATAGCAACATCGTTGATAGGAGTTGGAGTAACAGGAGTAACATGAGTTTTCTTAAAGAGAATTTCTTGATTATCCATTAGGCGTTGGATGCCTAATTTCAATAGCAGATAGTTGGATTGCAAAGACGAACAAAGGTAGCAATCTTTTTCACAGCCCGGGAAAATTCCAGCTTTTAACAGATTCGTCTTGATCATTGGTAATAGAGTCATTAAGTCATCAACAGTAGCAACATAAAGATCTTCTTCAACAGCATGGACATTATGACCATGTTTTGGCATTGGAGCGGATATCACATTAGGCTTTTCGGGCGCATCGAATTCCACCTCCTTGGCATCTATTAAATCCTGGATCTTATTTTTGAGGGCCCAACAATTGTTCGTGTCGTGCCCCACGCTATCCGAATGATAAGCACAATTTGCATTTGAATGGTAGTAGGGAGAAGAGGTATTCAGATTCTTTGGCGCCTCTTTCAAGTTTGTAAGGTTTAACTTCAACAGATGAGGGAGAACCTGAGCAGGTGTCATATTGATCCGGGTGAATTATCGTGCAGGCCTTTACACCCTTGCTTGGTTGGTTCTGGGTTGACTATTTCGAGGTTGATCCACTGCAGAATTCTGAATCATTACAGCCCCCACCGCTGGCCGGCGCTCGACTCTTCCTTGACTTCTCTTGGAGTAAACAACTGACACTTCTTTCTTGGCTGGAAAAATCTTCTTGATAGCAGCGGAAGCAGACACATCCTTTTGAATTTTATCGCTCTTAATGCCAGCTTCGACTCTTTCACCAGTCAGAATTAACTCGGTGAACCTCGCAGACGAACTCCCAATCAAGTGATTAAAGAATGGACCTGACAGGGTCCCCAAAAACATATCCACAAGCTCTCTCTCAGACAATGGTGGTTGCACCCTTCCAGCCAAGTCCCTCCATTTCTGGGCATACTCCTTAAAGCCTTCATTAGAGACCATACCCATACTCTGTAATTGAGTACGAGTAGGTGCTAAGTCTGCGTTATATTGATATTGTCTATAGAAGGCATCAGCCAAATCCTCCCAGTTGTGTACATCAGATCTCTCAAGCTGATAGAACCAATCTAATTGCGTACCCGACAAACTATCTTGAAAAAAGTGGACCCACAGATCCTTATCAGAAGAATGAGGTTGGATCTTTCTGACGTAAGACCGTAGGTGCATCTTTGGATAAGACAAACCATCATATTTAGCAAATGTGGGCACCTTGAATTTAGGGGGAATCACAATCCCAGCAACCAACCCCAGCTCTTCGAAATCCAGCCTAGGAACTCTTTGTACCTCCATAACTGCCATACGCTCTTCCAGATTTTTGTACTTATCGTCTGCAGGAGGGTACTGCTGCTCAGAGTAATCTTCATCCTCTTCTTCTTCTTCTTCAACCTCAGACTCGGAGGGCACTGCAGCTCCCTTTCCTTTGCCAACCCTTTCATCAGATGTTGAGGGGAAATCCAGGACCCTTCTAGCTTGGTTCTCAAATCTTCTTCCCAAAGTAGCCACACCCACTCTTTTCTTTTTCTTTTTCTCCTTTTCTTTTTCCTTTTCCTTTTCCAACAGTGCTTTAAGATCCTCCTGGCCCTTTACCAAGGTCATGAGTAGTTGTTGGAACTGTGAATTCTGCGCTTGTAGATCTTTGACCGTCTGCTCTATATCCATCTTGCTGAAATAAACAATAGAGAGATAAGGAAACCTGGTGTGAAGACCTGCTTATGCATATGATGAATGATATGTATTCATGTAATGCATTCAAGGATTCATAAATTCAAATTTGTTGCAAACAAAAAAGAACGCACGTCATATTAATAAGATGGAATTGTTAGTACATAAATGCCCCATGGGCAAAATAATACAAAATTCTAAGGTAAAAAGACGTTGCGCATCCTCTTCGGTGCGATGTAGGTGTTGAGAGTCTTCTCTTCATAGAGTCGACGAGTAAGTTCCAAAACCATCTTCTCACTGGCGTAGAAGCTGGCTTCAAAAGTGTTTCGTTCTTCCTTGAGCTGTATCCAACTCTTTTGCAAATCTTCCAATGATGTTGGCATGTCAGGATGTAGGAGGGTGTATGGAACCTCTCCTTCCATAATAGTCTCTTTGATCACAGGGAGAATGTAGGGGTAAGGAATCATAAGACTCTGGGCACGAGTTCGTACCCACTTGAGGTAAGGCTCAAGGGGGATGTAATTCTTGTGTCCCAATGTCTTACTGTCTACCTTGTTGGGCATCCTCCAAGCTCAGATAAACCTTTGTCGAAGTCCTTAAGCGTCATTGTCGAAGTCAAAAACCAAGTCTAGAATCAGCATGTCATGAGGGCCATCCCTTCGGGCATACCCAAAATGTCTCAGAGCCAAGCAGAGGTTGTAGTTAATGCCTCCCCTAATGCCAAGTAATGGGACATTAGGGAATTCCCCACAATGATCAATGATGATGACATTTTCTCTGGACCGAGAACACCAATGAACATCAGAATGTGTAAGAGTCATCAACCGTTGTGACCACCTCAAGCCTTGATCATTCTTCAAGACTGACTGGGGAAGGTGAGAAATAAACCACCTTGCTAGAAGAGGAGTACAACACATGAGAACACCTCTTTTCCTCATTGTTCGTGTGTAAAATGAGTGGAGGATATCCCCAAGTAATGTAGGCACAGGATTCCGAGATATGAAAATCTTGACAGCATTCACATCTATAAGCTGACCAGGGTTTGGGAACAAGACCAACCCATAGATGAGAAGTGCTACAATCTCTTCAAAATCTTGCAGATCTAGAGAATTCCAGCAGTCTTGTGCCTTCTCAAACAGAAATTTTGCCAAGAAACCGTTGACACCACTTTTGGTTTCCCAATGACCTTTGATATCAGATGGTTGCAAGTGTAAGGCTTGAGCAACATCTTCAGGCTTTGGTTCTCTTTCCGTACCGTTGTAGGGTAGTTGATGGAGAATAGGAATCCTCAGGAGTTGAGAAAATTCCTCCAAAGTAGGCACTAGTTGGTAATCAGGAAATGTAAAGCAATGGTGTAGGGGGTCAAAGAACTAGAAGAGAACTTTCACCATGTCTTCTTCAATGTTGGAGTTGACCAAGTTGAGAATTCTACCATGTATTTCAGTGAAGGGAGAACTCTCTGGAATCTTGGAAGTAAGCTCCTTGAGTAGAGGAGGGATTCTAACAAGGTTGACCTGGATTTTTTCCTGCGGAGTGATTCCATAACCTACAAAACAGGAACAAAGATGAAGATTCAAACCCTTGAAATGGTTAGTGGATGCATATGATGCTTTATGATGTTCATGATGTATGCACAAGTATATGTACAAGCAAATCACACAAGTTCCTAGTTTCAGGCTTGCATGGGTTTCATAGGTAAGTACCCTCTTGAAGTTAGTTGGCTCAACCTGTCCTATAAATAGTAACCGGGTTCTAAGGAGCTCAACATCACTGGATTATTTTGTGTTCATTGTTTCAGTTTAGCCACTTAATTGACGACCGAAATATTCCAAGATAATAACCCTCAATGAGTGTAGTATCGAGTATCTACCAACTTCGGACTGCACCAAAGCCGGTCATCTCACTACCCATAATAAGGCCAAGATGGTCAAGTAAAGGTTCTAAAAGTCCATTAGTGCTTCATGACATCACTCAGTGGCCCCGTATTCTCTTTGATTAACTCAAAGGCTAACGGTACCCACAAATATGTCGCACTAATATACCTATTGCTTCAACCATGTCGGTATACCCCACACAGTTTCCACAATGTATTTCTATTTACCTATGAATGTTTCCCAAATCCGGGTAGAGGATTTCAAACCCAAACAATAGAACCAAGTGTAAAGCAATCAAAGCAAACAAGGTAAGCATGTAAAGGTGATCTAAACCCTAAGGTAACCCCACTTTTAGATTATTCCCCAGCAGAGTCTCCAGTTCTGTGATACGGTGGGAGAACCGACTTGAGGTTTTTCATTTGTGTTCGCAAATGTTTCGGTTTAGCAAGAGTCGCCACCGACTTTTTATTTTATCCAAAAAAAAGGTCAAAAAGCACAGGAAAGACCTTAGAGATGTTTTCTTGGGTTCGGGGGGTAGATTATGAAAAGGGAAGGTGCAAGCACCCTTTTCATCCATGGTTATCCATGGGCTCTTAGTTACTTGTTTAGATCACTTGGTTTTGCTTTTCAATTGTTTGAAATGGTGCTTTGTGTGTGGTTTTGAAAATGTTTTGAAAAGAGGCCATCATTGTGGAAACCTTTGTAATGATTCTTGTTTGACTGTATACAAAGGTGTATTGTCTTTTGAAAAGATGTTTCAATGTTTGAATGTTTGAAAGTTTGTTTTGGGAAATGTTTTGAAATTGTGTTGTGAGGTGTGTTTGAAAATAGCAAGGATGTTTTTGCAAGTTTTGATCAAGTAACTAAGAGTTGTCTACCCTATCTACTCAAGAGTCACTCCTACACATTTTTAACCCTTTTACATTGTTGTTTTACCATTGCATTTGGTAAACAACCTTGTATTTGGATGTTAAACGGGACAGGCGTGGGTCATCGTATTGACCATGATAGCAATAGTGCTAAGTATCTTTAGCAATTTTTTGAGGGACTAGATAATTTTGTATAGGCAACCAAGATAGCGTCATCGAGGGACTATGATCTTTTTGTTTTGTTTTTGTTTTGCCAAGATACCTAGCATGCATACCATGGCCATTTTAAAGGCAACAAGTGGATGAAACCCTAGGGGAGAAAAGAGAGACATAAAGTTGCAAAGAGAGAGGTCCAAGGCTCAAGGGAAGCAAGTTGACATAAAGTTGCCTTTATCAAAATGGCATAGTTCACTTTTTGCCAAAAATAGATTAAACTCTTGTGCAAACTTTCATTGATCAGAATAATGTCTTAGACCATTGAGTTTGTATTCAATTTTTGAGTGTGAAAGGTTTAGATACCTGTATTCAAGTACAAGCAAAGTTGGACAGATTTTGCAACTTGTGTCAACATGAAAATGCCATGGATCAAAAGTGAGTTTTTGCCAAATTCCAACCTTCGATTCTCCCTAACCATAAATGATTTTGGAGAGTTCTTGGACATTTTGGAAAGCTTGTAACATTCTATATAATCCATCTTTGAAATTAATTTTGAGATTCCACTTGGAACTATGTGAAAAATTGCCATGAAGATAGGTCAAAATCCTGCCTAAACTAGGGCAAAATTTCACTAAGTTAAAAGTTTTATGGACCCTTGTTCCAAAAATCATAACTTGAGGTCCAACCTTCTTTAGGGAAAACTTTGTGAATAAAAGTTATAGATTTTGTGGAGGACTACAACTTTCATGTTGGATGTTTTGTTTGAATCCAATTGCATCATGGTGAAAATGTTGGGCAATGTTGGGAAAAAATAAGAAAATTTCATAACTTAGAAAAATTCTAAGTTATGAAAATTTTCAATCTTAAACCCTAATTTGCAAAAATTAGGTTTCTTGATGAACAAGTTTCATGTTTTGACTCATCTTGATGAAAAATGACCCTTAGCACTTGATTTTGACCAAAAAGTCAAAGTTTGACTTTTCAGTGTATAGTTAAATTTTGATTAGTTGACTGAAAAATTCATCTGTCAATCCAATTCATTTGAGATCTTTTGAACCTTGTGAATGGGTCAATATGATTCCATTGAGTCCTTGAATCCATACTTGAACCCAATTTGCCATTGGCTAGGTGAAAAATCAGAAATTGCCCTTATACAGTCAAAACCCTAAAAATGACCATTTTGCCCTTTTGATGATCTGATCAAATTTCTTGAGGAGTTGTGATCCAAAATTGATCAAATAGTTCATATGAGTCTATAATGTTGACGTGGATAAAAAATTATGAGGTTTGACTGTAAATTGGCCACCATTGACTTTTTCCCCAATGCAGCTGATTTTTAGGTCAACTGTCCAATTGACTGGGCAAAAATTTGCTTCAAGGCTTGAAACTTGGTAGAGGAAATCTTATAAGTCCAACATGAAGTATTAAAGTCACTTTGAGCATTGAAAGTCCAAAAATCCCTGTGTAAACTCAAACCCTAATTTCAGGTCATCAGTGCAAGGAAATGTCTTGAGTAGAGCAAACCCTAATCCTGTCTGGAGTTCAAAGAGTCTTGTGAGGGGAAATCTTGATAAAATGAGAGGGAAAATTTTGGGGTACAATAGACACCAAACAATTCACCTCAAGACATAATCACAAAAATTTATGCAGTAAAGTATACATACTGTTGGTTGAGCATAAAACCTTGTCACTTAATCATGACACAATCACTAGATAATCACATTATATACTTCATATTATTTTACTAGAGTGTATATGATATTATTAGCTTTCTAATGCTTCAAATGGAACCTAAAACAGACTCCCGGTTCAAAAGTTACGACCATTTTAAGAAACATTATTTTCTGCTAACTGCCGTGGCGAGCGTCACAGCTCCATGGCCCGCATCACACCCTCCACACACCTATGGTGACCGAAACACATGACACATTTATTGACACACCCTATGCTGACTGGAACACATGCCATGACGACCGCCACACCGTAATTATTCATTGTGGCACCCGTCAGAAGGTCCTGGCGGCCATCATAGTAGGAACGCTACAGTTCAATTTTTTTCCACATTTGGAGGCCTTCCAGACCTCAGAATTTGATTCCATAAATATCCCCAGTCTCAGAATTCGAAATACTATGATTGTATAATATTTATAATAACCTATAACACTTATTTATTCATCAGGGTTATCAATTTGCTGCAACATTATACTACCAATTCATCAATTCCTATCACAACATCGCATTATCATGAATCGAAAACCCCAAACATAATTCTTACAATTATCTAACACTTAGACCAATTATAATAATCATGATAGTCTCCCATTACCTTAGATTATTGCTTGTTATTGAATTCTCTTCGCGTCCTTCCGGCCCTTTGCTGTTCTCCTCAAATCCCTAACTATTTGCCTTTTCTCTCTGCCTCTTTTCCAACTCGAATGCACATAATGAATTTGACAAAACTGTTTTCTCATTATGTAACCCTTGGACCTCTAATATGGTTTTCCATTATTGTCCTCACTAATTATTCGCTAATTACCAATATGCGCTTCCTGTCTCCAACTCCAATATTACTCTATTTTCTCTAATTAAATAATTCTAATTTAATTCTTATAATTATTCTAAATTGTCCCACAATTATCAAAACACCTCTAAACATCACATAAATCATAATTTCTCACCAAAATAATCAAAATCACATATCATCATCATACTCCATAATTTAAATTAATCAAATAAATACTCTATTTAATCTGGGGCACTGCAACTCTCCCCCACTTGAAAGGATTTTCGCCCTCGAAAATTACCGGACAGAAACATAAATGGATAAGACTCTTTCATCTGATCTTCGCATTCCTAAGTCAAACGTTCACCAGCTAGTCCACCCGATAATACCTTCACTAAGGAAATATCCTTACCTCGCATTCGTTTCAATTCCCGACCTTCTATTCGCACTGGAGATGCCTCAACAGTCATGTTATCTCTCACCTGCACATCATCCATTTGAATCACATGCAAAGGATCCAGAATGTATTTCCTCAATTGAGACACATGAAAAACATCATGAAGATTCACAAGTGACGGTGGTAAGGTAATCCGATGCGCCACCTCATCGATCTTCTCTGAAATCTAGTACAGACCAATAAAATGCGGTGTAAGCTTCCTCGACTTCAAAGCTCTACCAACACCAGTTACCGGAGTAACTCTCAAAAATATATGATCATATTTTTGAAACTCGAGATCCTTCCTCCTCTTAGCATGGTAACTTTTCTGACGGATCTGAGAAGCTTTCATCTTCTCTTGGATTATCTTTATCTTTTTAGTTGTCTCTTACACAACCTCAGGTTCGAGCACAACACTCTCACCTGACTCATACCAATACAATAGAGTCTAACACCTCCTACTATACAATGCTTCGTACAGTTCCATTCCAATACTAGAATAGAAACTATTATTGTATGTAAACTTAATTAACGACAAGTGGTTGTCCCAAGAACCTCCTTGTTCCAACACACAAGCCCTTAGCAAATCCTCCAAAGACTAAATGTTTCTTTCTGTCTGACCATTCGTTTGAGGATGATATGCGAAACTCAACCTCAACTTAGTACCAAAAGCATTTTGGAAACCTTTTCAAAACTTCAATGTAAACCTCAGATTCCTATCTGACACGATACTCGAAGGTATTCCATGTAATCTAATAATTTCCTCAATATACATCTCAGCTAACTTCTCCATCGGATGCTTGATCTTCATCAACAAGAAATGAGCTGAATTAGTCAACCTGTCAACAATCACCCAAATTGAATCATTGCCTTTAGCAGTCTTTGGCAAACCCAACACAATTTCCATAGAAACACTATCCCACTTCCACTCGGGAATATATAATGATTGCATAAGACCCATCGGCTTCTGATGCTCAATTTTGACTTTTGACAAGTCAAACAAGCATAAACAAACTTAGCAATATCCTTCTTCATACTAGGCCACCAAAACAACTTCTTCAAGTCCTGATACATCTTTGTAGCACCAGGATGAATACTTATCCCACTTCTATGTCCTTCCTCAAGAATAATCTTCTTAAGTTCTGGAACATCTGGAACGCACACTCTATTACCAAATCTCACCATACTATTCTCATCAATTCTGAACTCACCTCTATTTCCTTTGTTAATCAAAGTTAATTGTTCGACTTACCTTAAATCAGACTTTTATCCTTCACGAATTTCCTCTATTATGCCACAAGTCAGCTTTAACATTCCGAACTTCACACTATTAGGAGTCTCTTCACACACTAAGCTCATATCTCTAAGTTGTTCGATCATTTCTAACTATTGAACCATAAGCATCGACATATACATCGACTTCCTACTCAATTCATCGACAAACACATTTGCTTTACTAGGATGGTAATTTAAATCAAAGTCGTAGTCCTTCAATAATTCAAGCCAGCTTCTCTGTCTCATATTCAATTATTTCTGGTCAAACAAATATTTCAAACTTTTGTGATGACTAACACCTCGAATTTAGAACCAAAAAGATAATGTCTTCAAATCTTCAACATAAACACCACTACTGCTAATTCTAAGTCATGCGGAGGATAATTCCTTTCATGAACTATGAGTTGTCTAGAAGCATAAGCAATAACCCGTCTATTCTGCATTAGCACACCACTAAGACCCATCTTAGATGCGTTGTAATACACCACAAAAGATTCACTTGGATTTGGAAAAATCAATATCAGAGTGGTTGCTAACCTCTTTAATTCTACAAAGCTTTCTTCATACGCGACATCCCACACATAAGCTTGACCCTTTCGAGTTAATGGTAATGCAAACTTAGAATATCCTCCTATGAACCTTTGATAGTAACTTACCAAACCAAGAAAACTTCAAACCTCAGTTGCAGACTTTAGAGCCTTCCACTGCAATACTGCATCAACTTTAGAAGGATCCATAATAATCCCACCACTAGAAATTACATGACCAAGAAAACTAAATTATTTTAGCCAAAATTCACACTTTGACAACTTTGTATATAATTCCTTTTCCTTTAACACTTGCAACACCATTTGCAAATGCTCAGCATGCTCTTCTTCTGACTTAGAATAGATCAGAATATCATCGATGAAGACCACCACAAATTTATCCATGTAGGAATGAAATGTTCTATTCATATACTCAATGAAAACACCTGGCGCATTAGATACACCGAACGACATCACAATGTACTTATAAAGACCATACCTCATTTGAAAAGTTGTCTTTGGAATATCATCTGGTTTAACTCGAATCTGATGATAACCTGATCTCAAATCAATGTTGCTGAACACACAAGCACCCACCAACTGATCTATCAAATCATCAATTCTTGGTAGTGGATACCTATTCTTAATCGTCACTTTATTCAACTATCGGTAGTCTACACACATCCTCATACTTCCATCTTTCTTCTTGACTAACAACATCGAAGCACCCCACGGTGAAACACGGTCAAATAAACTTCTTCTGAAGCATCTCTTCTAGTTGTTTCTTCAACTTACCCAACTATGAAGGCGACATCCTGTAAGGAGCCATTGACACCGAACTTGTACCAGGAACCAAATCTATAAAAAAAACTCCATTTCATGCTTTGGAGGTATATCACTGATGTCATTTGGAAACACCTTTAGAAATTCACAGACAACCGGTAAATTCATATTCACATCCTTACCATCAACTTGCAACGACACAAACATCACAAACATCACTGATTCATCTTCTAATAACTCATTCACTTGCTTAGCGAACAACAACATCAATTATCCATTATCACCAAACTTAGAGAACCTCAAAGTCTTATTATAGAAATTGATATGAACATATTTAAAGTCCAACCAGTTCATTCCAAGAATAACATCAATCTGGTGTAAGGGTAGAAACACCAAATACATCACAAAACTCTTACCGTAAATGGTCAGAAGGCACTTCAAACAAACAAGAGAAGTAGTAAAAGAACCACTAGAAGGAGTGTCTATTACCATACTACCATTCATATCAGACAACTTTAAACCCAACGCATTAGCATATTCATGCGAAATAAAAGACTGGGTAGCACCAGTATCAATAATAAAAACCAATTCAATATTATAAATAAAACAAGTACCTTGAGTTAGGTTGTACTTCTTGGAATCCTCTGAACCCCTCAAAGCAAACACTCTACCATTGGTTTGGCAAAAGTGCCCTTCTCCGACTTCTAACACTGGGTACTGATATGACCCTGTTCTCCACAATTGAAACAAGTTGGACCATCGTTCTTGCACTCAAGAGCACAATGACGTGTCTTACCACACTTGTAACATCTCAGCACCTTATTCTCACATTCATTGGAATGTTGACCTTGTCCACCACACCTGTAACACACAAAACCAGTAGGAGTACCTCTCCCACTTGGCCTCTTACCATTAACAACTTTCTGTTTTCCTCTGTCATTTGGAGCATTATAAGGCTTACCACGATATTGTTGTTGCTTGCCTCTTTTCTCAGTGACAATCTTATAGTGAGAATTACTGTCTTCTTCATAGATTCTATATCTATTCACCAAATCTGGAAACTTATGAATCCGCTAATACCCAATGCCCTTCTTGATTTCAGAACGCACGCCATTCTCAAACTTAACACACTTAGAAAATTCAGCAGTCTCCTAAGTGTAATGAGGGTAGTAGTTCGCCAATTCCACGAACTTGGTAGCATATTCAGTCACCGATAGGTCTCCCTGTTTCAACTCCAGGTATTTAATCTCCTTCTTCCCGCAAACATCTTCTGGGTAATACTTCCTCAGGAACTCCCTGCAAAACACAACCCATGTAATAGCCTCTCCTACGCCTTCTAACCTCTGGCGAGTAGCAACCCACCAGTCATCAGCCTCTCTTGCCAGCATATGCATACCAAAATGCACTTTCTATGCATCAGAATAGTCCATAACCCAAAAAAAAATCCTTTCAATGTATTTGAGTCACTCTTATGCTCCTTTAGGATCATGCTTCCTTTGAACGTAGGTGGATGGTTCCTCCAGAAAGTTTCCAAAGTACGAGTTCCATCATTCCACCCAGCATTAGGCTGATTCTACATTGCCTGATCCAAAGCCTACAATGCATTAGCAAGTGGACCATTGCCTCTTCCATCCATTGCTCTATTTCACATCACAATATCAAATTACGGTTAGATATAAAAACATCGACGATATTCCACTGTCACACTACTCTAACGACTCAACAACCTGGCCGGACGAACCGACCTGCTCTGATACCACTAATGTAACACCCTTCTAAACTCCAAGAAATTTTTGCGAATAATTAACAAACATTCAAGCACAAATCACCAACAAGGGCGTCACATCTTCATATAAAATATCATAACAATATGTCCTGCTCCGTAACACGTAGTTTCAACCATCATGAAAACATTTATTTAAACATCGCACTGAAAATTGTAGTTTTAAAACATCTTTAAAAACTTCAAATAAAATACCATCACGCTTCGTGACTTATAAGTCATGCTCAAAACATCTTAATAAACAAACCAAAATATCTCAATGCATCATGCCAACAAAGAAAATGGTTCAATTCAAACAAATCCCAAATACCCTGATGTTACATATCAGAGCAAGACCCTTTTTATTCAATCGAATCACATAAAAGACTCCAAGCTATCCTCACGGTACTACGAACTAATCTCGATCACCTACGTGTTACCCACGTGGAGGCAAAATTCAAACAGAAAGGAGTGAGTAAATCATAATCATTATAAAAAGCATAAGTAATAGATATAGTAGTTATAGCATGGTTACAATATAATAACATGGCATCCTGTAATACATCTATAGCATAACCATAATCACTAGCTCTTCTCATCAAAACATCACCATTCGATAATCAGTCATATACATCCCTTAATTCAAATATTGTGCAATGCCACAAATAATGAAATGCAACTTCACTAGAATCATGCATGTGGTACCGAAACATCATGGATGACTTAATCGTCGTTTTCTCCAAAGATCCCCACCAATAGGATCGATTCCCGCTTGAAACCAGTTCACATCACAAAATGCACTTAATCAAAACTATGGGATTAAGGCCATCACTAGACAGGAGTTTCCTATAACTTCATTGGATTATTATCCTACAAAACATCACTGGACTATTCGTCCTAACAAATGCTATGAATGCATGATGCGCAATAACACATAAAAATACGACTACGACTAGTCAAAAATGCATCATCAACCATCATAATCATCATGTTATCTTCAACACATCATAACACATACATCAAAGTTAAAACAATGTCATTTTATCATATGGGTACAAAATAATTCACCTCAAGACATAATCACAAAAATTCATGCAGTAAAGTATACATACTGTTGGTTCAACATAAAACATTGTCACTTAATCATGACATAATTAATAGATAATTAAATTCTACACTTCATATTATTTTAATAGAGTGTAGATCATATTGTTATCTTTCTAATGCTTTAACCGACACCTAAAATAGACTACCGGTTAAAAAGTTACGACCATTTTAAGAAAAATTGTTTTCTACTAACTGCTGCGGCGAGCGCCACAACTCCATGGCCCCCGTAATGCCCTCCACACACCTATGGAGACCAGCACACATGACACGACAACCGACACCCCCTATTCCAACCAGAACACATGCCATGATGACCGCCACACCCTAATTATTCATTGTGGCACCCGTCACAAGATCTTGGCGACCGCCATAGTAGGAAAGCTGCAGTACAATTTTTTCCCATATTTGGAGGCCTTCCAGACCTCAGAATTTGATTCTGTAAAAAGCCCCTGTCTCAGAATTCGAAATCCTACAATTGTATATTATTTATACTAACCTGTAACACTTATTTATTCATCAGGGTTATCAATCTGTTGCAACATCATACTACCAATTCATTAATTCATATCACAACATCGCACTATCATGAATCGAAAACCCTATACACAATTCTTACAATTATCTAACACTTAGACCAATTATAATAATCATGATAGACTCCAATTACCTTATATTATTGCTTGTTATTGAATTCTCTTCGCGTCCTTCCGGTCCTTTTCTGTTCTCCTTAAATCCCCAGCTATTTGCCTTTTCTCTCTGCCTCTTTTCCAACCCGAATGCACAAAATAAATTTGACAAAACTGTTTTCTCCTTATGTAACCCTTGGACCTCTAATATGGTTTTCCATTATTGACCTCACTAATTATTAGCTAATGATAAATTTTCCCTTTCTGTCTCCAACTCCAATATTACTCTATTTTCTCTAATTAAATAATTCTAAATTAATTCTTATAATTATTCTAAATTATCCCACAATTCTCAAAACACCTCTAAACGTCACATAAATCATAATTTCTCACCAAAATCATCAAAATCACATATCAACATCAAACTCCATAGTTTAAATTTATCAAATAAATACTCTATTTAATCTGGGGCATTATATCTTTCACCCGGTCACCTAAGCTCCTTGTCCATGTGTTTGCACCACTAGTGCTCATATACTTAAAAACAAAGATGAATGGTTGCTTTGTTTTGTGTCAAAGGTTCTATCACTTTTTTTTATAAAAATAATCTCAAGGTATAATTTATATTCTACATGTGCAATAAAAGCATTTGGAATTAAAATTATTATTTTGTAAGAGATTATTGAATTTTTACCTTAGTATTTATATATCAGTTATGGGCGATGTTTACTGTGAGAGACCTCATTAGGTCTCACGTGAAAACTCCCACTTTTACCAATTTTTTCAATAGATTTGTGGGGGTTTTGAACCTTAAAAAAAAATCCCACTATTTATTTTTACTATTCATCATAAAAAGTGTATTGTTCATCATTATTTTGCGGGAGTTTTTATTTTCTGGAGTTAGTAACCCCTGCTACATACTTTAAAAAAAAACAAAAAACTGTCGGAATCACATAATTGTTTATGTGAGAGACCTATTGAGGTCTCTCACCATAGACAGTGCCCTAGTTATCTAGTAGTGTGAAAATGAAACAAGGGAGGGTTTTTATTCAAATCGACTAGATGTCTATTTTTCAGGTACAAGTTTGTTTGCGATGCTTCTTAGATTTTAGACTTTTAAAAATCTTATCTTTAGTTTTTTAAATCCTTATTCAAATCATGTTTCTTGTGAATTTTATAAGATTTATATTTTGTAGACATGTCATTCTTTTTGTTTATTAAAATATTGACATATTTTTATGTTTGGGGAAATTTTATAAATTAATTTATTCTATACATTTTGAAAAAAAATCAGAGTTAAGATTTAATTTTAATTTTTTTTTATGTTTGGACAAATTTTATAAATTAAATTATTCTATGCATTTTGAAAAAAAAATTTGAGAGTTCAGATATAATTTTTATTTATTTTCTATTTTAAATATTTTACGAGGTTTATAACCTCCAAAACAAAACCGCCACAGTTCATTCGACTAGATACCAGCGGTCATCTAAAACCCCCTCAGATAAATTAAGGAAATCGTATAAGCGGCAATTTTCATAACCCACACGTAAAACAATTTGCAGAGGTTGAAGACCACAAATATACTTAAAAACCCCCACAATTCAGACGCAAATTTTTTTATAGTGTTGACACACCAAAAGTGTATGGCAATATCGAAGTAATAAAAATAATTATCGTTCCTCAAAAATCAATTTAAGTATCGAGTTTTAGTACTTTTGTATTTATCTAAGACGATCAATTTTTAGGATTTGGTTGTTTTGAGAATAATTAAAACTGGTTTTTAATCGTTTATAAAATGGGATTCAGGACTATGATTCATGTCCTAAACATACTCATGTAAGTTATGATTCCAATAAATAATGAGAAAATTACTTGTAGAAATAAATAGAAATTGTTGGTAATGCCTACTTTCGTCCGCGCATTACCATATCCTAAACTAACGAATTGCTTGTTTTTGCAGGAGATCTCATTCGCTTAGAATCCTTTAAACACAACTATTTTTATGATAAAGTTTTTCTCAGTTAAGCCTAAAATATTTTCATCGCCTTAGTTTCAAAATGTCATAAATTTCTTAGTCATCTACACCCTTTCACCGTATAGTTGATGCCTAAATCGTTTCTACTTTCATAGAAAACTTAGTCTTTAAAAATAGGAAATTAGAACAAATGAGAGTTCTCATTAGTAGGAATTCATCAGGGAACCTACATCTCAGGCAGAGTATAAACTCTATTCATTATGAGAAAAAATAATTTGTAGAAAAACAGAAAAAGTGTAACACTTACTTTCATCAATGTGTTATTTTGTCCTAAGCCAACAAGATGGTGACTTTTGTCAGTGTAGTTTGCTCACTTAGGATCTATTTTTAAGAATAAATATTTGAAATTAAGATTTAATCCGCTGAGTTTGAGACACTTTTGTAGACTCAAACTCAAATATCTAGTATTTTTTGTTCAAATACCAATTCACACCCTTTCTGTATGTGATCAATAATCTAAGGCATTACTACTTTCATAGATAAATTGCGCGTTTAAAGCAGAAATCCATAAGAAGTGATATATTTTTCTCATAAAAAAATTGTAAATAAATCTACATGAGGCATGCCGTAGGACAGTCCTCATGATCCTAAATTTTAAGGGAGTTTAAAACACATATATTGATAGACATGAACATAATCATAATATTAATATGAAGATGGAAATGTAACATGAAATTTTAGTGTAAATCAATACAAAATTGCTATGTGGAGACTTTGATAATAACAACAAGGACATACTTGAAAGAAAGCAAAATGCAAAAAAATAACTAAATCTTAAAAGTGTAATAGTTTCCTAAGTGACTTGTTTTTTTTTCTCTCGATGTTACAAAGCTTTATATAGACTTCAATCCATAAAGAATGGCTTAAATTCGTGTAAATAAGGCTTTGATGATGAAGAGAAATTGTTGAAACAATCATAAAAATAAAGGGCCATAAGAACACCACTTGTAAAAATAGAATATGAGATTGGTCCTGATGCGCTACAGAAAATAGTGTTGACTACGGGCAAGTGGTAATGGTGACTACAAGCAGTAGTGTTGGCTATGAGTTAACTGTAACACCCTTTACTTTTATTTATGGGATCTCCCACTATAATCAATAATGCCTACTATAGTCAGATGTAGTGGGCTCTAGTTTTTTATACTGGAGATCTCCTCTTTGTGTTGTCTTCATGTTGTCATACCCATTGTTGTACTCCAATTTTCCCCCTAAGATTCCTCCATCATCTCATATTAAATCAATCACAACAAGATCACACTAGGGTTTGGTTCTTCTCTCTATCTTTAGGTTTGCTCATGAGGAATCACCAAGCACCTTTATTTATATATTGTGATCCTCTATGTTTTGTGTTGATTAAATTTTAACTAATAAATACAATGAATGTTTTCTCTAATTGATGATATTATAGGTAAGGGCACAATATATTTCATCAAGTTAATTCATAGGTTCATGAGTTTACTTCCATGCCTTCTTTAATAAAACTTCATTGAGATTCAAGCTTCATCATTGAGAATACTTTAAAGAAACATCATGATGAGGTCTACTATGATTCAACATCCCTCAATTTGTCAAAGAAAATCAAAAGATGCAAGAGTTGATTGAAGAGGTTTGACCTAATTGGACAAGTTCTTGATTTCTTGATCACAAGTGCATAACTCTCTAAATTCTTAACATTTGGAATTGGTTTTTGTTTCTATGGGTTCTTATTATCACCTATAACAACTTCTATTCACATGGCAAGAGTAATTGTGCAAGAAAGTTTGTCAAAATTGAATGGGGTTTCCAAGTCATTTTAGTGCTCTTGGAGCTAGGGTTTTGAACTTCTAAGAGCTATATCATTCTCATATTTTGGTATTTTTGAGTGATTCCAAAGACATGATTCTATTTAAATAGTTATCAACCAATCCCTTCAAAATTTTCAAGAAACTTTTGTGTGGAAGATACCTAATGATGAAGAAAGGTTACATGTCCTCTAGATATGCCATCAAATTCTCTTATGTGACTTAAAAAGATCATAACTTGGACAATTTTTATCTCCTTGAGCCCATTACTTTTCCATAATGATCTTAAGGATGTGAACTTAAACTCTTCTTTTATGTGCAAAGCTTGAAAATGGATGGAAGATGCCCTAAGAATGCAAAATATTATAGGTCACCTCATGAATTTTCACCAATTTTGCAAGACCATAACTTTTTCAATACTTGTTATTTTTTAGTGATTCAAGTTTCACAATTCTCTTTGGGAAGTCTAATTCAAGCTAGAATCATTGATTAAAGCTCAATTTTGGAGGAAGGTCCTTTTTGAACTCAAAATATCATAGGTCACTTTTGAAGAAAAAACTTAGAATTTTTCTAAGTACAAAAGTCAGCATCTTTTTCTCAACTTTGACTCATCACAACTCCTAGCTCAAGTATCCAATTGATCCCATTCTTTGCTCATTGTAAAATTTGTGAACTTATCTTTCAATTACTTCAAAAATCATGCCCTAAGACTCCTTGAGTTGTGAATACCATTGATTCAAAGTTGGTACCTTGAAACAAACATTTTCCTCCAAGTCAGAATTTGAAATGCACAATTCAGCTTCTAATCACTAAATTGTTGCGCATTTTTAATTCTAATCATGTATAACAATCTTCCAAAAGTGGTTAGCACCTTGAAACACAAGTTTTGGCTGAGTTTTGAGAAAAATACGAGTCACACTTTTCATGCTTGCAACTTCACACGAATTCCCTCCAAACTTCATCATTCCACACGCTTGAGAATCCCATTTGCTTCCCTATAAATAGAGGGTTATATCTCACTAATTTTCTAAAGCTTTTGATAGCCAATTGACCCCTGTTCAGATTCCACACAAAATCTAAATTTGAATTTCTAATTTCATGCTTTCTCACTCCAAAACACCAAAATATCCATTCAGTTAGCTTCATTGAACTTCTCTGAAGCTAACCACACTCTTACCTTCAAGAATTGTAACCTATACTGATCTACAGAAGTCCAATTTCAGAGCTATCTTTTTCTACTTCGTTCAAGTAGATTCCTTGGTCAAATCGATCTAAATAAAAGAATAATCTACTCTCTGCATCCTTCTGATTCTCGTGCTTTTTATAATTTGCAATTTCATTGAGATTTGAGTGAGATATTCCAGAATTTCGTGCTCGCTATTATTTCTGCATTTTCTCAATTTAAGCTTTGCTCAGTTTATATAAATTTGGCGTGATGGTACCATTAGAATCATCTTGAAGAGACGAATCTGATGGTACTGGTCTGGATTGCTAATTTTATAGTTTGTGGAATTCAATTTGAGGTTGGCTGGAGGTTGAAGATGATGACATGTCCGTATTCAACCAATGACGTTTAGCCACGTTATTTTTTTGAAACAGATTTGGTGTTTCACTTTACCATGCGCACGTGTTGTGAGCCATATGATCTAATTACTTTAGTGAGTCAGACTCCGTCCAACGTGCCACATTTTAAGTTATTTTTATTTTATAAAAAAATGATTAGGTGTGATATTCAATAAAGTTCATGACATGCACATCACGCCCGATCCACTGGATCTGTTTACTAATGCGTTTTGACAATGATCAGATGGTCCATATTTTTTTGATTTGTTATTTTATTTTCTGTTTTTTATTTTAATTGATTTAAACTTGAAAAAATCATAGAAAATTCATTTTTGACTAAAAGATTATGGAAAAATTCCCAAAAATTCATTTTCGGATTTGATATTTTTTATAAATTATCTTTATTTTAACTTGTTTTTAATTATTTAAAAATACTTTTTGATGTTTTTAAATTCTGAAATTTTTTATAAAAATCATTTTACTCATTTCTAACTTTTCTGAAATTTTTCTAGAATTTCATCTTGACTTCTACTATTTTTGATCTTTTTTTCACTTATTTAAGTGATTTTAATTAGTTTAAAAATACTTTCCTATTTTAAAAAATTACCAAAAAAATTATAAAAATATTTGAGGTCAACTCTGATTTTTCCATGGTCTTTTTAATTTTTTCTTTGATACTTTGAACATAGTTTACTATTTTACCTTTTATTTTCATTTTAAAAATCATTTTTCTTTTTTTTATTTTATTCATTAAATGCAGTTTATTTTTAAATATATTATGGCTATGTTATTGTTGATCAAAAACTTCATTAGCATCATTGGATCTTGAGTGTTGAGTTTAAATCCACTAAAATGGATGAATGATTTTAATGATTGTTTGATTAAATTTTTGATTCAAATGTATCCCCTCCCTCTTCATCTCATCCTCTTCTCCTTTGTGCTACATATTGTTAGAGGATGATCTACATATCATCACTCCAAACATATGGCACATAGATTGCTATTGACCGGCCTCAAAATAGGTACGACTTCTATATAAGTCCATTTACGACTGCTTAACATAGTGCTAAATTTTGTCCCGATTCGAGAAATGATCATTTGTGGCCCAAACCTATGTTTGCAAGCCCAAGTATGTTTAATTTGAAACATTTGGACCAATAACCCTGAGGTTCATTGTTAGGAGGCTTTGGTCTTATCAATCCTCTAATGAAATTTCATAAACTTTGGATTAAGTGAATCATTTAAACATCGTTGATCATTTATTGTTGTCTTGAGATTTTGAAATGAATGATATACTTGACAAAAAGCAAATGAAACTTGTTGTTGAGAGGATTTGATTTTATCAATCTTCTAATGAGTTTTCAAATGCAAGTTTCAAGATGGTCATTCAACTAACCTCTAATTTCTAACTCATTACCAATTTACTTTTATTTCTATGCTTTTACTTTAAGCACCATTTTATTTTAGCATTTATATTTCATGCTACTTTCATCTTTGCTCACTTGAGCTTTTCATTTTCTTTTTGAAGATACCTAATAACCAACTTGAACTATAATAAACTTCAATGTTGAAATTCCTGGTATGTCACAGACTCAGGATGTCTAATGGAATGTTAAGACATCTGATCTGACATTAAGCTGTACAGATAGAATAGGCTGTACTTTTGATATCTGTTCTACAACATACACTGATCTATCATGCCAGAACCTGCAACACCTTTGACAAACGCAGGTTCTGATTTACTGAAGTTCAGAACAGTTAAGGTTAAACATATACATTGATGTCATGAGGAATGCTGTGACATCAAACAAATAACCAATGCAGAAAGTAAATAACACACAGAATTGTTCACCCAGTTCGGTTCAACCAACCTACATCTGGAGGCTTCCAAGCCAGGGATAAAGTTCACTATTAGTAGTATCAATTCAAAGACCCTACAGCCAACACACCCGTTGACAGCCTTCTCACTTAATCACTACCCAATGACACTTTTACCTAAGATCCAATCCTAGATATGAGAACCCTCTCACTCCCCCTCAATCATCGCAGTGATTACTTTCTGCAGTACATAAACTGTTCAGAAGATACACTTCCATTACACAACTTGATCATGCTTAAAAGCTTCAATCAAGTACAATGCATACATCCTCTAACCTACAGGTTTCAAGGAGTATGGTGACCATCCCACAGCCCGGGTGGTTCACAACAAAACTAGCCCTAATGATTACATCTTGTCAATACACGGCTCACTTAAATTAGGTTACAATACTTCTATTTATAACCCTTTTTACCCAACTGGATTTGGGCCTTCATATGACAGCAATGCAGCTTTAACGACCTGCATAAAGTAAGCAGAAAACTTCTGCTGTAAGTTAGGTCTTCAATCGAGCTTTTCTCCTTATCCTTAGCTTCTGATTGAATCTTCTAGGGCTCCACATATGCCTTCAATTTTCGCTACTTGTTATGCATTTTATTTGGCAGAATATTCTGCATAACTTCAGGAACAGAACTGCATCAGACTTGACAGTTCAGTAGCTTGATGTCTGGTATGATGTTATGACATCTCTTGAGACATGTTGTTCCAGATGTTGATTTAAATCAGCACAACATGTTTAGGCATTTACAATAGGGTTTTCAGGCTGTTCCTATTGTACATTACATTACATTATTGTTGTTACTATTTGTTTTATAAGAAATGAGCCAATCCTAAACAAAGGCACTTACAATCTCCCCCTTTGGCAAATTTTGGCTAAAACAAATACAACAATAAAAAATAAAAGTGTTCAGGATACACACAGAAGGATGTCTTGACATTGATCTTGACATCTTTGGTTGTAACCACACTAACCATTCAGGACCTCTTGAAGCACAGGAGGAAGAGGATGCACCTCATTCCCTTTTAGACCACGAACCATTTCTTGTCACTGGTGGTGGAGAAAGAGGTCCGTGGGAGATAAACTATCCTTTCAGAGGCATCCGAGAACCCTTAAGGAGTGACCAGAATATCTCCCTTGTAACTCAGAACACAGGTCACAACTGTGTTCATAACTCAGATCACAAGTCACAAAGAAATTCACGCCATTTGAATTTCTGCTGAATTTGTGACAAGTCTTTGTGATCAAAATTTTGAGTAGCTGCTGCAACGAGGACAATGTCAAACAGTAACAGTACTCCTTTCTCCCCCTTTTTGGCCAAAAATTGACAAAGAAAGCCCTCACAAAACCAGATCCAAGAACAGTTTTCCCAGATCCGTACAAACCCCATGATGGTTGTGAGAGAAAGAATGTGTGACAGGAGGTTATATAAGGAGATAACAGGTTCAAGAAGATGGCAATATAAAATCTTGGTCAAGGATACCTGTTAAAGTTGTTGCATATTTCAGACTGACTGTGCATGAAATTTAGACGCATTTGTTTGTTTCTGCCAAAAGGACCAGTCCTAATACATGCATAAGTTTAGGTCAAAGCAATTCCTGAATAAAATCAGCCTTTGACCGACTTTTAAGGCTGAAGATTTATTCCTTCTGGGAAACAGAACACCAAATATCGCTCCTGAATAGCTACAATTACGTGGTGAAGTTATTTTCCACGTATTCTTCTTGATTTCCCCAAGGTTGCAATGTCGTTGGTAATGTCATGACACTTACTTAGACATTACCTTACATTCTTCAACAACAGCAGCCTTCTTTTTACTTCTCTCAGTTAGGCACAGAGAAGGACACTTTAAACAGCTAGTAGCATTAAGCATGGCCATCAATCATGCTTTCTTAAGTGTTGCTGAGATCCAACACAATTACTTTCTACCTTCTTCCAGACAGCAAAATAAGGAAGGAGGGAATAAACCAGAAGACTCCAAAATGCTTCACAAGACATCATAGATTAGTTCTAATACACAAAATTTAGATGTCACTTCTATTTCTTGTAGTAAAAGAACCCCTTGAACATATGCTGAATATATCAGATTTCTTAATCTGATTTACTTCTTCTGATCTTCCATTCACTAGTAGTTGCTAGAGCTAGTGAAGTCTTTACCACAATAGCATTTCTGATATGCCAGACCAAGTTGCTATTGATAAGATCTGAATCTTCCAAATTGCTCCAAAAGTATCAAAACTGCCACTTATGATACTTTTAAGAATCTCTGAGATTTTCTTCCTAAACCCAGACATATAACAAGAGCAATTCTTCAATCTCCTGATGTTGAGACCTTATCCATGACTATTCTTAGAAGTTCACATAAACATCAGCATACCACCGTCCTCTTCTGACTTCTGATCTTCAGATTAAGTCCAACAATACATATACAAAGTCTCCCTTCAATGTATATTGTAATTGGGGAAAGTGCAACACTCAGTGACTCCCCTTGTTAAGGCCAATCAAAACAATAGCGTGACAACCAGTAGCACTAGCTCTGAGGTGGTAACTTCCAACACCCTGAACTAGTCTTAGAATAGTAAGGACATCTCTGATTCATGCCCTTGCACTTCCATACTTATCATGACTCTCTGGATGGCTGAGAAATCATGTAGCCATAGTCTGAAACCAACCTCCAACCTTCTTAGTGTGCTTACAAGCTTTACTAAGATTCAGATTTTCTAGACGGATTATCCTTTAATCAAAAAGTTGATCATGTCATCCTTCTGTATAATATATTTACTAGTAGTTGCTGATACTAGCAAATTCTTCAGACCACAACAGTAGTTATGCATTGTTAAGCATACTACTCTTAACATAAGTAGAATCTACTTATTCCAAACCAACAATAGGACTGCCACTTCTGAATGAGGCGATAGAATATTAAGATTCACAGTCCCAAGTTTCTGCCACAGACTTCTAACAATAATGATGTTTCAGCATCATCTGGGACATCAGAACCTATCTGCTTGGGTTCTGAAGTTAACATTCGGGGGATTGATGCCCTTTTATATTCCCCATATGAAAGGTATGATCTTCATCTTCAGCAATAATTACTCACCAGAATACCCTAGAGAGAAATAAACTCTCTACCAAGTTCTGAGAAATAGGTTCAGAATACAGCCTTGCATGCACATTATACAAACACTTAGTCTCCCATCAAAGTGTTTATATATATCTTTATGCAAGATCCTAATGAATACTTAGTCTCCCGTCAAAGTATTTATTATTAGTTAGATTATGCCACCTTCTCAAGGTAGGATAATTATTCTAACAATCTTCTGCTCCATGCATGAGGAACCAACTGGTCCTTACAAGCTTCCTTTGCTGAAGAGGCCCTTCGTTTGAGATGATGTTGCAACATTGATCCCAACCATATGAGCCTGGCTTATACTATGGTTTTGGATGAACATCCATTGTAATCAAAGCACACTTTTCTTGTAAGGGATACAAGAGTACACCAGAAGCTAATCATCCTCTATGATCAGACCCATAACAACCACATAACCTGTTCTTATTCCTATCCTCCTTGGAAATTACTAAGATCATGAGAAATAAACTCAAGCATCTTACAGAACAAGATAAGATGAATTCCCTTTCACATCAGCTTGATCATACTACTGCCTCTGAACAAAATGTTATCCAACTTCCCTCTTTATGGATACATTGTTGAGCTCTTTACTTTAGACACATAGTAAGTACTCTTTATTTGGAATTTGCCACAGGTTTCAAATTAAGAGTCCTTAGTTTGCTTGCTGTACAAGTTTCAGATTGCCACATTCTGTAACTTGTACTAGAAGAGACTTCATTATCAATCATGAGGATGTTCAATAAGTCTGGAACTTATCTGTCTTTCCTCAACAACTGATGTCTTCAACAGTTGTGATGTTGTACATCCTTTTTCATCACAAGCTTTAGATCTTTTGATTCTGATTTCCACATATTTATCACATAAATATTCTGCTTCCATCATTTATTCAGTTAGAATTATCTAATCATACTAGATGATCCTGACTGATTACTTCTTCATACTTGCTAAGCATATTTACTTGGCTGAAGACACAGAGATGATGTTCCATCATCCATCACATGAGTGGAAACCTGGAAATCACAGCTTTAAAGTCCTTTTAAGTGCATTTAGCTCAGTACATATACTCCCTTAAACTCACAGCTGGAGTAGATGACCTGTTGATCGTGTCCTGATCAATTATTTCAAAACAGATGTCTCCTCTTCCAGATCAGGAGTAGGTTCCAAACATATGTACTCACACTACATGTGTTTAGCACCCAGAACATCTGTTCTTCAACTGGCAGTTGCATGATGTTCTAACATCCTTAAGCATATCAGTTCCATCTCCTTGGAACACATCATCCTTGATAATCTTCAAGCAGCTCGTAGATGTATATGAGAATCATTGATCAATCAACACTAATAATAAATGCCTTTATGAGTGGACTTGAGGAAATCTCAAGTATCTTTGACATTATTGATAGATTGCAAAATCTGCTTACAAATTCTGTTGAAAATAATAACCCTAGAGTTCTTCTTTCACTTTAGGGGTTGTATCAGAAGCTATGCAGCGGAATAGCAGTACTTCAACAGAACCTACACAATGCTTACTCCATAAGGATTGAAAATAAATCAATCCTACAAGTTGTTTGTTTCTTCACCAAGCAACTTTCTAGACCCAACTTCTACATCCCCGTTAAAAGGAAGCTTTATACACACAAATGATACCTTATCAATATCTTCACTCCCGCATGAAGGTTTTGATAATATTCTTCTTTGTGCTGAATACAGATTGAACAATGCACTCCAAAATCTTCACTCCCGCATGAGGTCTTTGAGTTTGTTCAAACACTTTCATCTAGTTTCTCCCAAATTGGTCCATCCTCCACTCCTAGGGACCAAACAATATAAACACTACTGGTTCAACCAATATTCTACCTTGTACACAACCGGAAAGTATCCCCCATGGATCTCATCCAGAGACAGACAGGATGCCTGCTCTGATACCAATTGAAATTCCTGGTATGTCACAGACTCAGGATGTCTAATGGAATGTTAAGACATCTGATCTGACATTAAGCTGTACAGATAGAATAGGCTGTACTTTTGATATCTGTTCTACAACATACACTGATCTATCATGCCAGAACCTGCAACACCTTTGACAAACGCAGGTTCTGATTTACTGAAGTTCAGAACAGTTAAGGTTAAACATATACATTGATGTCATGAGGAATGCTGTGACATCAAACAAATAACCAATGCAGAAAGTAAATAACACACAGAATTGTTCACCCAGTTCGGTTCAACCAACCTACATCTGGAGGCTTCCAAGCCAGGGATAAAGTTCACTATTAGTAGTATCAATTCAAAGACCCTACAGCCAACACACCCGTTGACAGCCTTCTCACTTAATCACTACCCAATGACACTTTTACCTAAGATCCAATCCTAGATATGAGAACCCTCTCACTCCCCCTCAATCATCGCAGTGATTACTTTCTGCAGTACATAAACTGTTCAGAAGATACACTTCCATTACACAACTTGATCATGCTTAAAAGCTTCAATCAAGTACAATGCATACATCCTCTAACCTACAGGTTTCAAGGAGTATGGTGACCATCCCACAGCCCGGGTGGTTCACAACAAAACTAGCCCTAATGATTACATCTTGTCAATACACGGCTCACTTAAATTAGGTTACAATACTTCTATTTATAACCCTTTTTACCCAACTGGATTTGGGCCTTCATATGACAGCAATGCAGCTTTAACGACCTGCATAAAGTAAGCAGAAAACTTCTGCTGTAAGTTAGGTCTTCAATCGAGCTTTTCTCCTTATCCTTAGCTTCTGATTGAATCTTCTAGGGCTCCACATATGCCTTCAATTTTCGCTACTTGTTATGCATTTTATTTGGCAGAATATTCTGCATAACTTCAGGAACAGAACTGCATCAGACTTGACAGTTCAGTAGCTTGATGTCTGGTATGATGTTATGACATCTCTTGAGACATGTTGTTCCAGATGTTGATTTAAATCAGCACAACATGTTTAGGCATTTACAATAGGGTTTTCAGGCTGTTCCTATTGTACATTACATTACATTATTGTTGTTACTATTTGTTTTATAAGAAATGAGCCAATCCTAAACAAAGGCACTTACAAATGTTACTTGGACTATTTTGTTACTATCCTTGGCATGATGGATTTATTAAACTTCTTGGACTTAGGATTAGAGACCTTGACCTACCTTGAGACCTGGTGACTTCTTTGGCTATTTTGTCTGGAGTTCTTGGGGTTCACCCCAAGGCATTGGGTTGTTTGTTTTCTTTGTGTGCAGGTTATTCTGATTATATGCTTTGTCTGTGATTGTGAATTCATCTGTATACAGCCGTTACTCTGCCCAATTTTTGTGAAGACTTAATACATTTGAAGCTTGGTTTCCTTAAGAGGTTTATCATCTTTGCATGTTTGGTTTCAATCCAAAGGATTAGAATTCTACATTGACTCATTGTGTCAAGTGTTGGCTTCTTGTTGGTTAGACGACTCTTTTCCCTAGCTTTTACCTTATGCTTTAGGATAGTCCCTTCATCTCCTCTCATCTTTTTTAATTTAAAAAATCTTCTCCCTCGTTTATAAAACTACTCTTGTTTTCTAAACTTGAACAGCTTTCACAATAAACTTGGACTTAGGTCCATGCATTTTCAAAAATGTTTTCTTAATAAAATTTTAATCAAGTTAATCATACTTTGACATTTTTTTGTGAGAAGACGAAAAGTCAATCAATCTCATTTAAACCATTTTTTCCATTTTGGCTTTTTATCTTAAAACTTTTTCTCAAAAGATTAGACTCTTGTCAATCCTTGTAGTGATGCGAGCTACTATACTTTTACGATATGTAGTGAAGTGAGATATTTTCCACTTGTGTGTTGAGCGAGGCTTTGTTGATTTTAAAATCCAAGTTATATCCTCCACTTTGAGATGATGCAAATTATCTTTTCTCATAATTGTGGGTAGTAAGTATGTTCTTCCACTCGGATAAGACGATGATGTCTCGTCTCTTAAAATTAACCAACACACTTGTGCTTTAAAATTTTTAAAGGTGAACTACGAGTACCCTGATCCCCTATTACACAAAAGTTGGTACGTAGTTACTAAAGGTTCACAACCGCGGCGGGTGCAAAAATTGTAAAAAAAAATTTTTTTTTCTCATCTCCACCATATTTTTTTTATACAACTCTTATAGCCAAAATACACAGATTTTCAAAGAGGTTCTTGTAGATTACCATAGATGTTTAGGGTGCTAATACCTTCCCTTTGCATAAACAACCCTCTAACTTAGATTCTCTCCCCCTTTTTTTTGGGTTATTCGCTCTTTTCCCATTCCTTTGGAAACAACAAAGCACGATGGTAATTTCTATTTGATTTGTGCGAGTCAAGTCAATCCAATGGCTTAGTCTCAACATTTCTACCGCTACAAAAAATGGCGACTTCACTGGGGATAGATCGACCAAATGCTAGTCCATCCCTAAGTGGGTTGAGCCTATCTTTGTTTGCTTGTGTATGTTCTATTATTGCTTGTATATTATGTGTTGTATATATGTTTGTCTGGATTTTCCTGGTTTTCAGGGTGCTTGGTGATTTCTCATAAGTCCTCTACCTAGACTTGGGCAAACTTAAGATAGGACGGGCGATATAGTCATGTTAGCTTGGAGGGAGTAATCCCAAAAAAGGAGGCATGAGATCCCCCACTCAGTGGAGGCCCCTTTGACCGTAGTGTTGTTTACCGAGTAATCGGGAAGACATGCTGCTTTCGACCTGGGAGCCTACTGAAACTGAGGACCGTAGAACCTTTAACCTATCTTGGTATTTTAGGTGTAGTTTGAAAGCTATGACGGAGTAATTCGGAAGTGTTTGTCATGCGTTACTACACTCAAATGAGTTTTTCTTGAGAATATCACTAATTACCGAATCAACCGGGACGTTGGTGTCGTAACCCAAATTTGTCCTACCTCGACAATTCCGTTCTTCAAGATTAAAATAGAAGAAACATTTAATTAAGGATGATACATCAGTATCTGATGGCCCATTCTTATCTAAGAAAAGGGGTGTATTTTAAAATGTGGCTTTCTAAATCGGCAAGACTCATAAATTCGTTTGCGAGGCATGCTGGCCAATGGCCCATGCGATTCGAAAATGAAAATCATTTCAAATAAGGATTAAACTCGTAAGTATATTAAAGTCCACTTTGAGCGTATTGTCATTAGTAAAAGGAAGAGGCGGAAATTTCAAATCAAAATACCTGTTTCAGGTTGGCCCATTTTTATTGTAGAAATAGCGAAGAATAGGGGGTACAATTATAAAAGGGGAGGCCCATTAAGCAATTACTAGGTTAGCCCATTTGATATTTTGTTTTTTTAAGGTGAGATTATAAAATAAAAAAACTGTGTGTTATTATTTCAAACGAAAAATAATAATAAACAAAATAATAAAATGAAGATAATAAATAATGTTTGTTTCTTTAAGAGAGTGGGCTTGTTAGAACAATTACTGTTGGACTGCAGTTTTTTAAGGGACTTGGGGCCCAATTGTAGAAAAAAAAACACATTGGTTGTAGTATGGGACTAAGCACGCAGGCCCAAGGTCAATAACAGATTGTTATTTTTCTTATTAACACACATGTCTTTTATTTTAGCAAACATCTACTATTCCAATTACGTTTAAATTAGCGCAGGGTTTTTTGTATTAACAGTCACTGTAGAAATCTGAAAAAGGAAAGAAACAAAATCCAATCTTCATCTTCACAAAATCCAGAAATAAAATATACAGAAATTGATGCATAATCAAATTACAATCCATGATTAATCAATTACAGAAAAAACTTCTAATCCCTAAATAAAGTGAATCGTAACTGAAACAGAACTCAAAACCCTAAAAAATTCTACTTATATAAACTAAGAGAAAGAAAACAGAGGGGGGGGGGGGGTTACAGAAGCGGGGGGACAGAAAAGACATAGGCAGAAGACCTTGCAAGGAAGGGTTCACAGGGAATCAGAGACAACGAATCTTCACAGGACAAGAGGCGGGCTTTTACAGAGATGGAGCGATTAGAGTTTCACTAACTGAAACTCTAATCGCCCTTAGTCCACCATCGACAACCTTCGTGAGCCACCGTTAAGCATCACCATCGGACATCACCTTCAATCAAAAAACCTGCAAAACAAGGAGGAGGAGGAGATTAAAGACCAAATTGGAACTCCGTAAGCTAGAAATCGTGAAAGGGGTGAAAAACAACTTAGCTCATTTCTGTTTGATTTCGTTCGGGGGGGGGGGGGGGGGGGTTATACTGAGGTTCAATTGGAGGTGGGGCAACGTAGTTAATTGAGTCGCCGCCGGCTACAGTTGAAGGGAGACGCTAGGGTTTGAAAGTGTTTGTGCGCGGAGAGAGAAAGGGGTAAGGTCAGAAGGAAGTTGTGAAGAATGAAAGGGCGATAGAAAATAAACAAGATTATGATTATTAATGTGATCTGGTATCCGCGTGCCCGTTTGTCTTATCGTGCTCCCTCGTTCTCCTCCGCTAGATTTTGATCTGACAGCCCTAAGGCCAAGTCACACGCTAACTCTCATGCACCGCATCACACATGATCAGCTTGCCACCTTTCAGAAACGTAGTGGGCCTGGCCCATTTCTTTTAACACCCTCTTGCTGCTTAATTGCTAAACTCCAAAGCAATTCGTACCCCCTTGTCCAGCCTATGTATTGGGCTTAAACCTAACTTAATTTCAACACCCCCCGTCATTTACCAGTCAACTGAAAATGTACCCCCCAGGTCTATTTAAAATTATAATTATTTTGTATATTATTTATTTCTTTTTGCACTTATAATAATAATAATTATAATTAAATTTCATTATTATAATTTTCTATTATTATTATATTATATTTCCATAATAATTATAACTATTATTATTATTATTAATTTATGTATATTATTAATTATTATATGTAAATACTATTATTATTTTAACATATAAATTATTTTCAAAACTCATGTATATATATTATTTTCACGTATATTGCATTAAATGTTTTTATCATGCACTAATCAAGACTTTTCGCAATTAATACAATAAAAAACACAAACAAACCTCAAACTATTTTCGCGAACAAATTAAGCTAATCAACAGTCTTTTTGCAAATGGGTTTCAAACCAATTTTGGCTTACTGCGTACTCAGTCAATATCTCCGCAATCACTACTCCCGACCGAGTGCGAAATGATTCAAAATATGTTTACAAACCCCTAAAAAACACCAACCCATACGAACTACGAATTGGGACTCTGATTCCTCATAAGAGGATACGTAGGCACGCGCTCTAAAATCATGGCGAGTCTTGCTAATTAAAACTTAAAACCCTATTTACCCTAAACCCAGAGCTTAGTATCCTTGTGAACAAGATAGATGAAAGGTTCCTAACACCTTCCTTTCGTCTAATTGAGTCCGTAACCTAGAAACTCTGTCTGCGAATTAGGATTTCCTATTAGATGCCCTTCCTTAGGATAAAAACTAATAATGACGACTCTCGATTTAAAAACTGGTCACAACAGCTGGCGAATCTGCTGGGGACTTCTCCTTAACCCTAGGTTTAGGTATTCTTGGGGTTTCTTATTTTTATTTGCTTTATTTATTTATTTGCATTTATCTATTTTATTGCGTTTATTTATTTATTGTCAATTTTTTCTTATGATCATATATACTACGTGGCGGGTTTTTCTTTCAAAAAATATTCTCAAATAACCTTAGCAAGAAGTTTCGTGTATTAGCTTAGGGGGTACATCATCCCTGCAAGTTGATGTGACGACTTTTCCTATAGTCGGTGAACTTATGAAAAAGGAATACTTATCGAGAGATATCCTCTTGACGAGTAGGACTTTGGAAGGTCACCCATGACTCTTTGTAACGACCTTAACCCAAAAATATCATGACGAGACCTTTCACGACTTTGAGACGAACGTCTCGGGTTCGTAAAGAGGCTCCACCTAAGGGAGGCCCTTACGCCTTTTCCCTCTGGTGTTATTCATGATACCCTTAAGGAAACCACCTTCTGGGAGGGTAGGTCAACTGTAGGTCAAGACTAAGGAACCTACCTTATAAGGGTACTTATAACAAAACCCCGTCACTGAACCATGCATCCCTACTTTATAGGGGTATTCATTACAAAAATCCTGTCACTCGACCCTACACCTTTGCATTCATACATGTCATGTATTCGTCATGTATTTCATATATTCGTCACCCTACATTTATCTTATTCACGGGGTACAAGAAAATAAAATCGAGATCTCGGTGACTGTCTTTAAAAATGGATATCGAAGGAATTAACTTGCCCGCGTCAGCACGCCAAACATGCCTGAAATCAAGGCCACAAAAGGGAAATAATGTGCTGAAGAGCTTCTTAAATTTTTTCCAGCAACAGTGGATAGTTTCAAAAGCAGGTATCTACAGGCGCGCCTAGAAGACTCATTTCCTTGCTGCCTGATTTCACGCAAGTAAAGTTTTGTCTAAAGGATGGTAATATTTTTCAATATCTGAATTATGTTACCTTGAATAAAGGCGTTTTGTTTCCACACACCGTTTGCGTATCTATTTTAAAGATAGTCGCCAAGTAAAATAATAAAGGTCAAACATACACCCAAAGGAATAAGACCTTCACATTCATTCGCACTCCTGCATTCACGAACACCTGCATGTCATGTCAAAACTCGTTTTTACACAAACATCTCTCCAGCTGAACAATTGATAGAAGAAGATCGCCACCTCCTTGGCCTCCATATCAAACAAGGGCTTATCAACAAAAAGCAATGGAGAAAATAAAGGAATATCAGGCTGCATTCAAAGAAGATCTCGACCAGGTAAAGGGCGACGTAAGTTCAATGTAAAGAGATTTGAGTCAAGTTCTTTTGGCTTTGAAGAACCTTATTGGCAGGCAAGACCAAACTCCCAGGGTAGCTTTCGAGGAAGTAGCCTAAACTATTGGTGTATCAAGTGGTCACCAACCAGGGAAAGAGCCAGAAGCAGGAATCCCAAAGTCCGTCATGGCCCAGCAAGAAGCTAAAACTGAAGGGTTTGTCCTACCACCACCAAAGGCAGGGGCATCTCATACCCTACAAACTTCGACCAATGATGCAGACAATTACTTGGACCAACAATACGGATATCACGACCCAGAGGAGGCCAACCAAGTGCCCTCAAAGACGACTGGTACTCATGCTATTGGTAATCCATTAGTGATGAATCAGTACCAAGCCTTGGAAGAAAGGTTCAAGGCTAACAATAAATGCATTCGAAGTAGCCACTCACTCTGGGGCAAGTAGGCAAGCAAAGGCCCCGATAAACTCGCTAAAAGAATATCGGTTGGGATATGGACTCCCGCTAGGACACCATGAAGCTTCCGAAAGAGCTCTTCAAAGAATAAGGGACCAGGGGACAGTGCAACTCAGACAATACCCTGAAGAAAAATATAAAGCTGCTCTGAAGGGCGAAACAGGTTTTCCTCCAATCCAAGAGACCTTTGTCAACAACGGAGTAGTGCATGGAGAACATATGGCGAAGATATCCAATAAGGCCAACATCAAAGGGGAAACTGAAGTCATCCAAGAATGCGCCCCAGGAGAAAAACTCAAAGGATGGACGACCATGAAGATTCTTGAGATCTTTTTTTTCTTAATTAATTTTTCTTGTTTTCGAAAGAACCTATGTCAAGCCCGAGACATAGGGGTTGCTTGTAAGGGTTCCCCGTTTTGTTTCAGACAATATCTATGATTAATAAAAGCGATATTTTGTTTTCAATCAAGATCCATGTCTTTCTTTTGCATTCATGTCTTAATCTTAAAAAATGTCAGTACTTTCTCTGCACATGCATTTTCAAATATTCAAATACTAAGGCTGCACCAAAACATTGTAAAGGTGAAAATTCATGCCCAAAACCACCGATAACGCTATTGCTGTGATTCGATATAATTTTGATGCTCCTATCAACCAAGATAAAGAGGAAGATGATAAAGATCTTGAACTCTCTGAGAAAACAACGAGGGAGATATAAAAAAAGAGCTAACAATACGCAACCGTATCTAGAGGCTATCAAGACCATTAATTAGAGTACAGGGGAAGACCCGGAAGAAACCAAGCTAAGGGGAAATGTTAAAGCAGAGCCACAAAGAAGCTGATCAAGTTATTTCGCATATATATATATGAAAACAGGCCAAAGCCAAATACAGACAGTGCCATAAAAATAAACAACTGCGAAATATCAAGATCTGGCGAAGAACCCGAGCCAGGGGCACCTCAGGTATCCACGTTCAACGAAACTTCAAATGTGCTGGGGCATGACATAGGGGAAGTTTTGGCTTCTCCAAAGAATGCTCATAAGCCACATACCAATTCAAGGGTGAACGAGATACTAAAAAAATCCAAAACTGATTCCCTATCAAGATCGTGTTTTGAAATTGATTGCGGAATTCGCAAAGATCATTTTTAGTCATGAAAAGGGAATAAAATGACATACGCCTTGACAACTATATCGTCTGTGTTCAAAATAACTTGGTCAAACCACGAACCGCTCATCACAAAAAGACGCTTCGAAAGGCCCGCACATTGCCTTTCTATTAAAAGACGGCAATATAACAAGCCTTGATTTCACGACATCCAGAAAATGCCTCTAGCATAGACAAACAAACTCTACAGGAACTAACCTCGAAATTCTTTCGGAATAATGGTGTACTGTATAAGATGGACCACAACCTGGTCTAATACTCAAGAAGATTCTGCTACCTCGCCTCCACTCACGTGGCAAAGGACTCCCAATTACGAAAGTCTGTACGTAGTCAAAACAACATTCTCCTGTGATGGTCTTATCTCCACAATAAAGGATGGGAAGAACTACCGCACCTGGAAAATTCAGACGCAGTCAAGAACACTATGTATAAAAAGCTCGCTAAGATCAAACCTTTAACAGGCGACTTAGGCAAAAAGGAGCGCCCCGGTGGATCGAAAATCCTAAAGGGCGATCCGGGAAAAAATTAGGGGCATATAACAAAAAAATTATCCTGGTGGATTGAAAACTCGAAAGGGAAATCCAGGCAAAAATTAGGGATCATTCAAAAAATAAATAAAGAACAAAAAGACTTCGATCTAAGAACTGCGACTACGAACCACGAAAGGAGAGATAGATCTGATGTATTCAACTTTGAAGCAAAGGAGATAAGATCATTAAAAGGATATTGGGGCACAACAGTAGCAATTATCATTTTTTTATTGCCATTTACAGTTTTTTAAACTTTCCGTAATTACCTATTTCTAGGAATTGCATCTTATACTCTTGCCTATTCAGAGGCATATCAATAAAACATTTTCTTTCTTTGCATCTTTCAAATTGCGTTTTTCTTTTTCTCAGACTTGTTTACAAAATACCGCGATCATTACTTGTGAATATTATATTGAAACCATTTAGGGGGATTAACAAAATAAAAGCATTTGACAAAACATCAAAAAATTATTTTGGTTAGAAAGATATCAAAAGAAAATCCACGTCTACTTCCATGCACATAGCCACTCCTACATCTTGAAAATCTATACATGTTTATTCCCATATCTACGCATATCTACGCCTACGCCAATACACATGTCTGCGCCTATGCTTACACTCAACAATACAAAGCCTATGCATATATCTACACGTCCCTACGCAAAGTCTACATCCATGTCGCCACCTATGCCCATAGTTACAACGCAAAGTCTACGTCCGCACATGCGTCCATGCACATGTCTATTCCTACGTCTACAATAAAAATTCCATACGTGTGTCCATGTCTACGCTCATGATGGAAAAAAAAAGACTACGTCTACATCTGCACCTATACTTGCACTCGACAATACAAAGTTTATATGTATATCTACGCGTCCGCGTAAAGTCTACGTCCATGTCAGCGCCTATGCCTACACTTGCAACACGAGGTCGACATTCACACATGCACCCACACACATGTGTACTCCTGCCAATTCTATATATGTCTATGCGTACGCTTGCGCTTACGCCTGCGCCTACGACATACAAGTCTACATACGTCTACGCTCACGCCTGCGCCTACGACATACGAATCGACATACGTCTATGCTTGCGCTTACGCCCGTGCCTACGAAGTACAGATCTATGTACATCTACGCTTACGCCTGTGCCTACAACGTACGAATCTACATACATCTACGCTTACGCCCGCGCTTACAGAGACCACATGCATACGTCTACGCCTGCTTACAAATCTACGCATAGGCCATTACCTAAGTCTACGTCTATGTCTATGCCTGCATACAAATCTGCACATATGGCATTACCTATGTCTACGTCTATGTCTACGCCCGCAATACAAAATCAATGCTTAACTTTGGCTAACTTTGCCCACCGCGTTGAAGTTCAAAAATGCTATGACAACACGACATACAACGCCAGGAATTGGTAACTCTAAGCCAATGGTTCAAAGGAGAGAATTCCAGCAATAGTCTTCATAACATTTCAAGGCACACGCGCATCTTACGCACATTGCATACATACACATATTTTGCATATCTCAAGCATACATACACTATACATTTCGATGTTCAATACACTCAGGGTTCCATGTTAATGTCAAACATCATACATTTCGCATACATACAACATTCAATACGCATGCATACACATGTATCGCCTAGCAAACAAGCAAATAATTTCACCCTCGATTCAACTATCTAAGGGTCACTTCAGTTTTTATGCCGTGACACATTCAGCCCATCACCTAAGTCTTCCTGCAGTGATGAGCTCCTTACAAACTCAGTATGTTTCCTCTAAGCCGCAACATATCTTTAAAACCCATACATTGCCTCTAAGCCGCATTGTATCTTTCCATATCAGTATATTGCCTCTAAGCCGCAATATATCGTCCGACTCAAACACACTACCTCTAAGCCGCAATGTATTCGCAAAACTCAGCGTGTTTCCTCCAATCCGTAACACATTCTCAAAGAACCATTACATTGCCTCTAAGCCGCAATGAATTATCCAACCAACACATTGCCTCTAAGCCGCAATGTATCTTTCCAGATCAACGTATTGCCTCTAAGCCGCAATATATTATCCAACCAGCACATTGCCTCTAAGCCACAATGTATCTCTCCAGATCAACATATTTCCTCTAAGCCGCAATATATTATCCAACAAACACATTGCCCCTGAGCCGCAATGTATCTCTCCAGATCAACGTATTACCTCTAAGCCGTAATATGTTATCCAACCAACACATTGCCTCTACGCCGCAATGTACCTTTCCAGATCAACATATTGCCTCTAAGCCGTAATATATTATCCATATCAGCATGTTGCCTCTAAGCCACAATGTATTTGCATCAACACATTGCCTCTAAGCCGCAATATACTATCCAAACCAGCACATTGCCTCTAAGCTGCAATGCATTACCCAAAATCAGACCATCATCTCAGACTTCATGCAAAGATGTTTGTTGTACCCTAAAATTTTCCCTCTCACTTATCAAGAATCTTCTCACAAGATCTCATTGGGCTCAAGACTGCACTAGGGTTTGATCAGCTCAAGACACCTCCTTAAGCACTGATGACCAAATTTAGGGTTTGAGTTTGCACATAGATTTTTTAACTTCCAATGCCCCATATGATTTTCATGGATCATTATTGACCCCCAAGATTACTCATGTCAAGTTTCAAGCCTTGGATCACACTTTTGATCAGTCAATTGAACAGTTGACCTAAAAATCAACTATATTGGGGAAAAAGTCAACCATTGCCAATTTACAGTCAAACTTCATAATTTTTTATCCACATAAACAATTTAGACTCATATGTATCATATGATCAAGTTTAGACCAAAATTCCTCAAGAAATTGGATCAAATCTCCAAAAGGGCAAAATGGTCAAAATTAGGGTTTTGATTGGGAAATGGCAGTTTTTGATTTTTGACCTAGAAAATGGTCAATTGGTTTAAGAAATGACCTCGAGAGTTCAATTGCATCATTTTTTACATAATGACATGATTCAAAACATTGCAAATCCTTTGGATTGACAGATGAATTTTGCAGTCAACTGATCAAAAGTCAACTGTATACTGAAAAGTCAAACTTTGACTTTTTGGTCAAATTCAAGTGCCAAAGATCACAATTCATCAAAACATGTCAAAATAGGAAACTTATTCATCAAGAAATCAAGAAATCAAGATTTCATTTTGAAAAGTCAAAATTTCTAAACTTAGAAATTTTTCTAAGTGTGGAAAATTTCTTATTTTTTCATAACTTTGAGCAATTTTTTCACCATGATGCAAGATGATTCAAAGGAAACCTCCAACATGAAAGTTGTATATCTCCATGAAATATACAACTTTTCTTCACACAAATTCTCCTAAAAGTGCTTTGATCTCAAGTTATAATTTTGTGAATACATGCTCATGAACTAAAAAAGACTTAGTGAAATTTTGCTCTAGTTAGGCAGATTTTTGACCTAACTTCATTGCAATTTTTCACATAGTCCCAAGGGGAATCTTCAAAAGCAATTCACATATGAGTTGAATAGAACATTTCAAGATTTCCAAAATGTCCATGAAATCCTTGAGATCATTCTTGAGCAAGGAGAATCGAAGGCAAGAAGTTAGGGTTTTCAAACTTGAATTACAAGCCATTTTGTGAAGAACACTTGATCCAATCTTCAAGCATGCTGTACAAATCTTGCTTTGCAGGCTTCAAACTTGCTAATCACTCAATAATTTAATATTTACACAACTGATAAAGCCATTTTCCAAGCATTTGAGCCATTATCCAAGTTGCATTTCCATTTTGGGAAGAAAGTCACCACTTCCATTTTGGAAAAGTGACTTTAATCATAATGTCAACTCTTCTTGAGCCCATCAATTATTGTTTCTGACTCAATAGAATTTAAAATCAAGAAGAAACATATCTACATCCTGCTAACCACTCTGCAAATCCTTGTACTTCACATTGAAACCATGTTTGCCAACTTTGCTTCAAAAACAAGTAACCAAGCCATATCATGTGATTTCAATTTCTGAGTTGTTTCAAGCCTCAAAAACTCTTTCCTATAAGTACATACACTATTTTCAAGATGACACATGAATGCTAGTGCCCTGAAACTATCTTAAACACTCAAAAAACCATAAATATTCTCAAAAACACCATTGATATACAGTTTGGAACCAAAACTCATCATCTTCATTTCCACTCGTGCGTTTTGAAAAGCAATCATTCAAACACCTTTTATACACCATACCAAAGCAATCCAGACCCCTGTTTCAGGACTGTAACTCCTCCATCACCATCCACCATTTTCAAACATCAAACTTGCAGGTTGACTTGAGTAGAGAGATTTAGGAACTTTCAAGGCAAAGTAGGAGTTGGAATACACTCAAAGAGGTCCAGGAAAGCTAAACAAATCCTTAGGCCATCTCAAAAGTTGCTCAAACTCCATTCACGACTCCAGCTGCAAGGGGTAAGTTTTAAAACTTCTATCTCTTTATACAAGCATCTTTTGATCCTGATTTGTGAAGACAAAATGTAGATATCTTTGCTCTAAAGCTAACCATGTTCATAGTTCCCATTTATATTGACTGTGTATAGAGAATTTTGGATTTGAAATTTTTGAGAAAATTAGGTTTCATTTTAGGGCCAGCAAGATTAGTTTTCATCTTTGACTTTTAACTTACATAAGTTATATATTTGGATTCGTGAGAAGAAACACCACAACTTTCATGTTTGAACATTCCATTTTTTGTGGAGAGATAAAGAAGATACAGGTGGTCTGGCTAGGCGCGAGGTTAAAGATCAAGTGGTCTTCAGGAAGCAGTTTCTAATATATATTTATGGTTTGGTTATATGGCCAGATGAAACAGCCACCCAAGTGGCTAACGCGCGCGTACTAAATCACTTCTTACCTAAAGGGCGAGGGTTCAAACCAATGTGAACCCCCCTTTTGTATTTTTTTTGCATATTTTCTGATTTTTCTAACATTGTTTGTTTTTGCAGGCACTGGGCCCTTTGGGCCTGGCATTGTTTTTTTTATTTACTAACCCACCTCCCTGCCTACTTTTGGCACCCCTTGGCCCATTTATTTTAATTTACTTATTTATTTCATTTTTCCTTTTAAATATATTTTCTAAAATACTAAAAATCATGAAAAATACAAAAATGATACATTTTATATTTTGACTTATTTTATTTTATTTTTCCATGAACAAAAATATTTTATTTACTATACTTTATTTATTTTTCTTATAAACTTAAAAAATATTATATTATTTATTTTTCTTCATACCATTTAAAATATATTATTTAAATACCAAAAAAAGACTAAAAATATTTTTAAAGCTATAAATATTTTCAAGATAAAAGTGCCAAAAATACTTTCCTTAAAAATTATTTTCTTTTGGTTAATTAATAGAATTAGAATTTTCTTTTAAAAAATCTTTTTCTTAATAAATTAAAATTTAATTGATTATTTTCTTTATTTAAATTAGGTTAAGATAAAAAAGTCTTTCTTTATGAAAATCAAACAAAACTCACCTTCTTTACATTTTTATCCTTATACATTTATCCATCATTATACTTCGCATTTATGTAATTTTTGTACATATTCAATTTGGTTGTAATAGATTAATTAGGTTTATATTATTGCAATCCCCATTCATAAATTGTATACCCCCCTCCCACAAGTATTGTAATAGCGTAGTAGTTTTAAATTTCGCAATTTATCGTTTTCATATATACAATGCTAGTAATTAGGTTTTGTATGGAAAGATTAAAACCAACCAAATAGAAAACCCTAATTCAAGAAAAAATCAAGCATGAAAACAACACACTTGCACACAAGCACCCCTAGGGTAAAATCCACTTGGTTGCCTTACAAAATGGCCATATTACGCATGTGAGGTATGAAGGGGTGAAAAACACAAGAAGGGGGGGTTGAATTGTAAAATTGAAATCTAAAGCAATTGACAAGATATTTTTATCCTGGTTCGTTTGATCTCAAACTACTCCAGTCCACCCGTCAAGGTGATTTCGCCTCTCTCCAACGAGGTCTTAATTCACTATATTCAACTGAATATTACAGACTGCTTTAACAACTGCTAAAGCCTTCTTGATTCAAACCACAACCCGGTTTGTCAAGGCAACACTTTCTTACAAAGGTATAAAACAATGTGTGTGGATGTTTTCTACAAAAATTTATCACAACTGTGATGTATACACAAATGAAGCTTAGAAACTAGATTGCTAAACTGTAATGGAGTATCAGAGTTTGTGGTTTAGCAAAACTGGTAGAACGAAGATTATGGTTCAGCTTTGTGCGTGTAGAGATTTGTAGAGCATTAGTCATAATAATCTTCAAAGCCTTGTTTATATAGCACTTGAGAAGATGAACATTGAATGCAATATTCTTGATTCAATGCTAATAACAAGCTTTCCTTATTGAGCAGATCTTGTCTGGAATGAGGCCGTTGGAATTAATTAGCGTTTAATGCACAGTACCGTTGCTTCTTCAATGCACGTTCTGGCTTGGCTCATTCTGATTCTGCTTCGCTGCTGATGAACTATTGTGTTTCTGTATCAGAGTGTTTGAGCGCAGTCTTGTTCATCAAGCTTCAGCATGTGCGTGAGTTGATCATCTGATCTTGACGTTCTGATGTAGCAACTTCTGATGCTGGTGTATGAAATCAAATTCTGATGCTGAATAAACGTGATCTTGCTTATATCAATCAGAGTATCTGCAAGTTAGAGCATAATAATTTTAGGCAGCAGATAGTTCAAACATGAAACATTTAAATACTATATCTTTTCACTTTGTTATCATCAAAACTTAAATATAGGGTACTAGATTCAAACATTGTTCTAACAATCTCCCCCTTTTTGATGATGACAAAAACTAGATATTTTAAATGAAAAATAACGTGAAAAGGTATCTGGAAAAATGTATCAGAGTAAGAAGTACGGAGAAGTCAGAGTTAAGAAATACTCCCCCTGAGTTTATTACTTCCCTTTGATATACGTGTTCTTCAGGATCAGATCTTTTTCTTTCTTTGAACATCAGATTATCAGAGTCTTTGACTTATCAGAGAGCAGAGCTTCAGAGCTTTTCTTGTCAGAGCTTTGCTTTGGATCAGAGTATTTAGGACGATCAGAACTTCATATTGATCAGAGCAACATTGATCAGAGCTTCTACATTTTGCTCAGAGTTTCTAGTCTTCAGAGTGTCCAGGAGCTTCCTTGTGCCTGTAGACTTTAAACAAAATAGAAAAACATTTCAAGTAATAGAGTTAGAATGTTTGAGAGTTTCTGTCTAGTTAGCCCGTTATTGATTTAAATATCATTCTTGTTCTCCCCCTTTTTGTCAGCAATCAAAAAGTGTTGGTGATATGCTAAAACAATTTGATCAGAAAAACTAATCATATTAAGATAGTTCAGAATCAGAGCAAGAAAAATATTACAAAAACTTAGTCAAAACAGTACATCAGAAAATGAAGAAAACATGAAAAATGTTATGCATGAAAAAAGATTTAAGGTTGAGGAGGCATGCGTGTGAACAGGCTCTCCAGCATTGCTTGAATCTTTTCAGAAGTTTCATTCTGTTTCTGCACCATGCTGACAACAGAGTCAATCTTGCTGTCCTGCACATCCATTCTTGCTTTCATCTTCTGATCATTCTCTTCCATCCACTGCTGTAGACGCAAGTCATTCAGCCTTAATTCTTCCAGAGTCTGCCTGTCCAAGGCAGCTTGAGAAGCATCAGAAGGAGGAGGCTTCTTAGAACTTTCAGCGACATCTTCTGCTGGATTTTCTTCAGCCTGAATGGTCTTGTCTTCTTCTGATGGTTGCACCTTAGCAGCTTGCTGTTTCTCAGACCAAGGTTCAGAGTCCAGAGGGAGCACAACTTCCTGAGGTAGCTGACTTTCAACTTCCTTCAGCAGCTTGTTGAAGTTCTGTTGAGCCTGCTCATAGTTGACGTCCTGCAACTTGAGGGTTACAGCACGTACCCAAGATCTGAACTATGACCAGAGCTGATCAGAAGCAGCTGGGTCAATCATCCCAGGGCAAGCTTGCTTCAAAGAAGCAATCCATTGCAGCACACCTGTTTCAAAATTCAAAATACCAGAGCCAACATCTGGTTGCTTTGGTTTTGGGATGGCAATTTTGTGTCTTAAATCAGCAAGACGTTCAAGACTGGTTAAGTCAATGAAAGTTCTGCTGGGGTTTTCAGCGGATTTCTGAGAGGCTGTTTGTTTTGGAGGAGGGGTATCAGAGTCAGATATTTCTATTGGAGTGGTTGGAGTTTTTGGAGGTGTTGATTCTAATGAGGATGGTAACTGGGGCCTGAAAACAGTGGTTCCACATGGCAACTGGATTGCCAACGGTGATGGTTGAGGTGAGTGAGGGTCAGAATGATGAGGAGAAGGGGTTTCATAGTGGTGAAACTCTGTTTGTGGTGAAGGTGGATTTATTTCTGGTTGGGGAGAGGGAGGTGGAATCTCTGATTGCTCAGGGATCAGAGGTTCTTCTGAGAGTGGTTGTTGTTGTTGTTCTGGTTGTGGAGGAGGAATGTTTAGTGGTTCAGAGAGTGGTTGAGCAGAAGCATGTTCACGCTCGATATCAGCTAGCACTCGGTCAAGTGCTGGTGTTATTGACACTGTTGGTTGTTTGGGGAGTTTGGTTCTGGGTCTTCTGAGTAGTAAGGCCTCAGAAGGGTCTTCTGGTATGGTTTCATCAATAGTAGGGATTGGGATGGATATTCTGTGGGAAGTTTGAGAAGGGGCAGCAGATGTTGGAATAGTAGATGAAATTAAAACAGGGGCAGCAGATGAAATACCTCTTTTCTTTGGAGTCTGATGAGATGATCCTTCTGTTGGCGCTTTCCTCTTCTTTGTCTTCTTCTGAGTCACTTCCGGTTGGGGTTGACTCAGATCTTTGATCTTCAGCTTTGAACCTGTATCCTCTGCCTTGTACGTATCTGGGTACCTGAGAAACATCTCTGGTTTGGATTCCATTTCAGAAAATACCGGAAAATTACTCAGAGGCACTCTTCTGCTGGAGATATCAGCAGTTGAGGTAGCTCTGGGTTCCTTCTGAATATTTTCTATCAGCTTCATCTTTTTCAGATTCTTAGCGTTCAGAGGTTTCCCAATGGTTGGTTCAATAGTGCTCAGCTCCTGAGCTTCAATCAGATGTTCAATCAGCCTATTCTCTGTCAGAATATCTGATATAAGCCTTCCAAACGGTATCCAGTCCCTCTTGGTTCTTTCTTCTTCTCTTGTCTCTTTCACACTGGTTTTGAGATGGTTGAACAGGAAGTGAGCCAGATTGATCTTAACCTTCTGATCAATAAAGTAGATCAGAAACTGCTGATCCACGTTTATATAATCAGGAGAACTTGTTGGTTTCCTGTGGTTGAAGCATCCCAGAATAATCTTAGCCCATACTCTGCAGTGATCCTTCAGATCCTTAATCTTGCTGCTGGGCATTCCAAGAGTGAAAATCCTGTTGGCTACCACACCTACATCAGCGCATCTTTCGGCCATGTCCACACAACGGGCTCCACCACCACTTTGACCGATTAGCTTTGCAATGAGATCTTCAGAAATCACGATCTTCTTTCCCATAACAGAAGAAATGACTAGATGTTTTGCAACCTTGGCGTGAATCCAAAATTCCTTGACTAGCGCTGGGAATGTTGGTCCAACCAACCTATCGAAGTACCTTTCCCACTTTTGAGCCCTAATTTCTTCAGTTAGGTCAAATCCATTTTCCTTCAAGCTTTCAAAGTCAATGATTAACTCAGAAAGCACTTCAAGGTTCTTTACCGGAGTGAGGAGAGTTCTGAGTGGCACCTGATATTGCTCAGAAGTTGCTTTCTTCTGATTGCCTGCAGAAATGCTGGAGGATGCCATTGTTCACACTAAAAAAGCTTTGAGAATGAATTGAGAGAAAAAAGTTTGCAAGGATGAACTCAGAAATATGCAGAAAATGCTTGAGTGATTGTGAGAAAGCGTAAAGAGTAAATGAGAAATTAATGTGCTTAAATAGAGTTTTCAAAATTGTTTTGAAAAGTTAAACGTTTTTAAGAGAGAGAAAAAAAATCATGATTGCCGTTTAAAAGAATGATTACTTTTCATTAAATGCTTGCTGATTTTGGGGGTTTTGAGAAAGATACTTAAAAACGGTTACCAGACATGTGTCTCAATGCACCCAATCAGCGCTTTGCCTTCTCAGAAGCGTGCACGCGTTCTGCTTCAGAGATATGCTGATGATTGGATGACACTTGTTTGATGTAGTGATCAGCACGTCTGTCTTTGAGATTAGACTCTCAGATCTTTAGACTTGCATCTGATACAATCTGCATGTTCTATTTTTCTGAAAGAAGATTGATCAGAAGTTCACAGTAATATAATTACATTCTGAAGATAAATATATGGAATTAAAACATTTTCATTCTGGGCATACTTTCATGCTGAGATGTTTCAGAATGAAATTAAACCTATCTTCTGAAAGGGGTTTAGTAAAGATATCAGCCCATTGAGGGTCTGTATCTATAAATTTTAAGTTCAAAATACCTTTCTGAATATAGTCCCTAATGAAATGATGCTTTATTTCTATATGCTTAGCTCTAGAATGTAAAATAGGATTCTTACTTAAGCAAATAGCAGAAGTATTATCACAAAGTATAGGAATGTTACTCTCAAAAATCTGGAAGTCTTCAAGCTGACTTTTCATCCAGAGCATTTGTGTGCTACATCCTGCTGCTGCTATGTACTCAGCTTCTGCTGTTGACAGAGCAATTGTTGATTGTCTTTTGCTGGACCAAGAGATCAGATTTTCTCCCAGAAACTGGCAGCTTCCAGAAGTACTTTTACGTTCCACTCTGTCTCCAGCAAAATCAGCATCGCAGTAGCCTACTAAGCTGTAATCACTAGATTTTCTATAAAACAAACCCAGATTAGTAGTACCTTTCAGATACTTGAAAATTCGCTTAACAGCTGTTAAGTGAGATTCTCTGGGATCTGATTGGAATCTAGCACAGATGCAAACACTGAATAATATGTCAGGTCTTGAAGCAGTCAGATAGAGGAGAGAACCAATCATACCTCTGTAGACTTTCTGTTCTACACTTTTGCTTACCTCTTCTCTTTCCAGAATGCACGTGGGATGCATTGGAATCTTTGATGGCTTACATTCTGAGAGGTAAAATTTCTTCAGAAGATCTCTGATGTATTTGCTCTGATGAATGTAAGTTCCTTCTGGAGTTTGATTGATCTGAATTCCTAGAAAGAATTTCAGTTCCCCCATGAGGCTCATCTCAAATTCTGCCTGCATACACTTAGCAAATTTTCTTCCAAGAGAAGGATTAGTAGAACCAAAAATGATATCATCAACATAAATTTGACAGACTAATATGTCACTCTTAACTGTTTTACAGAATAGAGTAGTGTCCACTTTCCCTCTGGTGAATTCATTTTCAAGCAGAAAGTTACTTAGCCTTTCATACCAAGCTCTGGGAGCTTGTTTCAGACCATACAGTGACTTCTTTAGTTTGAAAACATGTTCTGGATGTTTTGTATTTTCAAAACCTGGGGGTTGGTGAACATAAACTTCTTCTTCTATATAACCATTTAAGAATGCACTTTTGACATCCATCTGATACAGAGTGATGCCTCTATTAACAGCAAATGAAATTAAAAGTCTGATAGATTCTAACCTGGCGACTGGGGCAAAGGTTTCTGTATAGTCTATCCCCTCTTGCTGACTATATCCTTGTGCAACCAGTCGTGCCTTGTTTCTGATGACTTCACCTTGCTCATTAAGCTTGTTTCTGAACACCCATCTTGTTCCAATGACGTTGAATCCTTTTGGTCTGGGAACGAGATCCCATACGTCGTTTCTGGTGAATTGATTCAGCTCTTCTTGCATTGCCAGAATCCAGTCATTGTCCAGAAGTGCTTCATCAATAGAAGAAGGTTCAATCAGAGATACAAGTCCCATAAGAGTTTCTTCAGAGTTTCTGAAGCTTGCTCTTGTTCTGATTGGATCTTCCTTTCTTCCTAGGATGATCTCTTCTGGGTGATCCAAGCTGCTTCTGGGTACTCTCTTCTGAGGTTGATCAGCAGCTGTTGTAGGATTTCTAGCATTGCTACTTTCAGATGTTGAAGGAATGTCTGTGTTGAGAGCTTCTGATGACTTGTCTTCAGAACCTGCAAATTCAATTTCTATACCTGCAAAAGTTTCATTCTGCTTTGACTTTTCAGAGTCAAGCTTGTCATCAAAACGAACACTGATTGATTCTTCCACAATCTGTGTTTCTGTATTGTATACTCTGTACCCTCTTGAGCGTTCAGAGTATCCTAACATAATACACTTCTGTGCCTTAGAGTCAAACTTGTTCAAATAATTCTTTGTATTCAATATAAAGCAAGTACATCCAAATGGATGAAAATATGAAATGTTGGGCTTTCTGTTCTTCCACAATTCATATGGAGTCTTTTCCAGAATAGGTCTTATTGAGATTCTATTCTGAATGTAGCACGCTGTGTTTATTGCCTCTGCTCAGAAAGTCTTAGCAACGTTTGTCTCATTGATCATGGTTCTGGCCATTTCTTGCAATGTTCTGTTCTTTCGTTCTACAACTCCATTTTGTTGGGGAGTTCTAGGACAAGAGAAATCATGCAGAATGCCTTTGTCATTAAAGAATGACTCAAAATCTTTATTTTCAAATTCTCCACCATGATCACTTCTGACTTTAACGATTCTAAGATCTTTTTCATTCTGAACTTGGTTACAGAAGGTAACAAACACAGAGTGTGACTCGTCCTTGTGTCTTAAGAACTTTACCCATGTCCATCTGCTATAGTCATCTACGATTACTAACCCATACTTCTTACCACTGACTGAAGCAGTTTTAACTGGTCCAAATAAGTCAATGTGCAGAAGTTCTAATGGCTTAGAGGTGGAAACAACATTTTTGGATTTAAAAGAAGGTTTTGCAAATTTTCCTTTCTGACATGCTTCACACAGAGCATCTGAATTGAACTTCAAATTTGGAAGTCCTCTGACCAGATTGAGTTTGTTAATCTGAGATATTCTTCTCATACTAACATGCCCCAATCTTCTGTGCCAGATCCACTGCTCATTGTTAACAGACAGAAGACATTTTACGTTCTGACTCTTTAGTTCAGAAAGTTTGATTTTATAAATGTTGTTTTTCCTCTTACCATTAAACAGGATAGTCCCATCTTTCTGACTAACAGCTTTACATGATTTTTGATTAAAGATTATATCATAACCGTTATCACTTAATTGACTTATGGATAACAGATTATGCATCAATCCATCTACTAGCAGAACATTATTAATAGAGGGAAGATTTCCATTACCTACAGTTCCAGAGCCAATTATCTTTCCCCTCTGATTGCCTCCAAAGCCAACGTGGCCTCCAGGCTTAAGTTCCAGGCTTTGGAACATATGCCTTCTTCCCGTCATGTGTCGTGAGCAGCCAGAGTCCAGGTACCATGACTGGTGTTTCTGACTTGCTGCTAAAGATATCTGCAACATGTATTATTTTATCCTTAGGTACCCAGATTTTCTTGGGTCCTGACTTGTTAGTTTTACCAAAACTCTGGTTGAATTTTGGTTTCACAGAGTGCTTACTGCTAGTATATTTGATGTCGTGTGTGTGACCATACACAAAGTGTGAATTTAGAGGAGTGTGTTTAATGGTTAAATCCATGACATTCTTAGGTGTAGGAACCTTACCTTGGTATCCTATTCCTTTCCTGCCGTTTCTGCTAACTCCATAGATCATTGAAGCCATTCTGCTTCTATCTATGCTTTTAGCTAAGAACTTCTGGAAACTATGATCATACTCCTTGATGATCTCATCAGCGTTGCTGGGAGTTTCAGAAATTGGTTCCTTCTGAGAGTTTTGTAAAGATTTTTCTAATTTTGAAATTTTATCTCTCAGCTCAGAGTTTTCCAATTTGAGACTCTCAGACTTATTAGAGTCAGATTCAAGATTCCTTTTCAGGTCTCTGAATTTAGCTCTAATCTGCTGATAGCGTTCCAGAATTTCATTGAGGCTTTCAGCAAGTTCAGCCTTTGTAAAATTAACAGCGAAGTTAGGAAATACCTCTTCTGTGTCTGATTCTGAGTCTGATTCAGAAGCTTCACTATCTTCTGAGATATTAGCCATGAGCGCTATGTTTGCCCTTTCATCATCTGATTCTGAGTCAGCTTCAGACGAGTCAGAGTCATCCCATGTGGCCATGAGACTTTTCTTCTTCTCTCTTCCAAACTTCTTTTTGGGCTTTTCCCTCTGAAGCTTTGGGCAGTCACTCTTGTAGTGTCCTTGCTCATTGCACTCATAGCAGATGATGTCTTTGGTATTTGGCTTCTTGCTACTGGAGGAGCCTTCAGATCTTCTGTATCCAGAGGAAGAGTCTGTCCTTCTGTATCTGGAAGAAGACTCGTTCTGATCAGATCTTCTAGGATTCCTGAACTTCCTTTGTCTTTGCTTCCACAGTTGATTTACTCTTCTGGAGAGAAGGGAAAGTTCGTCTTCTTCTGATGAGGATCCATCAGATGTTTCTTCAACTGCCTGCAAAACTTTAGACTCAGATTTTCTGTTAGATTTTAATGCTAAAGGCTTACCTTGCTTCTGAGGCTCGTCAGCTTCTAGCTCTATCTCATGACTTCTGAGGGAGCTTATAAGTTCCTCCAGAGTGATCTTGTTGAGATCTTTAGCTAGCTTCAGAGCAGTAACCATAGGCCTCCACTGCTTGGGTAAACTTCTGATTATTTTCTTGACATGGTCAGCAGTAGAGTATCCTTTGTCCAGAACTTTGAGACCAGCTACCAGAATCTGGAATCTAGAGAACATAGCTTCAATGGATTCAGATTCTTCCATTTTGAACGCCTCATACTTCTGAATGAGCGCCAGAGCTTTTGTTTCTTTGACTTGAACGTTGCCCTCATGCGTCATTCTGAGAGAATCAAAGATGTTCTTTGCTGTGTCTCTGTTGGAGATCTTTTCATACTCAGTATAGGAGATGGCACTGAGGAGGATGGTTCTGGCCTTATGGTGATTCTTGAAATCACGCTTTTGTTGATCAGTCATTGATTTTCTATCAATCTTCTGACCACTTGCATTCACAGGGTGCGTGTATCCATCTGTCACCATATCCCACAGATCAGCATCATGTGCTAGAAAGAAGCTTTCAATTCTGTCTTTCCAGTAATCAAAGTTTTCTCCATCAAAGACTGGAGGTTTGCCGCTGAATCTGTCTCTGTCCTCATTATTGTCATTGCTGAAGTGAGAATTGTTTCCTGCCATTGTGTTTTTATGACGCTGGATCTTGTACTGACACGGTTAAGTGTTTTAGCTCAGAACCAGGCGCTCTGATGCCAATTGAAGGGGTGAAAAACACAAGAAGGGGGGGTTGAATTGTAAAACTGAAATCTAAAGCAATTGACAAGATATTTTTATCCTGGTTCGTTTGATCTCAAACTACTCCAGTCCACCCGTCAAGGTGATTTCGCCTCTCTCCAACGAGGTCTTAATTCACTATATTCAACTGAATATTACAGACTGCTTTAACAACTGCTAAAGCCTTCTTGATTCAAACCACAACCCGGTTTGTCAAGGCAACACTTTCTTACAAAGGTATAAAACAATGTGTGTGGATGTTTTCTACAAAACTTTATCACAACTGTGATGTATACACAAATGAAGCTTAGAAACTAGATTGCTAAACTGTAATGGAGTATCAGAGTTTGTGGTTTACCAAAACTGGTAGAACGAAGATTATGGTTCAGCTTTGTGCGTGTAGAGATTTGTAGAGCATTAGTCATAATAATCTTCAAAGCCTTGTTTATATAGCACTTGAGAAGATGAACGTTGAATGCAATATTCTTGATTCAATGCTAATAACAAGCTTTCCTTATTGAGCAGATCTTGTCTGGAATGAGGCCGTTGGAATTAATTAGCGTTTAATGCACAGTACCGTTGCTTCTTCAATGCACGTTCTGGCTTGGCTCATTCTGATTCTGCTTCGCTGCTGATGAACTATTGTGTTTCTGTATCAGAGTGTTTGAGCGCAGTCTTGTTCATCAAGCTTCAGCATGTGCGTGAGTTGATCATCTGATCTTGACGTTCTGATGTAGCAACTTCTGATGCTGGTGTATGAAATCAAATTCTGATGCTGAATAAACGTGATCTTGCTTATATCAATCAGAGTATCTGCAAGTCAGAGCATAATAATTTTAGGCAGCAGATAGTTCAAACATGAAACATTTAAATACTATATCTTTTCACTTTGTTATCATCAAAACTTAAATATAGGGTACTAGATTCAAACATTGTTCTAACAAGGTATCTTAGCAAAAACAAACGAATACAAGATCATTGTCCCTTGATGACGCTATCTAAGTTGCCTTACACATGATCTTAGTCCATAAAAAATAATGCTAATATGCCTTGCAAACATTGCTAATCATGGTTATACGATGACCCACGCCCGTCCCGTTTACATCCAAAGATAGAGTTACTTACCAAATCAATGGTAAGATAACAATGTCAAAGGAAAATAAAATGAACTAGAAAGACTTTTGAGTAGGTAGAATGCTCCTAATTACTTGCTCAATTTCAAACAAACATCCTTGCTATTTTCAAAACAATCACATACACTTTCAAAACATTTTACAAAACATGAAAACATTTTCAAAAGATCAACATCTTTGTATACATTCTTACGAACAAGAATCATTACAAAGATTGCCTAAAAAATTGCCTCTTTACAAAATACTTTCAAAAACCATACTAAGCACAATTTCAAACAAAAGTAAGTGATCTAGCAAGTAACTAAGAGCCCATGGAAAACCATGGATGAAAAGGGTGCTAATTCCTTCCCTTTTCATAATCTACCCCCCGAACTCAAGAAACAATCTCAAAGGTCTTTCTTGTGCTTTTTCACCTTTCCTTTTGGATAAAAGAAAAGTCGGTGGAGACTCTTGCTAACCGCAACATTTGCAATCAAAAGCAAAACCCTCAAGTCATTTCTCCCACTGTATCACAGAACTGGCGACTCTGCTGGGTAAATTTCTAAAAGTGGGTTACTTTAGGGCTAGATCACACTTATTTGCTTACATTGTTTGACTTGTATGATTTACATTATGGTTCTTTGTTTGGGTTCGAATCCTCTACCCGGGTTTGGGATACATTATAGGTAAGTAGAAATACATAGTGGAAACTGTGCGGGGTATACCGACATGGTCTAAGAAATAGCTATGTTAGTGCGACATAATTGTGGGTACCAGTAGCCTTTGAGTTAATCAAAGAGAATACGGGGCCGCTGAGTGATGTCATGAAGCGCTAATGAACTTTTAGAACCTTTACTTGACCAACTTGTCCTTTAGGATGTAGTGAGATGACCTGCTTTGGTGCAGCCCGAAGTTGGTAGATACTCGATACTACACTCATTGAGGTTTGGTTTCTTGGGATATTTTGGTCGCCATTAAATAGGCTTGTGCTGAAACAATAACCAAGGAAACAAATCAGTGATATTGAGCTCCTTAGAACCCGACTACTATTGCTAGGACAGGTTTAAGCCAACAAAATTTTAAGAGGGTACTTACCTATAAAACTCCATGCAAGCCTAAACCTAAGGATTTGTTTGTTTTGTTTGAATACGCATACTTGAACATAACATCATGAACATCATGAACATCATATACATCCACTAACCATTTTAAGTATTTTGGGATTCATCTTTGTTCTTGTTTTGTAGGATATGTATTCACTTTACAGGAAAACTATTCAAGTCAACCTTGTAAGGATCCCTCCACAACTCAAGGATCTAGCTTCAAGGATTCTTGAAAACTCTCTATTTACCGAGAGACATGGTCTCCTACTCAACTTGGTCACCTCCAACACAGATGAGGATATGATGAAGGTGCTCTTTCAGTTCTCTGATCCTCTACACCATTGCTTCACATTTCCCGACTATCAACTTGTACCAACTTTGGAAGAATTCTCCCAACTCTTGAGGATTCCTATTCTCAATCAACTACCTTTCAATGGTACGAAAAGAGACCCAAAGCCAAAAGAGATTTCTCAAGCTTTACACTTGCACTCATCTGATATCACAACTCATTGGGAAACAAGGAGTGGTGTCAAAGGTTTCTTAGCAAAGTTCCTATTTGAGAAAGCCCAAAGCTGTTGGAATTCCTTGGACTTGCAAGCCTTTGAGGAAATCTTGGCTCTCCTCATCTATGGGATGGTTTTGTTTCCAAATCCTTACCAACTCATAGATGTCAACACCGTCAAAATCTTCATATCCCGCAACCCGGTGCCTACATTGCTAGGAGATATCCTACACTCTTTTCACACTCGCACAATTAGGAAAAGAGGTGTCCTTATGTGTTGCACTCCTCTCTTGGCAAGGTGGTTTATTTCGCATCTTCCCCAATCTGTATTAAAGAATGAGCAAGGTTCAAGGTGGTCACAAAGGTTGATAGCACTCAAACATTCAGACATTCATTGGTGCTCCCGATCCATAGAGAATGTTACTATTGTCGATCATTATGGAGAATTCCCTAATGTCCCTTTACTTGGAATTATGGGAGGTATCACCTACAACCCTTGTTTAGCCTTAAGACAGTTTGGTTACGCTTGAAGGGATGGCCCACACGAGATGCTGATTCGAGGTTTGGTATTTGACTACGACAACGATGATCAAGGTCTTCGCCAGAGATTTATACGAGCTTGGAGGATGTTAAAAAAGATAGATAGCAAGAATTTGGGGCATAAAAATTCCATCCATCTTGAGCCTTACCTCAAATGGGTACGAACTCGTACTCAGAGTCTTATGATGCCTTACCCCTCCATTATCCCGGTAATCATTGATCCTGTCATGGAGGGAGATGTTCCATACACTATCCTACATCCTGATATGCCCACCTCTCTCGAAGACCTACAAAGAGATTGGATACAACTCAAGGGGGAGCGAGATACTTTCGAAGCCCAATTCTACGCAAGCGAGAAGAAGGTTTTGGAACTCACTAGGCTACTTCATGAGAAGCAGACTCTCAATGCCTACATTGCACCAAAGAAGATGCGCACTACCTTTTCATCTTAGAACTTTTGTATTTCCTTATAAGCCCAAGAGGCATTGATGTACTCAAGCTTTAACTTATTAATATAACGTGTGTTTCCTTTTTTTTGTCTAAAAAAAATTTGAATATTAAAATCCTTGAAATCATTACATATGCATATACCATTCATCATAACATAAGCAGGTCTTTTGAAACAAGTCTCCTTATTTCTCTACTGTTTATTTCAATAAGATGGATCTAGAGCAAACAGTGAAAGACCTCCAAGCTCAGAATACACAATTTCAACAGTTGCTCTTGACCCTAGCCAAAGGACAAGAAGAATTAAAGACTTTGCTGGCTGAAGAGAGGAAAAAGAAGACAAATAAGGTAACCAGAGTCCTAAACATGGGAAGAAGATTTCATGGGTAGACAAGAAGGACCTTAGACTTTGCAATAACATCCAGTGAAAAAGACAACCAAGATGGGAAAGGCAAGGAAACAGTTGTCCCGTCAGAATCAGAAGAGGAAGAGGAAGAAGAAGACTATTCTGAAGAACAATACCCTTCAGCTGATGACAAGTATAAACATCTCGAAGAGTGGTTGAGTGCGATGGAAATCCAAAAAGTGCCTGGTTTGGACTTTGAGGAATTGGGGTTAGTATCGGGGATTGTCATTCCTCCGAAATTTAAAGCACCCGTGTTCGCCAAATATGACGGAGTTTCATGCCCTAAAATGCATCTCCGGTCATATGTGAGAAAAATCCAACCCCATACCGCTGACAAAGACTTATGGGTACATTTCTTCCAAGACAGTCTGTCTGGAACTCAACTTGACTGGTTTTACCAACTAGAAAGAGCCAACGTTCATAATTGGGAAGATCTTGCTGCAACCTTCTACAAACAATACCAATACAATGCTGATCTGACGCCTACCCGTACTCAACTCCAGAGTATGACCTTGGTTTCCAATGAAGGTTTCAAGGATTATGCGCAAAAATGGAGAGACTTGGCTGGAAGAGTTCAACCCCCTCTATCTGAGAGGGAATTGGTAGACATGTTCTCGGGCACCTTGTCTGGTCCCTTCTTCAATCATTTAATTGGAAGTTAATTTGCGGGCTTTACTAAACTAATATTGACCGGAGAAAGGGTAGAGGACAATATAAAGAGTGGAAAGATTCAGAAAGATACATCTTCTTCTGTAGCTGTAAGGAAGCCTTTCATCGGAAAGAAATAGGTGGTTGTTGTATATCCACAAAGAAACTAAGATATGGCCGAGTGCCGACCAACGGTGGGGGCTGTGATGATCCCTAAACCTGTGCCTGATCAGCAAATAAATAATCAACCAAGGATGGAAAGGCCAGTCAGGCAGTTCACCAAAATTAACATGACCCCGTCTCAAGTATTACCGCATCTACTAAGATCCAATTTGGTGACCTTGAAAGAAGCTCCGAAAAACCCCAATACAACATCTCCTCACTATCATCCCAATGCCCGTTGCGCATATCACTCTGAAAGTCCCGGCCATGACACTAATAACTATTGGGCTTTAAAAAACAAAATACAAGACCTCATTGAAGCAAAAGAGATTGAATTCGATGCGCCTGAAAAGCCAAATGTCATTTCTGTCCCTATGCCCAGACATGGCCATAATACCAATTCCATTGAAGAAGGATTGTTTGTTACTTCAGTTGATGAACTTATGACCCAACTTCTGACTATAAAAATGAACTTGTTGAATTCCGGTGTGTTCCCGAGCTGTGATGATGTTTGCCATTTCTGTTTGTCCCCATCAACTAGTTTTCCTTTGTTGAAAGCAGGCGTTCAGTGCCTGATAGATAACAAAGAAATTTTGTTTGAAAAAGACTTCTGTTCCACCTATTCCTTTTGAAGATGTTTCTATCATTACCATTTCCGCCAATTCTTCCAGGGTGTCCACCAAAAGACCCGTTAGAATTACATCAGTTCCGAAAGCAACTCCTTTAATAATTACAATGCCTGGACCAGTCCCATATTCATCAGACAAGACCGTACCATGGAATTTAGGAGGGGATGTCTATTACCATGGTATCAAGCAGGACTGGCCAGTCGCCGAAGATTCAGGCTCCGAGAAAGTCAGCGCTGACATCAGTAATACTGCAGGAACTAGCAATATTACCCGAAGTGGTAGGATCTTTTCTCCAGAAATTGCTCCCCCAAAAGTAATTTCTGGACCCGTAATCATTCCTGCTGTTGATCCCCCAAAAGTTGTTCCCGGTCCTATAATTATCTCCAACAATACTCCAACTGACAAAGCTGTTACAACCCCTGTTATCATTCCTACCAACACTCTTGCTGCCAAATTAACCGAGACTCGAGGAAAAGGTGTTTTGGTTGAGTCTGTCAAGACGAAGACACAATCATTGGCTATCCCTAAGACCTCCCGGAAAGAGATGGAAGAAATTTTGAAGATCATTAAAAGAAGCGACTACGATGTAGTTGAACAACTGGGGAAAACTCCCTCTAAAATTTCCATGCTGGCATTACTACTATGTTCCGAGGCACATGCAAAAGCCTTGGTAAAATTCCTGAAAACTGCCCATGTACCCCAAGAGACATCTGCCGATCAATACCAAGACTGCGTAGCCAGCTTGACTGCAGATAATGGTCTAGGTTTTTCGGATGCTGATTTAACACCGAGAGGAAGGAAGCATAATGAGGAATTGCATGTCTCAGTTGAATGTAGGGGCACAACCTTGGCCCATGTTTTGGTGGACACTGGCTCATCTCTGAACGTATTGCCTAAAAAAGCTCTTGATAGGCTTGACTGTGAGGGATTGACATTGAAGCCAAGTAACATAGTAGTAAGGGCTTTTGACGGCTCGAAAAGGATGGTGCATAGGGAGGTAGGAATTCCCATAAAAGTTGGAACACAAACTTTTGATTCAACTTTTTATGTAATGGATATCAGTCCCTCATATTCCTACTTGCTAGGTCGGCCATGGATTCACAATGCTGACACTATCACTTCTACGTTGCACCAAATGCTGAAATATCCGACTCAAGGGAAGATTATCATCGTTCATGGAGAAGAAGAGTATATGATCAGCCATCTCAATTCCTTAAGATATGTGGAATTAGATGGTGAATTTATTGAAACTCCATTCCAACACTTTGAAGAGGTCCCACGAGATATAGCGATAACCAAGGTTGTTCCCAAGATTACAAGGCCTCCGCTCTGGATGTCATCTCTGAAGGATGCCAAAGCGGTGGTAGAAGAAGGTGGGTGCACTATCTGGGGACATCTCCCAGATATCCCATATAAGTTTGACAAGTTTGGCCTAGGTTTCACTTCAAATACTCAGAAGACTGTATGTCGCGCTCGTGCTAGAGGACCACCCCTGAAGATCAGCAACCGTGAGGTCAACGCCGTAGAAGATGATGAAGATAGATGTGACTTGGAGGACTAGATATTCCCAACTATCAATGGAGGGCTCAACAATTGGAAGGCTAAAGATTTTGTCCCGATCACTTTTATCCCACAATAATTTGTCTTTACATTTTGTTGGATCTGTAATATTAAAACAATTTGCACTCTTAAAACCTTGTGTCTTACCCGAGGCACAATGGTCCATTTGTAAGGGTTATTATCTCATTTTCATATGACATCAATGAATCATGGACGTTTTCGCATACAAACTTTTGTGCTCATTGTTTTTCTACATTTTCATTTCTTTCAAAGATAGCTATACCCTTACACACACTCAGACTCACAATGCAGGTATACATCCATTCGGGATCCCATGGGTAACGATACTGCTATGGCCTTTTGTGACTCTGAGAATCTAATCTACCAAGCCGAAGATGAAGGTGAGGAAGATTGTGAAGTACCAGGAGAACTTGCTAGACTACTACAACAAGAAGAGAGAACCATTCAAACTCACGAGGAACCCGTGGATACAATCAACCTAGGTACCAAAGAAGACAAAAAAGAAGTCAAGGTGGGTGCCAATCTGGAACCCAACATCAAGGAACGTCCGATTCGTTTGTTACACGATTATGTTGAAGTCTTTTCCTGGTCGTATGAAGACATGCCAGGACTTGATGCAGATATTTTGGTACATCGTTTGCCTACAAGAGAGGATTGTCCGCCAGTAAAGCAAAAGGTTCGCCGCATGAGGCCTGATATATCAGAAAATATTAAAGCAGAAGTCATGAAGCAATTCAATGCTGGATTCTTAGCTGTCACCTCTTATCCCTAATGTGTTGCCAATGTTGTTCCCATACCCAAAAAAGATGGCAAAGTGCGAATGTGTGTGCACTATAGAGATTTGAATAGGGAAAGCCCTAAGGATGATTTTCCACTCCCCCATATTAATATTCTAGTCGACAATACGGCACAACACAAAGTGTTTTCTTTCATGGACGGATTCTCAGGTTACAATCAAATCAAAATGGCGCCTGAGGACATGGAGAAAACAACATTTGTCACGCAGTGGGGCACTTTCTTCCATAAGGTGATGCCATTTAGACTGAAGAATGCTGGGGCAACCTATCAGCATGCAATGGTATCCCTATTTCACGAAATGATACATCACGAAATAGAGGTCTATATGGACGACATGATAGTCAAATCTCAAACAGAAGGAGAGCATCTTGATCACTTACAAAAAGTGTTTGAGAGACTGAAGAAGTACAAGCTGAGGTTGAATCCAAATAAATGCACATTTGGGGTATGGTCTGATAAACTCCTAGGCTTTATCGTCAGCAACAAAGGTATTGAAGTCGATCCTGCCAAGGTAAAAGAAATACAAGAGATGCCTGCTTCTTGTACTGAGAAGGAAATCATAGGGTTCTTGGGACGTTTGAACTACATTGCCAGATTCATCTCTCACCTGACAGCTATTTGTGAACCAATCTTCAAATTGTTGAAGAAAGATCAGGTAGTCAAATGGAATGATGAGTGCCAAGTTGCTTTTGACAAAATCAAAGAATACTTACAAGAGCTTCCTGTATTGATGCCACCAGTCGAGGGAAGACCGTTGATCATGTATCTGACTATTTTAGAAAACTCAATGGGGTGTGTATTGGGGCAGCATGACGAGTCTGGCCGGAAAGAGCATGCTATTTACTACCTGAGCAAAAAGTTTACCGACTGTGAAACCAGATATTCACTGCTCGAGAAAACTTGTTGCGCTCTGGCATGGGCTACTCGCCGGCTAAGACAGTATATGCTGACTCATACTACTTTGTTGATATCTAAAATGGATCCGATAAAATACATCTTCGAGAAGCCTGCCCTTTCTGGGAGAATAGCGAGATGGCAGATGATCCTGATAGAATATGACATACAATATAATACCCAAAAAGCAATAAAGGGAAGTTTATTAGCTAATCACCTTGCTCACCAAGCTGTAGAATACTACCAGTCTATGAAGTTCGAATTTCCGGATGAAGACATCATGACGTTAGATAACTGTAAAGAATTCAGGCCATATGAAGGACCTGAACAAGGATCCCAATGGACCCTATTCTTTGATGGGGCATCCAATGCACTTGGCAATGGTATCGGTGTTGTACTCATATCTCAGGAAGGGTGTCATACTCCCTTTACCCAAGACTCTGCTTTAATTGTACAAACAACATGGTGGAATACGAAGCGTGCATCTTTGGTATCAAAGCTGCCATAGACTTGGGGATCAAATCCTTGGATGTATTCTGTTGTACCCCAAATTTTGACCTAAGATACCATCTTCCATCTGCATCATTACATTGCAAGTGTTTTGACCTATTTTTATCAATTTTCAAAGCAGATTTTAAATTCATAACTTTTTCAAGTCAAGAGCTGTTTATTTTTGAACGCTAAATTTATTAATCGATCAATGCTAAAACAATGTTTATTAATTATTTATTATCTTAAATTTAAATAATTAGAATTTATTTTCAGTTATTATATAATTTAAAGATTTATAAATAATAAAATAAATATTTGAAAAGAAGTTTATTAATTGATCAGACAATGTTTATTAATTATTTATTATCTTAAATTTAAATAATTGGAATTTTCTTTTCAGTTATTATATAATTTAAATATTTATAAATATTTGAAAAGAGTTTATTAAGTGATCAACAATGTTTATCTAATTATTTATTATTCTAAGTTTAAATAGTTGAAATTTTATTTTCAGTTATTATAATTTAGAAGAATTATAAATAATGAGGTAAATGATTGAAGAGAAGTTAATTGATCAATGATGTTTATTTAATTATTTATCATTCTAAATTTAAATAATTGGAATTGATTTTCAGTTATTATATAATTTAAAGAATTATAAATGATAAAATAAATAATTGGAAAGAAGAAAAGAATTAACTGAAATAATAGAATTTTATTCATCTTTATTCTAATTATTACAATTGTTGTTTAAATACTGTATTATGTACAAAGTATTTACAATGACAATTACATAAAATGTTTAAAGTAAAATAAAAACTATTTTTCTAAGATTCTAAATCTTCATCTTCTATCCAATACTTCTTTAATGCTCATTTGATTTTACCTGCAAAAGAATTAAAAGAAAAGTCAGAAATGAATATATAATTAAAAGCAGAAAATTAATTTAAGCGTTCATCATTAAAAGCAAACGGCTGGAATCAGTTTTTACCCTTTTTGCAAATCACGGGATTTCTCCCGGTTCACAAAAAGGGATGAATTTTTATTGATAAAAATGAATGCACAAGTTAAAAATATGCACAAATTCATTTTTTTGTCAAAATTGCATATTTCAAAATAAACTGCCTATTTCAAAAACCAATATGCATAAATTCTTTTTGTCAAAACTGCATTGTCAAAAGCATAGTTCAACAGCATATACAAATTCCAAGTCAAGTTCCAAATTGTCAAAGCCAAAGTGCAACGTTAACTACCAAAGATGTGGGAAGAGGCCAAAAACATAAGGCTCCCATGCTGTACATGTAATTGACAAAGAGATATGTGCAGTTTTAAAACCAATGTGCAAGCAATATATTTCCATTTCTCATCATTTTCCAGCTTTCACTTTTTCAGAACAAGTACATAACAACATTTTAGTGTTTCAATTGTACTAGAGAGAGAGAAGAGAGGAAGAGTGTTGGGTTTTACAGGTTTTGGCCTTAGGCAGGAAATGGATTAAAAACAAATCAACAGTAGCACAATAAGAAAAGGAAAGCATTAAAAAAAATAGAAACAAAACTGATGTAGCAGTAGAGATGGCAGAATATCAAAGAAAAGGATTAAAATATTCAAAACCTGAAACGTAAACAAAAGGCCAACCAACTGTTATAACAACAACAAACCCCTTCAAAAAAAGGAAGAGTTCAAAAAACCTGTTTGGAGGCCAACTCAAAAACTGTCAAACAAAAATCCAAAACGAATTCTCAAGGTCTCAAAGCCAAACCTGCTGAAACAAATACCAAACCAACTCAAACTGCTCAAAACCAGAATATACATATAACCTGCTGCCTCAAGATCAAAACCAAAACCATGGCCAACAACATAAACTGTAAGACAAGGCAAAATATACAAAACTGCACCAGTCTCTAAACCTTGAGACAAACTGTCAAAAAGCCCTCCAGACCCATAACCTGCAAGCTTAAACAACCATAACCTGTTGAAACCTGTAACAGCCTTAAGCCCTCAAATGACACAAGCCATAAACCAACAAATCATGCCCAGTTAAAAACCAGAAAGCCATACACGCCCAACCAGAAAAACCAGAAAATCAGTAAAACCTTATGGCCTAAAACCATAAAACCTGTTCAACCACATAAACAAGCATTACCATCATACGCCCAAAACCTGTCCAGCTCTAAACCAGAATACCACAACAACACAACTTATCAAAATGTCAAAACCATCAAGCCTCAGAAGATTCATCATAGGCCAATAACGAAAGCAACTCATTCAAGCATTCACAAGCCAGCATCTCAAACATACAAAGAAAGCAACGGTAGCAAGGCAAGAAGAAGAAGAGGAAAAGCATACAAACGAAGGCAGCAATCAAGAATCAACATTGTAAAGCTAATCAAAACAAAAATGTTCCAACAATAGCATGTTCAAGGCAACCAGAAAAGCCTCACAGATATTCACCATAGGCCAGTAAAAGGCAACTGAAGCAAAGCATCAAGCCCACTGTAAAGAAGAAGGAAAAGAAACACACGAAGCAGAGAAGCACCAAGAGGAAGAGGATAAAGATTCGTTTTTCAGGATTTCATCACCAAAACAAAAATAAGAAACGAAATACCAGGCAACTGAAGCAAGCTTCACACGTTTCATCCCGCCGCCTTGGCCTCCTACGCGTACCCCCAACCTTCCTCCTCCGTCTCCAGGTAACTTTTCTCCCTCTTTTTTCTGTCATTTTTCCTCAAATCATCACAATAATTCGAAGTCAGAATCAAATGGACACAAAATCATAACGTGCAGTAACCAAAAAACCCTAACGAAATAAAAGATGAAAATTATACCGTGAATCTGTCGCCCTAGCGCCTCGTTGGAGGGAAGAGGAATGTTGAGGTACCGGTGGCCATGGGCAAGGAATCCAGAAGCTTAGGCAAAGGGAGGCGAAGAAGACGATATGGACGAACGAACGGCGCAAAACCTTAACCCTAATCTGTTTTCCCCAAAACTAAAACACATTGTTTAACCCTAAACAAATTATAATGTATGGAATCAACCCATTTCGTCTACCTAAGACCAACGAATCCCATTTTTACACCCCATCTCTGTTTCTTTGATTGGCCCCTTTTAAAACCTTTTAGCCCATATATTTGTTTATCTAACCCTCTATTTTCTAATACACCTCTGCCTATTTATTCTCTTTTAGTTTTTTTTTAGAATTATTATTAATTTAGTTAATTAATATAGTTAATCAAATAGAGATAATTTAATTAAAACAATTTTAATAATTTGACCATTTTTATTAAGTTTAACTTTAGGGCTAATTTAATAATTTTAGTATTCCTTTTTAATTAGGTTTAAGTTAATAACCTTTTAAGTTTTAATTTAGTTTAATTATTTAACAACTCTTAAAAATAATACTTTATATTAATATTAAAAAAACATATAAAAATAGAACATAAAAAATAGAAAATTAAAAAACATGTTATTTTTCTTTAATTAATTCCCTCGCTTTAATTAATATTAAACAAAAATACAAAAATGCATGTTCACATCTTTTAGTTTATTTAATCATTGTTGTAGTGATATATCACTTAGCTATTTAATCATTATCTGCATAATTTTTGGTTTAAGTATTTCATCGTTATTTGGTTATTCTGTTTACTTCTAAATCCAAGGGAAAAACGATTAAATTTGTTGACTTCATGTCCTCGAATCCAATCACGCGAATATCTTCATTTCATTAAAACTTAAGACAATTTTCCCCAAATATTCAATCTTTTCAAAATTCATACCTTTTAAGCCAAAACTTCGACATTAGGTCGTCGTACCTTCAAAAAACCCGTCCGTATCCCTTTTCGGCCAAAACAATTTATTTTAATCAAACGAACATTTTAATAAACAGATATTTCAAAAGGTTCCTATAGAGTACTATAGATACATTGGGTGCTAATACCTTCCCACTGTATAACCAACCCCCGAACCATAGATCTCTTTTCAAAAACGCCTTGTATTTTCATTACTTTTAAAAGTATTATTTTACATTGCATATTTAGGGTTTTATTTCGCTCTTTCCCCTTTTCCCTTGGAAATAATAAAGCGCGGTGGCGACTCTTTCTTTTTGTGAGACGAATTAATTAATAATTCGATCTCCGATTTACCCCGCTACATTTTTTATCGCTACAGAATTGGCGACTCTGCTGGGGACGAATTGACCTCTTGCTAGTCCATCCCTAAGTGGGTTAAGCCTAGTTTGTTTTATCTGTTTTATTATTATTTGTTTTGTTTGATTATGTGTTTAAATTGGGGTTGTTTGGGTTTTTGCAAAGGACGAATCCTATACCCGGATTAAGTTACACTTAAGAATAGGACGGGCGGTATAGTCATGTTAACTTTGAGGGAGTAATCCCGAAGAAGGAGGCATGAGATCCCCCACTCAATGGAAGGCCCTCTTGAACTTAATATTTGTTTACCGAGTAATCGGGAAGACATTATTATTTTCGACCTAGGAGCCAGAGAAATTGAGGACCATAGAACCCTAACCCGTCTTGGCCTTTTAGGTGTAGCGTGGAGACTATAACGGAGTAATTCAGAAGTAGTTGTTACGCGATGCGACGCTCGGATGAGTTTCTCTTGAGAATATTGCTAATTATTGAGTAATAAAGACGTTGGTAATATCCGAAGGAGGAATGTAGACTCTGGGAACTCTTAGAACCTTGTCTTACAGGTGTGATTGAACCGTTAGTACATACCTTGGGGTGGGCTTTACCCTTGACTCCATGCTGAAACGTTGAACCTTTGAACCCCATGTTTATGAACTTCTGTGTAACTGTTGCATTATCATTCATTCATGCAATCATCAACATTTTTGTAAAAAACTTGTTTTTCAAGGAACTTAGGAATGATTTTTGCAGACATCTCAGGTACTATTATTATGAAATTTGGAAGGATAAACACTCGAATTTTTAGTTTTAAGGAGCCCGAGATTGAAGAACTGAAGAGTTTGATTCCTAAGATCGAGAACCCGACGGATTTTCAGAAAAAGTATGGGTCCATTATACCTCTCATGAAGCGCAAGATGAAGGAAGGCATCCTTAATACGTTGGTCCAATTCTACGATCCTTTGTACCGATGCTTCACCTTTCCGAATTACCAGTTAATGCCCACCTTAGAAGAGTACTCCTACATACTTGGTTTGCCGATCATCGATTGTGTTCCTTTTTCTGGCTTAGAAGAGGAACCCAAATCTCACGAGATAGCGACCATCACCCACTTGAAGAAGTCAGAGATAGAGGAGAACATGACTACAAAAGGGGGAATCCGAGGTTTGTCTGCGCAGTTTCTGTTGAGGAAAGCTCGTCATTTCGCTGAGATAAAAGATACTATTGCCTTTGAAGACGTCTTTTCTTTACTCGCTTATGGTATATTCTTGTTCCCTAACGTTGATAAGTTTGTGGATATCAACGCCATCAGAATTTTCTTGATTGGAAATCCGGTCCCTACGCTGCTAGGAGATACCTACTATTCCATCCATCTTCGAAACTCTTATCAAGGAGGGATGATTATTTGTTGTGCACCGTTGCTGTATCAGTGGTATGTTTCTCATCTACTTGGGTCTGATTTTTTCTGGGATCTCGAGAAGGAGCCGGGATGGGCGCCAAAGATTATGGCTCTCACTCATTTCGACATTGATTGGTATAATCGAGCTTACTATGACGTGAAGATCATCGATAGCTGTGGTGCTTTTCCTAACGTGCCTCTTCTTGGTACGAAAGGTGGAATTAACTATAACCCTGTTCTCGCGCGCCGTCAGTTTGGATACCCGATGAGGGACAAGCCGAACAACATCCATGTGAGTGGTTTCTTTCTACAGGAAGGACAAGATCATCAGGCAACTAAGAGGGAGATTGAAGGAGCTTGGCGCCACATCCATAGGAAAGGGAGAGACATGTTAGGACATAGAGGTGCCGTTTCTTTGGAGCCTTACCTGCAATGGGTCCGTGCTAGGGCTTGTGCTCTCAAGATGCCCTATAAACCTGAGAAACCTTTATTCCCTACTGTTGCATCATCATCTGTTGATATCCCTATCGAGAATATGGGAGAATACCAAGGAAATCTGGCTAGGATGAAGTCCGAGAGAGATGCTTGGAAAGAAAAGTATAATATGTATGAATATGAGAATTGGGTCCTGGCTCGACAACTAAAGGAAAAGGAGGATTTGCTATTTATTCAAGACGGTTGGTTCATTGATCATGATGAGAAGCTTCGTCAAAAGGATGCTTTACTGAAGAAGTATGCTAGTGAAAGGAAGAGAAAGAAGGAAGGTTCGGTAAGCGTTGCTCTCGTTCCTAATCCACAAAAGGAAATCGTTAATCGATTGGTAGCTGAGAAGAAAGAGATGGAAGACTTTTATGAAGAGAAGATCAGGAAGCTCCGGTTACAGTTGGCATTTGGTCCTTCATCAGATGATTCTGAGTGATCTTTAGTTCTTAGTTTTATTTTACTGATGTCATTTTGTAAAACTCTGTAAAAGGGCTTCATGTTTCGAAGTTGTAATTTACTGCTTTTATTATGGGCTTCATGTTCCAAAGTTGTAATTTACTGCTTTATTATGGGCTTCATGTTCCAAAGTTGTAGTTTACTGCTTTTATTATTGGGTTGTTATCCAAAAATTGTAATTTATTGTGTTGCTGTTCCAAAGTTGTAAGTTGTAATTTACCGCTTTTGATTAATGAAATGAGTTTTTGTTGTTCCAAATTCCTTTACCATTGATGTGTGCAAAATTATCGAAGTTCCTTGAAAAACTATTAAAATGAATCATCATCACACATCATGCATCATCCAACATTCCACTTCACATGTTTTATAGAGTCTTATCCTTGTTTCTTTTTCCACTCCGATAGATTGTCAAGCTGTCTCATCGATATGATACTCGAGCTAATCGTCAGAGGAAGATGGAAGATCTGGAACAGGAAAACCACGAGCTTCGTGAGGAGGTCGCTACCCTTCGTGTCGTTATGGAAAAGTTAACTGCGCTAGTGGAAAGTTTGATGGCTGCTCAGAATCAGCCATCGACTACAGCTGCTGAGATTCAGACTTCAACTATTGTGGTTTCTGAGATTGTCACCGTTCCAACGTCTGTGACTCAAATCAACTCTCCGCTTCAGCATCAGATGCCAAAAGGTTTTCCGTGGGGAATGCCTTACAACTTTGTGCCAGAAGGGTATCAGCCCGCTGTACAACCTTTGTTTCAACCTGCTTTGTCTCTTCCTCAACCAGAGACAACTACCATGCCGCCGGTAATCCCGTCTGTAGCACCTTTCCCGCAACCGGTAATGACAACTGTCGCTCCTGTGGTTCACTCCGTGCCATACTTGAATGAACCTACTTATCCTGCCGAACCTGCTGAAAGGTTGGGTCTTTTTGATAGAATGGAAGAGTTTCAGGACCAATTCCAAGAAATGCAGAGGGAGCTCAGAGCGTTAAAGGGGAAGGATTTGTTTGGAAAGAACACTCATGACCTTTGTTTAGTTCCGAATGTCAAGATTCCAACAAAATTCAAAGTGCCAGACTTTGAAAGATATAAGGGTGATTCGTGTCCTCGGAGTCATTTGACTATGTACATGAGAAAGATGTCTACGTATTCTGATGATCATGACTTGTTGATTCACTATTTTCAAGACAGTTTGACGGGTGCTACTCTAAAGTGGTATATGGGTTTAGACAACATTCGGATCCGCAACTTCAACGATCTTAGCGAAGCTTTTGGTCATCAGTATAAGTACAACGTTGACATGGCGCCGGACAGGGATCAACTCCGGGCGATGTCCCAGAGAGACAGAGAATCTTTTAAGGAATACGCCCAGAGGTGGCGTGAAATTGCTGCTCAAATCTATCCTCCTCTTGAGGAGAAAGAGATGACAAAGATATTCTTGAAGACTTTAGGTTCCTTTTACTATGAAAGAATGATCGCCAGCGCACCCAGTGACTTCACCGAAATGGTAAGCATGGGCATGCGGTTAGAGGAAGGGATTCGTGAAGGGCGTTTGGTTAAAGAAGGAAGTCCGTCTAGCAGTACTAAGAAGTTTGGAAGTGTTTTCCCAAAAAGAAAAGAGCAAGATGTCAGCGCAATCTTCCCAGGGAGACCGAGGAGGGGTTACTCACACGTTGCGGCAGTCACTCCGGCTGTCCTCCCAGCTTTGATGACCCCAGCTCATCAAACCCCACCAACTCAACAACGGCCATTTCAGCAACAGCCTCGACAACAGGCTTATCCATTCAACAACCAGAATCGTTCACCAAGAAAACCGCAATTCGATGCCATTCCTATGACTTATACTGAATTGTTCCCTGCTCTTATCAGAAAGAACCTCATAACGACGAATCCTCCTCCTGTCGCACCAAATAGTACTTCTCCGTGGTACAAGGCAGATCAGTTTTGTGAATATCATCAAGGGTCGCCGTGGCACAACCTTGAAAATTGTTTTGCTCTAAATGCGGACGTGCAGAGGTTGATTAAGAATGGTATCTTGTCTTTCAAGGATGTTAACCCAAATGTTAGAGATAATCCTTTGCCTCGACATGGGGCAACATCAGTGAATATGGTGGAGGGTTGTCCGGGAAAGTTTCGAGTTTTTCAAGTTGAACACATAAGAGAGTCGTTGATCAGGTTACATCAGAGCTTAAGAAGACTTGCCTTTGTTAGGCATCAGCATGATTATGATGTTTGTGAATTTTGTTCAAGAGAGGTTGATTGCCCTATTGTGAAGGAGGATATTCAAAAGTTGTTAGACTAGAGAGTTATCACTATTACATATGACAGAGATCCGGAGGATGAAGTGAATGTTATAATACCATAATTCAATTTGCCTGAATCAGTAGAGATCGTTTACGACAGTCAGACTGCACCTGTTGCTCCTTTGACCATTTATCCACCTGGTCCTATGCCTTACAACTCAGACCAAGCTGTACCGTATAAGTATAATGCCACAATGATTGAGAATGGGGTAGAAGTCCCTATACCGACAATGCCGTCTTTTGTTAACATCGCTGATGTAAGCAGAGTTACGAGAAGTGGACGCGTCTTTGCAGCAGTACCTTTAAAGAGACCAGAAGTTCAAGTCAGGAGACCCGTACCGGCAGAAATTCCAACGAGAATTGTTGAACCAAGGGTTGAGATATGCCGATCCAATGAACCTATCCCTCGCCCTGAGGATGATGAGATTCTGAAGCTCATCAAGAGAAGTGAATATAAGATTGTGGACCAACTATTGCAAACTCCTTCCAAGATTTCTTTGCTTGCTTTACTGAGAGATTCTGGTGCCCATAGAGAAGCTTTGATGAAGGTCTTGGACCAGGCGTTCGTGGATCATGATGTGACGGTTGACCAATTTGATGGAATTGTGGGAAATATTACTTCGTGTAACAATCTTGGTTTCAGTGATGAAGAGCTTCCGGAGGAGGGAAGAAACCATAATATGGCTTTGCATATCTCAATAAGTTGTGGAAATGATACCTTATCAAGTGTGTTGGTAGATACAGGTTCGTCGTTAAATGTAATGCCCAAAACTACATTATCTCGACTCTCGTATCAAGGTGCTCCCATGAGACCTAGTGGAGTAATTGTCAAAGCGTTTGATGGTTCTAGGAAGACTGTCATTGGTGAAGTGGATCTTCCTATAGTAATTGGTCCTCATACTTTTCAGATCACTTTTCAAGTGATGGATATTCGTTCCGCCTACAGTTGCCTATTGGGTCGTCCATGGATCCATGATGCAGGGGCAGTCACTTCCACGCTCCATCAGAGATTGAAGTTTGTAAGGCATGGAAAGCTGGTAATGATTGGTGGAGAGCAGGCTATGGTGGTAAGCCATTTGTCATCTTTCTCTTTTATTGATGCTGATGAGGATGTTGGAACCCAATTCCAGGCTCTATCTGTTGCTAATAATGAAGTGAAGAAGCAAGGGACAACTATTTCTTCTTTTGAGGATGCACGATGAGTGGTTGAAAGTGGTTCGGCTGAAGGTTGGGGCCAGGTGTTGACTTTTCCCGAGAACAAGTCTGGAGAAGGTCTTGGTTTTCATCCCGTGTCTGCAAGAGTCAAGCAAGAAGTAGTTACTCGTCCGATACAAGAGGTTTTCCGAAGCGCAGGTTTTATCCATCCGACTCCTCCTGAGGTTGATGCTGTAATAGGAGACGATTCTGAAGAGGATTTACCCGATTTTGTGACGCATGGAGTGGTTTGCCAGAACTGGATTGCTGTTGATGTTCTTGTTGTGATGCACATTTCTGAGTAATGTTTTGTTTTATTTTTGAAAAAAAAACTTTCGCTCTGCCCAAGGCGAAAAGTATTTGTGTCGGGCTATGATGAAAATAAATCCTTTTGCTCTGCCCAAGGCAAAAGAGAAATGTCTGGGCTCTTTGTTTCAAGTATTTCCCTTCATGAATAAAAATGTTATTTTGTCCACTACTGTTTTATTTTTCACTTTTTCTGGGAAATAGTAATGGAAATTAATTGGTAGTAATGGGAAAATATAATAATTTTTGTTTCATTCATATTAATCGATTTCTAAAATAAAGCATAATCATATGTGCAGATTAATCCATGACTTAACCATTGAAAACAATGATCCTATGCCCTCTCCCAACTTTGAATTCCCTGTGTTCAGAGCCGAAGAGGAGGATAGTGAAGAGATTCCTGATGAAATTTCCTGTTTACTTGAGCACGATGAAAAGACTATTCAGCCGTTTGAGGAACCTATAGAGTTGATTAATTTAGGTGATGAAGAAGATAGAAAGGAAGTCAAGGTCGGAGCATTGCTTATCCAAGAGGTCAAAGAGAAAATGTTGGAGCTTCTCAAAGAGTATGTTGATGTGTTTGCTTGGTCATACCAAGATATGCCTGGTTTGGACAACGATATTGTGGAGCATCGTTTACCGTTGAGACCTGAATGTCCGTCTATTAGGCAGAAGTTGAGAAGGACTCGTCCCGATATGGCTGACAAGATCAAAGAAGAAGTTCAAAAACAAATTAATGCAGGTTTCCTTGTTACATCGGTCTATCCTCAATGGTTAGCCAATATAGTGCCTGTTGCTAAGAAGGATGGCAAAGTTCGAATGTGTGTAGACTATAGAGATCTGAATAGAGCTAGCCCAAAGGATGACTTCCCATTACCGCACATTGACGTATTGGTCGACAGTACCGCAAAGTTCAAAGTCTTTTCTTTCATGGATGGTTTCTCTGGTTACAATCAAATCAAGATGGCACCAGAAGATATGGAGAAGACAGCTTTCATTACACCTTGGGGAACATTTTGTTATCGGGTTATGCCGTTTGGTTTGAGGAATGCTGGTGCAACATACTAAAGGGCCATGACCGCTTTGTTCCATGATATGATGCATAAAGAGATAGAAGTGTATGTAGATGACATGATTGCCAAATCGCAAACTGAAGAAGATCATTTGGAACATTTATTGAAGTTATTCCAGCGTTTGAGAAAGTATAAACTCCGTCTGAATCCCAACAAGTGCACTTTTGGTGTTCGTTCTGGAAGACTTCTGGGTTTCATTGTCAGTCAGAAAGGTATTGAAGTAGATCCAGATAAAGTCAAAGCTATTCGGGAAATGCCCGCACCCAAGATGGAAAAACAAGTAAGAGGATTCCTTGGGAGACTGAACTATATTTCTAGATTTATATCTCATATGACTGCTACCTGTGGGCCGATTTTCAAGCTTCTCCGAAAGAACCAAGGATGTGTGTGGACAGAAGATTGTCAGAGAGCTTTTGATAGCATCAAAGAATATTTACTTGAACCTCCCATATTGATTCCTCCAGTGGAAGGAAGACCTTTGATTATGTACCTGACTATATTGGAAGATTCCATGGGATGTGTGCTTGGTCAACAAGATGAGACTGGAAGAAAGGAACATGCCGTATATTATTTGAGTAAGAAATTCACAGACTGTGAGTCTTGATACTCATTGCTTGAGAAAACCTGTTGTGCTTTAGCTTGGGCTGCTCGCCGTCTGCGAGAGTATATGACTAACCACACCACTTGGTTGATCTCCAAAATGGATCCGATCAAGTATATCTTTGAGAAGCCCGCCTTATCTGGAAGAATAGCCCGTTGGCAGATGTTGTTATCCGAATATGACATTGAGTATCACACTCAGAAAGCAATCAAAGGGAGTATTTTAGCCGACCATTTGGCTCACCAACCAATTGACGATTATCAATCCATCAAGTTTGATTTCCCAGATGAAGATGTTATGTACTTGAAAGCTAAAGATTGTGAAGAGCCGTTACCTGAAGAAGGACCTGATCCCGAATCCCATTGGGGTTTAATATTCGACGGAGCTGTGAACTCTTATGGAAATGGAATTGGGGCAATCATCGTCACTCCCCGAGGTACTCATATCCCGTTCACGGCGAGATTGAAGTTTAACTGCACGAATAACATGGCTGAATATGAGGCATGTATTATGGGTCTCGAAGAAGCAGTGGATCTAAGGATTAAGATTCTTGATATTTACGGAGATTCGGCATTGGTAATTAATCAGATCAAAGGAGAATGGGAGACTCGTCATCCTGGTTTGATCCCTTACAGAGATTATGCTAGAAGATTGTTAACTTTCTTCAACAAGGTGGAATTACATCATATCCCTAGAGATGAAAACCAAATGGCTGATGCTTTAGCTACTTTTTCTTCAATGTTTCAAGTGAATGGTTGGAAAGATGTGCCTACAATCCGAGTTATGCGCCTCGACAGACCTGCTCATGTGTTCTCAGTAGAAGAGGTCACCGACGACAAACCGTGGTTCTATGACATTAAACGTGTTCTTCAAACTCAAGAGTACCCGCCTGGGGCATCCAATAAAGATAGGAAGACGTTGAGAAGATTAGCGAGCAGTTTCTTCCTCAATGAAGAAGTTTTGTATAAGAGGAATTACGACTTGGTCTTGCTCAGATGTGTAGACAGACGTGAAGAAGACATGCTGATGCAAGAAGTACATGAAGGATCCTTTGGTACTCATGCCAACGGACATGCAATGGCTAAAAAGATGTTGAGAGCTAGTTACTATTGGATGACAATGGAATCTGATTGCTGCAAATATGCGAAGAAATGTCATAAATGCCAGATTTATGCGGACAAGATACATGTGCCACCGACCCTCCTCAACGTTATCTCTTCACCTTGGCCTTTCTCTATGTGGGGCATTGATATGATTGGAATGATTGAACCAAAAGCTTCAAATGGTCATCGTTTCATCCTAGTAGCGATTGATTATTTTACTAAATGGGTGGAAGCAGCATCTTATGCTAATGTAACCAGACAGGTGGTAGTCAGATTTATCAAGAATCATATCATTTGTCGATACGGCATCCCGAGCAAGATCATCACTGACAATGGTTCGAATTTGAATAACAAGATGATGAGAGAGCTTTGTGAGGAGTTCAAGATCGAACATCATAATTCTTCTCCTTACAGACCGAAGATGAATGGGGCAGTTGAAGTTGCTAACAAGAACATCAAAAAGATTGTCCAGAAGATGGTGGTAACTTATAAAGATTGGCATGAAATGCTTCCATTTGCTTTACATGGATACCGTACTTCAGTTCGAACTTCAACAGGCGCAACCCCATTTTCCCTAGTTTATGGTATGGAAGCAGTACTCCCCGTGGAGGTTGAGATTCCGTCTTTGAGAGTGTTGATGGAAGCTAAACTTTCTGAGGCTGAATGGTGTCAAAGTAGATATGATCAGTTGAATTTAATTGAAGAAAAGAGATTGACAACTTTGTGTCACGGTCAATTATATCAGCAGAGAATGAAGAAGGCTTTTGATAAGAAGGTTCGACCACGCGAGTTCAGAGAAGGTGACCTTGTGCTCAAGAAGATATTGTCTTTCCAACCTGATTCTAGGGGCAAATGGGCTCCGAATTATGAAGGACCGTATGTCGTTAAGAAAGTTTTCTCTGGAGGTGCCTTGATTCTCAACAATATGGATGGTGAAGAGCTCTCGCGCTCCCTGAACGCCGATGCAGTCAAGAAGTATTTCACTTAGTTTTGAGTTGACAGTTTGCTAAGTTGAAAACCCGAAAGGGCGGCTTAGGCAAGCTTTTGGTCAGACCGGTCTTGGCATTTGAACACATTTTGGAAATTCGAAGTTGTTAGGGAGAATAGTGATCATTGTTTTTGTGTAACCTTTCTCTTTCATGTACTATTTCCCAAACTTTTGTAAACCGTTGGAGTCGCATTGTTAGCGAACTACCATCTTATTAATGAAATTTGAGCATTTACCTTTTGTGGGCAAAATCAAAATTTTTACGGAAGTATTTGAAACAAAGTTATTTAAAGTATTCTTATTTTAAAAAATGTGTCGTGAATAATGAAAGGAATATTAACAGTTGTTCTGAAGATGGTCAAGCCATGAAATGCAAAACAGTACAGTAATTTATCCTTGCATGATGAACATGTTTCGTTGCAAAATCGTCATGAGGTGTTGGTTGTGTAAACTTGTGTTTCTGGTGGTACTAAGTTTGTTGACTCCCCAGCTTTTCCAGTTAAGCGTTGTTTTGGTTATCATTCGAACAGATTTCCGTAGTGTGGTACGCTTTGTCTTATGCCAGTGGTCTATTGGTTTTAGAAGATTGGATTTGATTGCTTTTCTCCTCAGAAGACTTGAACCTTGTGGCGTGTTACGCTTCGACGTTGCTTTGGGGTTCCAATTCTAGTTATTTTCCGTCTTTTTAAGATTGGCCGAGTATCTATCATGTCGTGACATCTTATTGTCTTCAAGTTATTCCATCTGTTTGTTTTGTTAGCATAACATTCATTTACTCATTTACACTTATATCACGCATGCATATTTGCATTTGTCGTTGATTTTGGGTTGTATACTTTGTTTTTAATACAATATACACGTTCTTCCCAAGTAGAAGGTTAGCTTAGGCAGAAATGTGCTTCCTTTCTAAATTCCCCAACTGAGCTAATCCTCGTGGATGATTTTTGATCTAGCCTACCTTGTCCATTTCCGGATAGGATGAATCCCCAATCGAGTTAATTTCTCATTGGTTGGAGTCTTGTTTGACTGTTTTCTCTCTAGTTTATTCCTGGATGAAGTTGTTGTCTCTTGCATAGGCTATCTCATGATTTTCCCCAGTGAAGTTGCGACCTAGACGACTGGTGCATTTATTTTGCACATTTAAGTATGTGACCTCCTCGGGAAGGATTGATTCATGATTCTCTTTGACGAAGATTTTATTCTCTGCCAATATCATCACAATTTCCTTCTGAATCATCGTTGGAAAACGACAAGCGGCAGCTCTTCACGAGCAACTTGTGCGTTATTATTATTATTGGAAAACGACAAGCGGCGGTCTCTTCATGAGCAACTTGTATGTTATAGACATCGAAAAACGGCAAGCGACGGTCTCTTTATGAGCAACTTGTACGTTATTATTATTGGAAAACGACAAGCGGCGGTCTCTTCATGAGCAACTTATACGTTATAGACATCGGAAAACGGCAAGCGGCGGTCTCTTCATGAGCAACTTGTACGTTATTATTTTTGGAAAACGGCAAGCGGCGGTCTCTTCATGAGCAACTTGTACGTTATCATTGTTGGAAAACGACAAGCGGCGGTCTCTTCATGAGCAACTTGTGCGTTATTATTATTTTGGAAAACGGCAAGCGGCAGTCTCTTTATTTGAGCAACTTGTACGTTATTATTTTTGGAAAACGGTAAGCGGCGGTCTCTTCATGAGCAACTTGTACGTTATCATTGTTGGAAAACGACAAGCGGCGGTCTCTTCATGAGCAACTTGTGCGTTATTATTATTTTGGAAAACGGCAAGCGGCAGTCTCTTTATTTGAGCAACTTGTACGTTATTATTTTTGGAAAACGGCAAGCGGCGGTCTCTTCATGAGCAACTTGTACGTTATCATTGTTGGAAAACGACAAGCGGCGGTCTCTTCATGAGCAACTTGTGTGTTATTATTATTTTGGAAAACGGAAAGCGGCAGTCTCTTTATTTGAGCAACTTGTACGTTATTATTTTTCTGGAATACAGCGAGCGGCAGCTTCTTTATTTGAGCAGCTTGTATGTTATTGGTATTTTTTTTGGAAAACAGCAAGTGGCGGCTTCTTTATTTGAGCAGCTTGTATGTTATTGACATCTTTGAACGACAGCAAGTGGCAGCTTCTTTATTTGAGCAGCTTGTATGTCATAATATTTTTGGGAAGACAGCAAGTGACAACTTCTTTATTTGAGCAGCTTGTGTATCTACAACCATATTATATCTCAGCATTAATTGGTATATCTCGGGAAATCTCGCAGAGAAGTTTGTTATGAATCTTTATCTTCAGAAGTCGGTAATCCGTCGTCAGCAAATTTGATACTCTCTGTCTATCTTTGACCTTGAGTTGTGAACTCACTGATATTTTGGGTCAATAATCTGTTTTATGGCCTATGCAAGATGCCTTCTTTGTTAGGGTGAGAGGTCGTATTCCCTCAATTTTATTCGCTGTCAAGAGTCTGTCACTTGAAGTCGATGGCTCGTTTCCCCAGTATTGTATAATCCTTGTCCTTGTGTTTTGTTGGTATTTGATTTCTCCAGCATTGTCTTGTCTCATACAATATCTTCCTCTGCGAATTCAATACTATATTCATATCAAACATAATGGCGGTATCTTAGGGCAAAAATTTGCGTATTATGTATTTAAGTACCTTCAATCTCGTCGAGACGAAGATTTTAATCTTCATATCTCCAGATAGAAGAAACTTAAATAGGGGCAGCTGTTGTACCCCAAAATTTGACCTAAGATACCATCTTCCATCTGCATCATTACATTGCAAGTGTTTTGACCTATTTTTATCAATTTTCAAAGAAGATTTTAAATTCATAACTTTTCAAGTCAAGAGCTGTTTATTTTTGAACGCTAAATTTATTAATCGATCAATGCTAAAACAATGTTTATTAATTATTTATTATCTTAAATTTAAATAATTGGAATTTATTTTCATTTATTATATAATTTAAAGATTTATAAATAATAAAATAAATATTTGAAAAGAAGTTTATTAATTGATCAGACAATATTAATTATTTATTATCTTAAATTTAAATAATTGGAATTTTCTTTTCAGTTATTATATAATTTAAAGATTTATAAATAGTAAAATAAATATTTGAAATTTTATTTTCAGTTATTATAATTTAGAAGAATTATAAATAATGAGGTAAATGATTGAAGAGAAGTTAATTGATCAATGATGTTTATTTAATTATTTATCATTCTAAATTTAAATAATTGGAATTGATTTTCAGTTATTATATAATTTAAAGAATTATAAATGATAAAATAAATAATTGGAAAGAAGAAAAGAATTAACTGAAATAATAGAATTTTATTCATCTTTATTCTAATTATTACAATTGTTGTTTAAATACTGTATTATGTACAAAGTATTTACAATGACAATTACATAAAATGTTTAAAGTAAAATAAAAACTATTTTTCTAAGATTCTAAATCTTCATCTTCTATCCAATACTTCTTTAATGCTCATTTGATTTTACCTGCAAAAGAATTAAAAGAAAAGTCAGAAATGAATATATAATTAAAAGCAGAAAATTAATTTAAGCGTTCATCATTAAAAGCAAACGACTGGAATCAGTTTTTACCCTTTTTGCAAATCACGGGATTTCTCCCGGTTCACAAAAAGGGATGAATTTTTATTGATAAAAATGAATGCACAAGTTAAAAATATGCACAAATTCATTTTTTTGTCAAAATTGCATATTTCAAAATAAACTGCCTATTTCAAAAACCAATATGCATAAATTCTTTTTGTCAAAACTGCATTGTCAAAAACATAGTTCAACAGCATATACAAATTCCAAGTCAAGTTCCAAATTGTCAAAGCCAAAGTGCAACGTTAACTGCCAAAGATGTGGGAAGAGGCCAAAAACATAAGGCTCCCATGCTGTACATGTAATTGACAAAGAGATATGTGCAGTTTTAAAACCAATGTGCAAGCAATATATTTCCATTTCTCATCATTTTCCAGCTTTCACTTTTTCAGAACAAGTACATAACAACATTTTAGTGTTTCAATTGTACTAGAGAGAGAGAAGAGAGGAAGAGTGTTGGGTTTTACAGGTTTTGGCCTTAGGCAGGAAATGGATACAAAACAAATCAGCAGTAGCACATAAGAAAAGGAAAGCATTAAAAAGAATAGAAACAAAACTGATGTAGCAGTAGAGATGGCAGAATATTAAAGAAAAGGATTAAAATATTCAAAACCTGTAACGTAAACAAAAGGACAACCAACTGTTATAACAACAACAAACCCCTTCAAAAAAAGGAAGAGTTCAAAAAACCTGTTTGGAGGCCAACTCAAAAACTATCAAACAAAAATCCAAAACGAATTCTCAAGGTCTCAAAGCCAAACCTGCTGAAACAAATACCAAACCAACTCAAACTGCTCAAAACTAGAATATACATATAACCTGCTGCCTCAAGATCAAAACCAAAACCATGGCCAACAACATAAACTGTAAGACAAGGAAAAATATACAAAACTGCACCAGTCTCTAAACCTTGAGACAAACTGTCAAAAAGCCCTCCAGACCCATAACCTGCAAGCTTAAACAACCATAACTTGTTGAAACCTGTAACAGCCTTAAGCCCTCAAATGACACAAGCCATAAACCAACAAATCATGCCCAGTTAAAAACCAGAAAGCCATACACGCCCAACCAGAAAAACCAGAAAATCAGTAAAACCTTATGGCCTAAAACCATAAAACCTGTTCAACCACATAAATAAGCATGACCATCATACGCCCAAAACCTGTCCAGCTCTAAACCAGAATACCACAACAACACAACATATCAAAATGTCAAAACCATCAAGCATCAGAAGATTCATCATAGGCCAATAACGAAGGCAACTCATTCAAGCATTCACAAGCTAGCATCTCAAACATACAAAGAAAGCAACGGTAGCAAGGCAAGAAGAAGAAGAGGAAAATCATACAAACGAAGGAAGCAATCAAGCATCAACATTGTAAAGCTAATCAAAACAAAAATGTTCCAACAATAGCATGTTCAATGCAACCAGAAAAGCCTCACAGATATTCACCATAGGCCAGTAAAAGGCAACTGAAGCAAAGCATCAAGCCCACTGCAAAGAAGAAGGAAAAGAAACACACGAAGCAGAGAAGCACCAAGAGGAAGAGGATAAAGATTCGTTTTTCAGGATTTCATCACCAAAACAAAAATAAGAAACGAAATACCAGGCAACTGAAGCAAGCGTCACGCGTTTCATCCCGCCGCCTTGGCCTCCTACGCGTACCCCCAACCTTCCTCCTCCATCTCCAGGTAACTTTTCTCCCTCTTTTTTCTGTCATTTTTCCTCAAATCATCACAATAATTCGAAGTCAGAATCAAATGGACACAAAATCATAACGTGCAGTAACCAAAAAACCCTAACAAAATAAAAGATGAAAATTATACTGTGAATCTGTCGCCCCAGCGCCTCGTTGGAGGGAAGAGGAATGTTGAGGTACCGGTGGCAATGGGCAAGGAATCCAGAAGCTTAGGCAAAGGGAGGCGAAGAAGACGATTTGGACGAACGAACGGCGTAAAACCTTAACCCTAATCTGTTTTCCCCAAAACTAAAACACATAGTTTAACCCTAAACAAATTATAATGTATGGACTCAACCCATTTCATCTACCTAAGCCCAACGAATCCCATTTTTACACCCCCATCTCTGTTTCTTTGATTGGCCCCTTTTAAAACCTTTTAGCCCATATATTTGTTTATCTAACCCTCTATTTTCTAATACACCTCTGCCTATTTATTCTCTTTTAGTTTTTTTTAGAATTATTATTAATTTAGTTAATTAATATAGTTAATCAAATAGAGATAATTTAATTAAAACAATTTTAATAATTTGACCATTTTTATTAAGTTTAACTTTAGGGCTAATTTAATAATTTTAGTATTCCTTTTTAATTAGGTTTAAGTTAATAACCTTTTAAGTTTTAATTTAGTTTAATTATTTAACAACTCTTAAAAATAATACTTTATATTAATATTAAAAAAACATATAAAAATAGAACATAAAAAATAGAAAATTAAAAAACATGTTATTTTTCTTTAATTAATTCCCTCGCTTTAATTAATATTAAACAAAAATACAAAAATGCATGTTCACATCTTTTAGTTTATTTAATCATTGTTGTAGTGATATATCACTTAGCTATTTAATCATTATCTGCATAATTTTTGGTTTAAGTATTTCATCATTATTTGGTTATTCTGTTTACTTCTTAATCCAAGGGAAAAACGATTAAATTCGTTGACTTCATGTCCTCGAATCCAATCACGCGAATATCTTCATTTCATTAAAACTTAAGACAATTTTTCCCCAAATATTCAATCTTTTCAAAATTCATACCTTTTAATCCAAAACTTCGACATTAGGTCGTCGTACCTTCAAAAAACCCGTCCGTATCCCTTTTCGGCCAAAACAATTTATTTTAATCAAACGAACATTTTAATAAAAAGATATTTCAAAAGGTTCCTATAGAGTACTATAGATACATTGGGTGCTAATACCTTCCCACTGTATAACCAACCCCCGAACCATAGATCTCTTTTCAAAAACGCCTTGTATTTTCATTACTTTTAAAAGTATTATTTTACATTGCATATTTAGGGTTTTATTTCGCTCTTTCCCCTTTTCCCTTGGAAATAATAAAGCGCGGTTGCGACTCTTGCTTTTTGTGAGACGAATTAATTAATAATTCGATCTCCGATTTACCCCGCTACATTTTTTATCGCTACATATTCAGAGATTCAGCTTTGGTTATCAGTCAGATCAAAGGGGAATAGGACACCAAACACCCTAACCTTATCCCTTATAAAGAACATGTTTTGACATTGTTACCACATTTTGAGAAGATTACCTTTGAGCATTTCCCGCGAGAAGAAAATCAACTAGCAGACGCTCTAGACACAATGTCATCTATGTTTAAACTTAATTGGGATAACGAGGCTCCCCAGATCACCATCGAACGAATGGAAGAACCAACGCACTGTCACGAGATTAACATTGAAGAAGTAGTGGACAAACCTTGGTTTCATGAAGTCAAGAAGTATCTCGAGGCTCAAGAATATCCAGAAGGAGCTTCAATCAATGATAATAAGTTCTTAAGGAGATTCTCTGCTAAATTTTTCCTTAGTAATGGCATCCTGTACAAACGCAATCATGACTCTGTGTTACTTCGGTGCATAGTTAAGGTTGAAGCTGAAAGGATCATGGCTGAATTGCATGAAGGCACTTTTGGCACCAATTCCAGTGGGCTTACGATGGAAAAGAAAATCTTACGAGTAGGCTATTACTGGTCTACCATGGAAGCAGATTGCTATCAACACTCTCGAACTTGCCATAAGTGCCAGATTTATGTTGACAAGGTGCACGTACCTCCGGTTCCTCTGAATGTCTTAACGGCTCCTTAGCCCTTTGCTATGTGGGGAATTTATATGATTGGGGAAATCAAGCCGACGGCCTCCAATGGACACCGCTTCATCTTAGTGGCCATTGATTATTTTACAAAGTGGGTGGAGGCAGCTTCCTTTGCTTCTGTTACGAAGAATGTTGTTGCCCGTTTCATCAAACAAAATCTCATTTTCCAGTATGGTATCCCGGAAAGGATCATCACTGACAATGGTAAAAATCTCAATAACACTATAATCACCGCCTTGTGCGAGCAATTCAAGATCCAGCATCATAATTCTTCCCCTTACTAGTCAAAGATGAATGGTGCTGTCGAAGTTGCAAATAAAAATATTAAAAAGATCATACAGAAAATGACAGTCACATACAAAGACTGGCATGAGATGTTACCATTCGCTCTCCACGGGTATCGTACCACAGCTCGCACATCAACTGGGGCAACACCCTATTCTCTGGTTTACGGCATAGAAGTTATCTTGCCTATCAAAGTCCAGATCGCCTCTCTGAGAATTATGAAGGATCCAGGGCTGAACGAAGATGATTGGATCCAGACTCGACTTGATCAACTAAACTTGATTGATGAGAAAAGGCTTACTGTTGTCTGCCATGGTCAAATGTATCAAAAACGGATGATCCAGGCTTTCAACAAGAAGGTCAGACGCCAAGTGTATCAAGTTGGAGATCTGGTGATCAAACACATCATACTGCCACAAGGTGATCCTAGGGGCAAATGGACTCCTACCTATGAAGGACCATTTATAATAAAAAAAAATTTCTCTGGTGGGGAAATGATCTTAACCACTATCGATGGTGACTACCTGCCGCATCCTGTGAACGCGGACATAGTCAAAAGATACTACGCATATGAGACCCACTAGGTTGATATACCTAGGAAAAACAAGGGCATCCCGACGAACCAGAAAGGTTCAGGAAAAAATTAGGGATAAAATAAAAAAAATTGTACACCCGGCAAGTTGAAAACCCGAAAGGGCGGCTTGGGCAAAAAAGGGTTTCCCGGTGGACTGAAAACCCGAAAGGGCGGTCCAGGCAAAAGTTAGGGAATTAAAGCGTATGACTATGTCCCATTGGATCACCTTACGAACAACCTTTGGCTTTAACTGACAAACTCAGTGGTTCTGATCAATTCAATCATCTTCGGACGAGGCAACCAACAGACAGGATGCTCAGAGATACAAAGGCTATAGAAAAATGGGAACCCTATGGGATTTTTACACATAGCTATCTTTTCTTTGTATTAAAATCTTCATTTTTTACGACGGAATTCTCTTACTAGAATGTTTGTCTCCTTGTATAAATACTTACTCAAAGTCAATACAAATATATTCCTTTGAAAGTGCAAAACTATCTATTTTTATTTACTCTTGTGTTTTCAAAACTATCTATTGCTGGACATATGAATTTGAACATAATTACTGTTTACAAATAAACAAAATAAAAGACAATTACTAATGGATTTCAGAGGTAGGGAAATCTCTCTAAGCTATTTCAATAAATTCCCCATAGTTTGCAATTTAATTCCCAGCGGAACGAGCTTCCAATTATCAATCCCCAGTAGAATTCGTCAAAATTCTCAGGATTTCACAAGCACTACACGGCATTTCCCTTACGACAAAGTTTATTTCTCTAAGTGGAAATTCATCAACATTTCATAACATGAAGACTTATACTCCATATCCTCAGCAGCAGTCAGGGATTTATTTTCCCCAACCCAACAGCAGTGCAGCAAACTAGCTCACATACGCCTACATTGCATCCATATATCATAAACATTGATAACACGAATGCATTATACTATACATTTCATACAACATAAACATTGCATTTTATCTAACATTTTACCCTTTTCAGGATAAGGTTAACAACTACCATTAACAATATTCAAAGTTTTCAGATACAGTTCAGATACGCTCTAGACACGGATGCCATTCTGATACTCATTCAGATTCAACTTTCAGATACAGTTCAGATACGCTCCAGACATGGATGCCATTCTGATACTCATTCAGATTCAACTTTCAAATACAGTTCAGATACGCTCCAGATACGGATGCCATTCTGATACTCATTCAGATTCAACTTTCAGATACAGTTCGGATACACTCCAGACACAGATGTCATTCTGATACTCATTCAGATTTAACTTTCAGATACAGTTCGGATATGCTCCAGAAATGGATGCCATTATGATACTCATTCAAAATCAGCTCCCAGATACAGTTCAGACATGCTCCAGACATGGACGCCATTCTGATACTCATTCTTACAACTTACAAATTACAAAAACAAAAATCACTTTTGGATGGCATCTTTTAATCCCATCTCCTACAGCTTTCTATCACTTCTCCAAATGGCATCTTTTAGTCCATTCCCTCAACCATCACATCACCGAGTACAAATTTTTGGGCACTTTAGTGTCCAATCAACTTCCACCCTCGAGTCACGAATGGAGAAACACGCCAATCTATCTCTTCAGGCTTAAGAAGATTGAACAGGGGCAGCTGTTGTACCCCAAAATTTTCCATCTCACTTATCAAGAATCTTCTCACAAGATCTCATTGGGCTCAAGATTGCACTAGGGTTTGATCAACTCAAGACACCTCCTTAAACACTGATGACCAAATTTAGGGTTTGAGTTTGCACAATGATTTTTGAACTTCCAATGTCCCATATGATTTTCATGGATCATTATTGACCCCCAAGATTACTCATGTCAAGTTTCAAGCCTTGGATCACACTTTTGATCAGTCAATTGAACAGTTGACCTAAAAATCAACTGTATCGGGGAAAAAGTAAACCATGGCCAATTTACAATAAAACTTCATAATTTTTTATCAAGATCAACATTTTAGACTCATGTGTATCATATGATTAATTTTGGACCATAATTCCTCAAATAAATTGATCAAATCTCCAAAAGGGAAAAATGGTCAAAATTAGGGTTTTGATTGGGAAAGGGCAGTTTCTGATTTTTGACCTAGCAAATGGTCAATTGGTTTAAGACATGATATCAAGAGTTCAATTGCATAATTTTTTACCTAATGACATGATTCAAAACATTGCAAATCCTTTGGATTGACAGATGAATTTTGCAGTCAACTGATCAAAAGTCAACTGTATACTGAAAAGTTAAACTTTGACTTTTTGGTCAAATTCAAGTGCCAAAGATCACAATTCATCAAAACATATCAAAATAGGAAACTTATTCATCAAGAAATCAAGATTTCATTTTGAAAAGTCAAAATTTCCAAACTTAGAAATTTTTCTAAGTGTGGAAAATTTCTTATTTTTTCATAACTTTGAGAAATTTTTTCACCATGATGCAAGATGATTCAAAGGAAACCTCCAACATGAAAGTTGTAGATATCCATGAAATATACAACTTTTCTTCACACAACTTCTCCTAAAAGTGCTTGGATCTCAAGTTATAATTTTGTGAATACATGCTTATGAACTAAAAAAGACTTAGTGAAATTTTGCCCTAGTTAGGCAGATTTTTGACCTAACTTCATGGCAATTTTTCACATAGTTCCAAGGGGAATATTCAAAAGAATTTCAAATATGAGTTAAAGAGCACACTTCAAGCTTTACAAAATGTCAAGGAACTCATTGAGATCATTCTTGAGCAAGGATAATCAAAGGCAAGAAGTTAGGGTTTTCAAACTTGAATTACAAGCCATTTTGTGAAGAACACTTGATCCAATCTTCAAGCATGCTGTACAAATCTTGCTTTGCAGGATTAAAACTTGCTAATCACTCAATAATTTAATGTTTACACAACTGATAGAGCCATTGTCCAAGCATTTGAGCCATTATCCAAGTTGCATTTCCATTTTGGGAAGAAAGTCACCACTTCCATTTGGGAAAAATGACTTTAATCACAATGTCAACTCTTCTTGAGCCCATACATTGTTGTTTCTAACTCAAAAGCATTTAAAATCAAGAAGCAACATATCTACAGCCTGCTAACCACCGTGAAAATCCTTGTACTTCACATTAAAACCATGTTTATCAACTTTGCTTAAAAAAACAGTAACCAAGCCATAACATGTGATTTCAATTTCTGAGTTGTTTCAAGCCTCAAAACATCTTGCCTATAAGTACATACACTATTTTCAAGATGAAACACGAATGCTAGTTCCCTGAAACTATCTCAAACACTCAAAAAACCATAAATCTGATCAAAAACACCATTGATATACAGTTTGGAACCAAAACTCATCATCTTCATTTCCACTCGTGCGTTTTGAAAACCAATCATTCAAACACCTTCTATGAAGATGTGAAAAACACAATAAGGGGGGGGGGGGGGGAGAGGTTGAATTGAAAACTTGTATCTAAAAAGCTTAATGACACAGTATTTTTATCCTGGTTCATTTGATCTCAAACTACTCCAGTCCACCCGTCAAGGTGATTTCGCCTCTCTCCAACGAGGTCTTAATCCACTAATCTCAACAAGATTACAAAAGCAACTTTAACAACTGTTTTAAGTCTTCTTGAGTACAACCACAATCCGGTTAATCTCAAGGATCTCTTTTTCAATATGATTATACAATATGTGTTGTTGTTTTTCTAACAAAAACGGTTTATCACAACTGTGATAAATTACACAGGTTTATAACTTTGAATAAAGAATGAAATTGCTTGAAGCTTGAATATGCGTAAGTGGTGAGCTAGAAAAATCGTTGTATATACGTATGTGATTCATTTTGAAAGATGACTTGTTTATATAGGCAGTGTAAAGATGTTCATCATAAAGCATGTTTAATGTCATTAACACACTTTCCTTTTGGAGAAGATCCTGTCTGAAGGAAACCGTTGGAATTGATGATGTCTTGAATGTTCAGTAATGCTTCAGAATCTTTTCTCCTTACTGCTGATGACGCTTCAGAATATTGATGACTTGGTTTGATATGTTCTTGTTCATAATCAGAGTTTACTTTGATTAAGCGTAGGTTCTGGTCATCAATCTTCAGTGTATGTTCTGATTGCTTTAACGTGTAGTACTTATGGCTTATCTTTTGATGTTGATTTGATCAGAACTTCTGCATACATAAAACATATTTTCTAAGGTGCATATTTGTTCTTTGTATTTATTTATTCTTTGTATTTGTTATCATCAAAACTCTAACCAAGGGTTGTAGAATCAAACTATGTTCTAACAATCTCCCCCTTTTTGATGATGACAAAAACCAGATTTTTCAATTAAAAAATAAAGAATAAAAAGTTTAGAATTAAGAAGAAAAACTCCCCCTGAGTTGATTACTTCCATTAAGTTCCTTGAGTCTTTGAGCATCAGAGTTTAACTGCGTCTTTCATCAGAGTTTGTACCTGATCAAGCTTTTCAGAAGATAGAGGTTAAGTAGTCCAGAATGTTTGAGACTTATGTCTCAGTAAAACGTTATTGAAAATATTTTACTTTCTCCCCCTTTTTGCCAGTTATCAAAAAGGCAATATAATCAGAGCTAAAAAGTTGATTTATATTAAAAAATAAGAAGCAATGAAAAATAGTCCAGAACAGAAGCAATGTAAAACAAATGTTACATGTAAACAGATTTAAAATAGAAAATAATCTAAGAGGGAGGAGGAAGGCGTGTGAACAAAGCTTCCAGCAAGCCCTTGATCTGGGAGTTAGATTCTTCTTGTTTTCCCAAGATGCTCTTGATTTCTTTGTTTGTGTCCTCCTGATTATCCAACCTTTCCTGGATAACAGCATTTGCTCTCTTCAATTCTTCCAGAGTTTGCATGACAAAGGAAGGAGCTGGAGATTATTCAGTATCCGGATGCTTCTCAGAGCATTTTGCAGCTTGATCACATTGAACCATTTCCTCTGCTGAGATCATCTCTTCTAGAGCAGCAGTTAGGGAGAGACCTTCTGATTCTTGTTGAACTTCATCTGAGGGACGATGTTCTGACCAAGGAGCATTATCCATAGGGAGAATCTCCTCCTTGAGCAGATGACTCAGAACTTGGTCTTCAAAAACCTTTAGCATATCACTGAAATTCCATTGAACCTGTTCATAGCTCTGTTCTTTTAGCTTTAGTGTTTCAGAACTTAGCCAGTTTCTGAAACTTGTCCATAGATAATCAGAGGCAGCATGATTAATTGTCTCTAGACTAGCATGCTTCAAGAAGGTTATCCATTCTTGTATTCCCATTTCAAACATCAACAAACTTGTACCAACATCTGGTGTGGTTTTAGTTGGTTTTGGTTTGGGAATGGCAGTTTTGTGAGATATAACAGCTAGTCTTTCCAATGCAATTGGATTAATGACAAGTCTTACGTTGTCAACTGGATTTCTCTTGGGTGAAGGAGTGGGAGAGTCAGGTATGATGATTGGAATGGTAGGGGAATTTGGTGGTGTGGATTCCAGAGAAGAAGGAATTTATGGAATGTCTAGGATGGTGAGAGGCATGCGAATGGAAAGTGGTTCAGTGATTCCTGGGATTAGTATAGTATCCGAATCTGAGGTAGGTTCTTCAGATTGGTTGGATGAAACATTGTGAGGTTCTGGTTCATGGGTCTCAGATGGTTGATTCTCAGAAGTTTGAGCTTCTGGTTGTGGTTGTTCAGGTTGAGGTGATGGTGGATAAGGAATATCTTGTTGTGGAGAGAGAGGTAGTGGAATATCTTGTTGTGGAACATCTGTTGTAGTTTCGAAGTTTGGATTATCAGGGATTTGAGGATTTGGATTTTGTGGTGTGGGAGCTGAAATGTCTTAGTCAAAAGAGTCAATATCAGACAGAACTTTGGCAAGTTCTGGTTGAGTTTGTTCAGGATTTGGATTAATAGAAAGGGAGTGAGTTTCTCTTAGACTTAGAGTTTCTGATGGATCAAACCATATGTCAAAGTCATCAAAAGTTTGTGGAGTTGGATGTTCTGATTGGGTAGTTAAGGTTTCAGATGTTGATATAGTTATTGATTCTAAAACAGTAACAGAGGAAGGATTACCTTTATTTCTTGCAGCTTTTGGAGTCTTCTGAGATGGTCCTTCTGCTGCTGCTTTCCTTTTCTTGGTGTTCTTCAGAATAACTTCTGGAGCAGCTTGATGCAAGTCCTGGATGTTTATTCCTGGTGTAGTGCCATCTGCCTTGCACGCATCCATATATCTGATAATTATCTCAGGCTTGGAGTCAATCTCAGAGAAAAGAGGAAAATCATCCAGAGGAATTATTCTAGAAGTGATGGTTGCAAAAGAAGTAACGTTGGGTTCCTTCATGATGTTCTCAACGATTTTCATCTTTTTCAGATTTTTTGCGTTCAGAGGCTTCCCAGCCGTTGCTTCTAGTGAGCTGATTTCCTGTGCTTCAGTCAAATGCTCTATCAGCCTATTCTCTGTCAGAATATCTGATATGAGTCTTCCCAGGGGTATCCAGTCTCTTTTGGTACGCTCATCTTCTCTTGTTTCCTTTACACTGGTCCTTAGATGATTAAATAGCAAGTGAGGGAGATTTACCTTAGTCTTCTTGGAGATAAAGTAGATCACAAACTGATGATCAATGTTTATGTAGTCAGGAGAACTAGTTGGCTTCCTGTGGTTGATGCATCCCAAAATTATTTTAGCCCAAATTCTGTGATGATACTTCAGATCCCTAATCTTGCTGGAGGGTAGACCCAGAGTAAATATTTCCCTTGCAATAGAAGTTACATCAGAACATCTTTCAGCCATGTCAATACATCTGAAACCTCCACCATTGTAGCCAATAAGCCTTGAAATTAGGTCTTCTGTAATGACAATCTTCTTCCCCATGACATACGAGGTAACTTGATGGTTTGAGGAGGAAGCATGTATCCAGAATTCTTTGACAAGAATTGGAAACGTTGGCCCTAGAAGACGGTCAAAATATCTGTTCCAACCTTGAGCATTGACGTCTTCATGCAGATTGAAGATGTTTTCTTGAAGGCTTTCAAAGTAAACAATTAGTTCTGAAAGAACTTCCAAATTGTCAATGGGAGTGAGTAGTGTTCTGTATGGTTCTTTGTACTATTCCAGAGAAGCAGTTTCCTGAGTACTGATGTTTTGGACGCTTGAAGAAGCCATGTTCACACAAGAAATTTTGAGAAAGATGAAAGGGTTTTTTTTTGAAAGTACGAACGGAAAACAATAGAAGGTATTGAGAGAGTAAAAGTGAAAGAATGTAAAGAGTTAAACTTGAGTTTAAATAGATTTTCTTTAAACCATAAACAGTAAGACAGAGAAATAATTAGTCATGATTATAAGCATTAATGATAACTGATTTTAGGGGATTCATATAGATATTGGAACGGTTACCCATGACGTGTGTCTCAATGCACCCAATCAGTGCTTTTGACCTTTCATAAAAGTGAACGCGTGTTCAGCCTCAGAAGGTAGCTGATGAATGGATGACAACTGTTTGCTTACGTGAACAGCACACTTCTATCCTTGAAATGAAACATTCAGATCTTCATGGATAGATTCTGATGCAATCTGTACTTCTAAAACTCTGAAGGCAGGTTGATCAGTAGTTCACAGAAAATAACTAAGTTCTAAAGGTTAAGATATATAAATAAAACAATTTATTCTGGGCAAAGCTTCATGCTGAGATGTTTCAGAATGAAGTTGAACCTATCTTCAGAAAGAGGTTTTGTAAAGACATCATCCCATTGATGGTCTGTGTCAATGAATTTTAAGTTAAGAATCCCTTTCTGAATATAGTCCCTAATAAAGTGATGTTTTATTTCTATATGCTTAGCCCTAGAATGTAAAATATGATTTTTACTGAGACAAATAGCAGAAGTATTGTCACAGAGGATATGAATGTTACTTTCAAATATATTGAAGTCTTCAAGTTGACTTTTCATCCAGAGCATTTGCGTACTACATCCAGTAGCTGCTATGTATTCAGCTTCTGCTGTTGATAGTGCTATCATGGATTGTCTTTTGCTGGACCATGAGATCAGATTTTCTCCCAGAAACTGGAAGCTTCCAGAAGTTCTTTTACGTTCTACTCTGTCTCCAGCAAAGTCAGCATCACAGTATCCTACTAAGCTGTAATCATTTGATTTTCTATAAAACAAACCCAGATTAGCAATACCTTTCAGATACTTGAAAATTGGCTTAACTGCTGTTAAGTGAGATTCTCTAGGATCTGATTGGAATCTAGCACAAATGCAAACACTAAATAGAATGTCAGGCCTTGAAGCCGTCAGATAGAGAAGAGAACCAATCATACCTCTGTAGACCTTCTGTTCTACCTTTTTACTTACCTCTTACTTTTCCAGAATGCACGTGGGATGCATTGGAATCTTTGAGGGCTTACATTCTGAGAGATCAAATTTCTTTAGAAGTTCTCTGACATATTTTCTCTGATGAATGTAAGTTCCTTCTGGAGTTTGATTTATCTGAATGCCCAGAAAGAATTTGAGTTCCCCCATTAGGCTCATCTCAAATTCCGCCTGCATACATTTAGCAAACTCTCTTCCTATAGAGGGTTTAGTAGATCCAAATATGATGTCATCAACATAAATCTGACAAACTAACATGTCATTCTTAACTGTCTTACAGAACAAGGTTGTATCCACTTTCTCTCTGGTGAATTCCTTTTCTAACAGGAAGTTACTTAGTCTTTTATACCAAGCTCTGGGAGCTTGTTTTAGACCATAGAGTGACTTCTTTAGTTTGAAAACATATTCTGGATTTTTGGAACTCTCAAAACCAGGGGGTTGGTGCACATATACCTCTTTATCTATATAGCCATTTAAGAATGCACTTTTGACATCCATATGATACAGAGTGATGCCTTTATTAACAGAAAATGATATTAAGAGTCTGATAGATTCTAACCTGGCGACTGGAGCAAAGGTTTCTGTATAGTCTATCCCCTCTTGCTGACTATAACCTTGTGCCACTAGTCGTGCTTTGTTTCTGATGACTTGTCCTTGCTCGTTCAGTTTGTTTCTGAACACCCATTTTGTACTGATGACGTTGAATCCTTTTGGTTTGGGAACCATATCCCATACGTCATTTTTGGTGAATTGATTTAGTTCCTCTTGCATTGCCAGAATCCAGTCATTGTCCAGAAGTGCTTCATCAATTGATGTTGGTTAAATTAGAGAAACCAGTCCCATGAGTGATTCTTCAGAGTTTCTGAATGTTGATCTTTTTCTGATTGGATCTTCCTTCTTTCCCAGTATTGTATCTTTTGGATGATCAATGTTGCTTCTGGATAGTCTTTTCTGGAGTTGATCAACAGAAGGTGCTGGATTGCTTGCAGTGACTCTTTCTGTTGTTGAGGGAGTGTCTCTGTTGAGAACCTCTGATGAGTTAACTTCAGTACCTGTGAGTTCAACTTCCATACCTGCAAGGAGTTCATTCTGTTTTGACAATTGAGAGTCAAGCTTATCATTAAACCTAACACTGATTGACTCTTCAACAATCTGTGTTTTTGTATTGTATACTCTGTACCCTCTCGAGCGTTCAGAGTATCCTAACATAATACACTTTTATGCTTTAGAGTCAAACTTGTTCAAATAATTTTTTGTATTCAGAATAAAACATGTGCATCCAAATGGGTGAAAATAAGAAATGTTGGGCTTTCTGTTCTTCCACAATTCATATGGAGTCTTTTCCAGAATAGGTCTTATAGAGATTCTATTCTGAATGTAACACGCTGTGTTTATTGCCTCTGCCCATAAGATCTTAGCAACGTTAGTCTCGTTGATCATGGTTCTGGCCATTTCTTGCAATGTTCTGTTCTTTCGTTCTACAACTCCATTTTGCTGAGGAGTTCTAGGACAAGAGAAATCATGCAGAATGCCTTTTTCATTAAAGAATAATTCAAAATCTTTATTTTCAAATTCTCCACCATGATCACTTATGACTTTGACAATTCTAAGATCCTTTTCATTCTGAACTTGGTTGCAGAAGGTAACAAACACATAGTGTGACTCGTCCTTGTGTCTTAAGAACTTTACCCATGTCCATCTGCTATAGTCATCTATGATTACTAACCCATACTTCTTGCCACTAACTGAAGCAGTTTTTACTGGTCCAAATAAGTCAATGTGCAGAAGTTCTAATGGCTTAGAGGTGGAAACAACATTTTTGGGTTTGAAAGCAGGTTTTGCAAATTTTCCTTTCTGACATGCTTCACACAGAGCATCTGAATTGAACTTCAAGTTAGGAAGTCCTCTGACTAGATTGAGTTTGTTAACCTGAGATATTCTTCTCATACTAACATATCCTAATCTTCTGTGCCAGATTCATTGCACGTTGTTAACAGACAGTAGACATTTTACATTATGACTCTTTAATTCAGAAAGTTTTATTTTATAAATGTTGTTTTTCCTCTTTCCATTAAATAGGATAGTCCCATCTTTTTGGCTAGCAGCTTTGCATGAATTTTGATTGAAGATTATATCATAACCATTATCACTTAATTGACTTATGGATAACAGGTTATGCATTAATCCATCAACTAATAAAACATTACTTATAGAGGGAAGATTTCCATTACTAATTGTTCCAGAGCCAATGATCTTTCCTCTCTGATTGCCTTCAAAGCCCACATGGCCTCCAGGCTTAAGTTCCAGGCTTTGGAACATATGCCTTCTTCCCGTCATGTATCGTGAGCAGCCAGAGTCCAGGTACCATGATTGGTGTCTTAGCCTTGCTGCTAAAGATATCTCTTCAGTGTCTGATTCTGAATCTGAACCAGAAGCTTCACTGTCTTCTGATACGTTTGCCATGAGAGCTATGTTTTCTCTTTCATCATCTGATTCTGAGTCAGCTTCAGATGTGTCAGAATCATCCCTTGTAGCCATGAGGCTTTTCTTCTTTTCCTTGAGAAACTTCTTTTTGGGCTTTTCCTTCTGAAGCTTTGGGCAGTCACTTTTGTAGTGTCCTTGCTCATTACATTCATAGCAGATGATGTCCTTGGTGTTTGGCTTTCTGTATCCTGAAGAACCTTCAGATCTTCGGTGTCCAGAAGAGGACTCATACTTTCTATATCTGGAGGAGGATTCATTCTGATTCTCTGATCTTCTGGGATTTCTGAACTTCCTTTATCTCTGCTTCCACAGTTGGTTCACCCTTCTGGAGAGGAGAGACAGTTCATCTTCTTCTGATGAGGATCCATCAGAAGTTTCTTCCACAGCCTGCAAAACTCTGGAGTCAGATTTTGTTAGATTTTAAAGCTAATGGCTTACCTTGCTTTTGAGGTTCGTCTTCTTCTAGCTCTATCTCGTGACTTCTAAGGGAGCTAACAAGTTCCTCGAGAGAGATTTTTTTGAGATCTTTGGCTATCTTAAGTGCTATGACCATTGGCCTCCATTGTTTGGGCAAGCTTCTGATGATCTTCTTAACGTGATCAGTAGTAGAATAGCCTTTGTCAAGAACTTTTAGTCCAACAACAAGAATTTGAAATCTTGAAAACATAGTTTATATTGATTCACTATCTTCCATCTTGAATGCCTCATACTTCTGAAGGAGCGCAAGGGCCTTGGTTTCTTTGACTTGAATGTTGCCTTCATGCGTCATTCTCAGAGAGTCAAACATATTTTTGGCAGTTTCTCTGTTTGATATTTTCTCATATTCCGAGTATGAGATGGCGCTGAGGAGAATTGTTCCGGCCTTGTGGTGGTTTCTGAATTCACGCTTTTGCTGATCAGACATCATTTTCCTGTCTATCTTCTGACCACGTCCATCCACAGGATGCGTGTATCCATCAGTCACCATGTCCCACAGATCAGCATCATGGGCCAGAAAGAAACTCTCAATTCTGTCTTTCCAGTAGTCAAAGTTTTCTCCATCAAAGATTGGAGGTTTACCACTGAATCTGTCCCTGTATTTATTGTTGTCATTGCTGATGTTTTGGCTTGGTCCCACCATAGTGTTTTTATGAAGCTTGGATCTTGTACTGACACGGTTAAGTGTTTAAGCTCAGAACCAGGCGCTCTGATGCCAATTGAAGATGTGAAAAACACAAGAAGGGGGGGGGGGGGGGGGGGGTTGAATTGAAAACTTGGATCTAAAAAGCTTAATGACACAATATTTTTATCCTGGTTTATTTGATCTCAAACTACTCCAGTCCACCCGCCAAGGTGATTTCGCCTCTCTCCAACGAGGTCTTAATCCACTAATCTCAACAAGATTACAAAAGCTACTTTAACAACTATTAAAGTCTTCTTGAGTACAACCACAATCCGGTTAATCTCAAGGATCTCTTTTTCAATATGATTATACAATATGTGTTGTTGTTTTTCTAACAAAAACGGTTTATCACAACTGTGATAAATTACACAGGTTTATAGCTTTGAATAAAGAATGAAATTGCTTGAAGCTTGAATATGCGTGAGTGGTGAGCTAGCAAAATCGTTGTATATACGTATGTGCTTCATTTTGAAAGCTGACTTGTTTATATAGGCAGTGTAAAGAAGTTGATCATAAAACATGTTTAATGTCATTAACACACTTTCCTTTTGGAGAAGATCCTATCTGAAGGAAGCCGTTGGAATTGATGATGTCTTGAATGTTCAGTAATGCTTCAGAATCTTTTCTCCTTACTGCTGATGACGCTTCAGAATATTGATGACTTGGTTTGATATGTTCTTGTTCAGAATCAGAGTTTACTTTGATTAAGCGCAGGTTCTGGTCATCAATCTTCAGTGTATGTTCTGATTGCTTCAGCGTGTAGTACTTATGGCTTATCTTCTGATGCTAATTTGATCAGAACTTCTGCATACAGAAAACATATTTTTTAAGGTGCATATTTGTTCTTTGTATTTATTTATTGTTTATATTTTTTATCATCAAAACTCTAACCAAGGGTTGTAGAATCAAACTATGTTCTAACATTCTATACACCATACCAAAGCAATCCAGGCCCCTGTTTAAAGACTGTAACTCCTCCATCACCATCCACCAGTTTCAAACATCAAGCTTGCAGGTTGACTTGAGTAGAGAGATTCAGGAACTTTCAAGGCAAAGTAGGAGTTGGAATACACTCAAGGAAGTCCAGGCAAGCTAAACAGATCCTCAGGCCATCTCAAAAGTTGCTCAAACTCCATTCACGACTCCAGCTGCAAGGGGAAAGTTTTCAAACTTCTATCTCTTCATACAAGAATCTTTTGATCCTGATTTGTGAAGACAAAATGTAGATATCTTTGCTCTAAAGTTGACCATGTTCATAGTTCCCATTTATATTGACTGTGTATAGAGAATTTTGGATTTGAAATTTCTGAGAAAATTAGGTTTCAATTTAGGGCCAGCAAAATTAGTTTTCATCTTCGACTTTTAGCTTACATAAGTTATATATTTTGATTCGTGGGAAGAAACACCACAACTTTCATGTTTGAACTTTCCATTTTTGTGGAGAGATGAAGAAGATACAGGTGGTATGGTTAGGCTCGAGGTTGAAGATGAAGTGGTCTTCAAGAAGCAGTTTCTAATATATATTTTTGGTTTGGTTATATGACCGGATGAAACAGCCACCCCAGTAGCAAACGCGCGCGTACTAAGTCACTTCTTACCTAAAGGGAGAGGGTTTGAACCAATATGAACCCTCCTTTTCTATTTTTTTTTGCATATTTTTTGATTTTTCTAACATTGTTTGTATTTGCAGGCGCTGGGCCCTTTGGGCCTGGAGTTGTTTTTTTTATTTACTAACCCACCTCCCTGCCTACTTTTGGCAACCCCTGGCCCATTTATTTTTATTTACTTATTTATTTGATTTTTCCTTTTAAATATATTTCCTAAAATACTAAAAATCATGAAAAATACAAAAATGATACATTTTATATTTTGACTTATTTTATTTTATTTTTCCATGAACAAAAATATTTTATTTACTATACTTTATTTATTTTTCTTATAAACTTAATTAGTATTATATTATTTATTTTTATTCATACCATTTAGAAATATATTATTTAAATACCAAAAAAAGACTAAAAATATTTTTAAAGCTATAAATATTTTCAAGATAAAAGTGCCAAAAATACTTTCCTTAAAAATTATTTTCTTTTGATTAATTAATAGAATTAGGGTTTTCTTTTAAAAAATATTTTTCTTAATAAATTCAAATTTAATTAATTATTTTCTTTATTTAAATTAGGTTAAGATAAAAAAGTCTTTCTTTATGAAAATCAGACAAAATTAATCTTCTTTACATTTTTATCCTTATACATTTATCCATCATTATACTTCGCATTTATGTAATTTGTGTACATATTCAATTTGGTTATAATAGATTAATTAGGTTTATATTATTACAATCTGTTGTACCCTAAAATTTGCCCTCTCTTTTTCAAGAAATCACAGCTTCGGGCTTTTCCTGATTTTTCAGATTGGCTCAAGAATCGGTAAACCGACTTTTCTTATCAGTCACACAAAATTAGGGTTTTCATTGACTTTTGAATCAGTCAAACAGATTATCAGGGTTTTTATTAATTTGGTTGAATTTGGCTCAGGGTTTGATCAGGCAGACGCTTCTTTGACAATAAATCAAGAATTAGGGTTAGCACGCGCATTTTCAGAAGAATTTGAATCCACAGTGTATTAATTGGCTGTTACACTGCTTTGACGCCTGCTCAAGATTTCAGTTTGTTTCTCAATAAACCTGAACCTCTGGGTTAGAAGCTGAGGCTTCTGGTTGAAAATTTGCAGTGTTTGGTTTAATCAGTAAAAGGAAAGGCATATGGACGTTTGTTTGGTTAACTGTGCAATGCTTATGGTTAATTGGGACGCCGAGTTTATTATTAATTAATGCAAGACAGTGACACTGCGACGTTTGTTAATTATTTATAATTTCTAAGTTAAAATTATTGGATAACTTCCAATTATTATAATTCAAGAAATTTAAGTAATTAAGTAAATAAATGCAGAAGAATTAAAAGAGATGTTTGACAAAGAAAGATTTTATTCATTTTTAATTGTTTGTTACAAATATTATTTGAACACTGTAAATTTATTTACAGTTGTTTACATTAATATTATTACAATGATTAAAAATAAATTGAAACTATATCCTAAATCTCTGGAAATCTTCATCTTCTACTGATTGCATCCTTTGCTCAATTGATTTTTATCTACAAAGACAAAAAAGAAAGAAGTCAAACACAGATGAATTAAAAAAAGGCAGACAAATAATTAAAACCCATCATTAAAAGTGTTGGCTGGAATCAGTTTGTTCGCCCTCTCTACAAATCACAAGAAGACTCTTGGTTCACAAAGAGGGAAAGAAAATTATCTTGCAAGCATTGGAATTAATTAAAATACAAAGATGCACAGTTCAAAATTCAAACAAGATGCAAATGGACAAACTGAATATGCCAAACAAATTACAAAGTTCAAACTGAACAAACAATGCACAAGGGCAAACTAAGCTGTCCAAGGAAATGCAAAGCTGTCAAACTGTCCAAAAGAGATGTCAACCAAGCTACCCAAAGAAACTATCAAAAGGCTGTCAAAGAGATATCAACAAGTACACAAAATGCAGAAAATCTGAAGAAAGAAGAAAGTACACAGAGCAAAGCTAACATTGCAAGCAACATTTTCAGATTATCATCATTTTCCAGGCCATCACTTTTTCAGAAAAGTACAGTTTTAAGCAATAAAATATACTTATCTGTGGAGAGAGAAAGAGAGTAAAAGAAGTATAGGCTTACAGTTTTTTGTGGCAAGCTTAAGAGATATAAAACAAACAGAATCAACACTGTAAGAAAGGGGGGCATAATATCACAAAAACAATATACCACAAACTGTAACACAAACCAAAGCTTGCCTCAAGTTAAGAAAAGAAATAGCTTGCCTCAAGCTAAGCAAGCAAACAGCCTGCCTGCATAACAAGCCTCAGCTTGTTCACTCCCAAGCCTGTAACCAAGATATCAACAAGCCTGTTTTACTCCAAGCCAAACAAGCCAAAGTCCTGAAACGTGTTTCAAACACAAACCAAAGCTTGCCTCAAGCTAAGCAAACAAACAGCCTGCATCAAAACACAAACATGTGTTCAAAGCTCAAACCTGCATAAACCTCAAACAAAATTCCAAACTGTCTCAAGCCTATCTCAAGCCCACAAGCCTAAAAGAAAATTTTCAAACTACACAAAGCCTAAACCTTAAGCCTGTCAAAACCAGAAACCCCAACAAGCCTGTCAAAGCCTAAACTTTGAAGCCTGTCAAAACCTGTTTCATTACCAAACTCAAAGCACATCCAAACATCCAATCCAAACATCCAAACAAGCCTAATAAATGCCTCAGAATATGTTCATCATAGGCTAATAAAAGCAACATTCTCAGAACTAATTCATCATTGGAAATCATCAAAGAAAACCAAAAAGAGAGGAAGAAAATCAATATCCAACGATGCCTCAGAACCAAGGTTCATCATAGGCTAAACAGAAGCACAACAATAGGCATCTCAGAATAAGGCAACTCAGAACCAACATGTCAAGCAATCAGAAGAGGAAAAGAAGCAAGTAAGCTAGGGTTTTCAGAAAGCGTTCATCATAAAACCAAACAGAACAAGATACAAATACCAGGGAACCAGCAAGTGCATCATACTCCCTCACCTTGGCCGCCTAAGGAGCCTCCTGTCCACTTCTCCTCCTCCGTCTCCAAAAGCCAACAAAGGTATAAATTCTCCTTCCCTTTTCTTTAAACACCAAATAATAACATAAAGATCAAAATAAGGAAAAGTTTAATCATGCAAATCCTAAAACCCTAAAACATAAAAAAGGGAAACTGTTACCTTTTCTTGTCGCTGCTTTGCTCAACCATGGAGGGAGAAGGAGTTAGAGGTGGCGCCTGGTGGCCATAGGTGGAGAGGAGTTTTGTTCATAAAGCATTGCTCAAGAAAGATGAAGAAGACAACGAATATGAGAGCTCCGTTCTAAGCCACTGTAAACCCTTACTCTGGAACAAAACAATTCAACCCTAAACAAAATGTGTCAAACGTTCCATTGGGCCTCTGCCCCATTATCTGCCTAAGCCCAATTGATTCAGGCGCCTTACCCCCCCTTTTGTTGTTTTGTTTGTTTTTTTTACTTGGGCCCATTACCACATGAGGCCCATATAACCTTTTTATACTTTTTTAAAATCAACACTTTTTAATTTTCATAACTTAATTCTTTCTTTTTTTTATTGTTAATTAATATACTAATTTTTCATATAAAAATGTTGCTAATACTTTTCATTATAATTAAAAATACATAAATATTAGATTTTATTAAGTTTAAACATTTTTCCTTTTATTAAAACCTTTTTGTTTAAATTTAAACCTTGTATAAAACATTAATAAAGAATACATAAAAAAAAATAGAATTTTTTAAGGTTAAATATTTCCTTTTTCTTTAAAAAAAAACTCTTGTACATAAAAACATTAACAAAAACAATAGATTTTTAAGTTAAAATTATTTCTCTTTAAAAAACCTTTTTTTGTTTATTTATAATTAACAAAAACCCAAAAATAAATAAATACTTAATATTGCATTAGGTTAATATATTTTTCTCATTTGTAAATAATCACATACATTGCAACACTTTTATTTCTCTTTTATTCTTATACATTGCTATATTTTACATTGAGAATGCGATTCAATTTGGTTGTAAGTATTATTTGGACACTACTATCCTGATAAGACTCATCCCCATTTGTAAACATTTGTACCCCCATCCCCGGATACTTATTTGTAATAGCTTAGACTTTAAATTCCCGCAATTTATCGCTTTCTATATACTGTATAGTAATTAGGGTTTGTATGCAAAGATTCAAAATCAACCGCTAGATAACCTAATACAAGACAAATACATGACAATCAAATACACAATTCACACTTGCACCCCTAGGGTAATCCCGCTTGTTGCCTTCCAAAATGGGCCATGTTTGCATGTCAAGTACTTTGGCAAAACAAAAACAAATCAAATGATCATAGTCCCTCGATGACGCTTTCGAAGTTGCCTAAACAAAATGATCATAGTCCCTCAAGCAAATTGCCAAAGACACTTGACACTATTGCATCCATGGTCTAAAACGATGACCCGCGCCCGTCCCGTTAACATCCTAACACAAGATTGTCCACCAAATACAATAGTGGAACAATACTGTTAAAAGGGTTAAAACATAGGAAAAATCTTTGAGTAAATTTAGGGGTAGACAACTCTTAGTTACTTGATCAAACTTGCAAAACACACTTGCCTACTTTCAAAACACACTCCACAACACAACTTTCAAAAACATTGAAACATATTTTCAAAAAGACGAACACCTTTGTAAAACATTCGAGTAAATAATTGTTACAATGGTTGCCTAGGCAAGGCATCTTTTTCAAAAAATTTTCAAAACCACACACACAAAGCACTATTTCACACAATTGAAAATCAAGGCAAGTGATTTAAAACAAGTAACTAAGAGCCCATGGATAACCATGGATGAAAAGGGTGCTAGCACCTTCCCTTTTCATAATCTACCCCCCGAACCCACGAAAACATCTCAAAGGTTTTTCCTGTGCTTTTTAACCTTTCCTTTAGGATAAAATAAAAAGTCGGTGGCGACTCTTGCTAAACCGAACAAGTGCGAAAACAAACGCAAAACCTCAAGTCAGTTCTCCCACCGTATCAAGAACTGGCGACTCTGCCGGGGAGAAATTTAAAAGTGGGGTTACCTTAGGGTTTTAGATCACCTTTATATACTTTCTTTAATTACTTGGATTGCTTTACTTTTTGGGTCCTTGTTTGGGTTTGTTGTAAATCCTACACCCGGATTTGGGGGCACCTTTTTAAGTAAATAGCAATAAAACTGTGAGGGAACTGTGCGAGGTATACCGACATGGTTGAAGCAGTTAGCTATGTTACTGTGACATATTTGTGAGTACCGGTAACCCTTGAGTTCAATCAAGGAGAGTACGGGGCCGCTGAGTGATGTCATAAAGCACTAACGAACTCTTAGAACCTTTCTTGACCATCTTAGCCTTCTTAGGGGTAGTGAGATGACCGACTTTGGTGCAATCCGAATTTGGTAGATACTCGATACTACACTCATTGAGGGTTGTTTTCTTGGAATATTTTGGTCGCCAGTTAAGTGGCTAAACCAAAACAATGAACACAGAAAATAATCCAATGATATTGAGCTCCTTAGAACCCGGTTTCTATTTTAGGACAGGATGAGCCAACTAACTTCAAGAGGGTACTTACCTATAAACCCCATGCAAGCCTAAACCTAAGGACTTGTTTGCTTTGTGTGAATATGATTACCTGTATATACACTTATTTGCTTTTGCATACATGTACATAACATCATAACATCATATCATAGCATTTTCAATAACCATTTCAAGGATCTCGAGGGTCTTTTGATGCAGGGTCATGTTGAACCAGACGTCTACCAAGGGGAAAGAGTTTTCTCCTCTAAACAAATGCCATCAAAGATCAAGTGCAACAACTTGAATCAGGGGCTATGACCCACTTGACATGGTGAGCTTGATTCTCGTGGAAAGACATCCATCGATACAAAGTTCTCCAATCAAAGATATTGATTAAAGTTCAACTTCTAACATTTTCTTGTGGTTACCCCAAGAGATCCTTGAAAACATGCATCCAAATATCATGCATCGCATCATGACAGGTCCCTCCCATACAGGTCTCCTTATCCTCCTACTGTTTATTTCAGTAAGATGGAACAAACGGTGAAAGATCTCCAAGCTCAAAACGCTCAATTCCAACAAATGCTTCTGGCTATGGGTAAAGGGCAAGAGGATCTGAAAACTCTCCTTCTCAAAGACAATAAGAAGAAGTCCAAGAAGGCAGCGAACATCCTGAACTTGAGCAAAAGACCTAAAGTCCAAGATCTTTCAACTCCACCCATCATAGGGACCAGTCTTGAAGAAGACCATAATTTGGAGATTGATGAAGCTGACTACTCCGAGGAACAATATCCTCCCGCTGATGACAAGTACAAACAGTTGGAAGATCGCCTCAGTGCTATGGAGGTTCAACAAATACCTGGCTTGGATTTAGGAGACATGGGTTTGGTTTCTGGATTGGCCATCCCTCCAAAGTTCAAAGTCCCTACCTTGGCCCTGTATGATGGAGTCTCTTGCCCTAAGATGCATCTAAAATCTTATGTCCGCAAGATTCAGCCATACACAAATGATCCAAAGCTTTGGATCCATTTCTTCCAAGAAATCCTGGTAGGGACTCAACTCGAGTGGTTCTATCAATTGGAGAGTTCTCGCATCCACACCTGGGAAGATTTAGCTATGGCTTTTTACAAACAGTATCAATATAATGCTGATCTTGCACCAACTCGTGTGCAATTGCAGAACATGACCATGGGTCCTAATGAGAGCTTCAAAGGATATGCTCAAAAGTGGAGAGATCTGGCTGGTAGGGTGCAACCCCCTTTAACTAACAGAGAGCTGATTGACATCTTCATGGGAACTTTGACAGGGCCTTTCTTCAATCACTTAATTGGAAGCTCCTCAATTGGGTTCACCGAGCTAATACTGACTGGCGAAAGGGTCGAAGGTGGCATCAAAAGTGGAAAGATCCAAGGAACTACACCCTCGGATACTCAGATAATTCCCTACAACGGAAAGAAAGAGTCCAATGCTGCGAACAGTCAAAAGGGTCGTCATGACCGACACGTAGGAGCAATCTTGATCTCTAATCCTATGCCTGCTCAACAAGGACAGGGGCATCAGCGTAAGGAGGTCGCACCTAAAAGACAATTCACCAAGATCAACATGTCACTGGATCAAGCGTTACAACGCATGTTGCAGGCAGAGCTGATTACATTGAGGGCTCCCCTCCGGAACCCAAATACTTCTGCTCCTACCTATCATCCCAATGAAAGGTATGCATACCACTCTGACAGTCTGGGACATGACACAAACAACTGTTGGCCTCTGAAGAACAAGATCCAAGACATGATCGACGCCAAGCAGATCGAGTTTGACCTTCCGGAGACTCTAGCATAATCACTGCTCCTATGCCAAATCATTGAGAATGTCTTTGTTTCATTTGAATTTTCAAGTTGTAATTTCTTTTGTGATTCAAACAATTATCTGTTGATGTCAAACTCTGTTTCATTAATGCATTGCATATGTTTGTCTTGAATTTATCCATTCGTTTTCACTACTCTTATGCTTTATTTATGATATTTAACTCTTGATAAAAAGCTGCAAGCCTTTAGAGGGAGGATGACGAAACAATACCATATTCTCATACAGTATGCTTTTGAACAGACCTTACTGATGATGTACAGGCATTTCTTTCAAACCCTAGACACTGGAGTTATAAGGAAGATAATCCCTAGTCAACCCCTTCAAGCCAAAGAAGTAGGAGTTTTCTATTCTAAACAATTTGAAACCTTTGATTTAAACCCGGGGCAGGGTAGTCTCTCAGTTAATTAAAAAAAATGCGCATTGAAGTCGCAAACTCTCAGTTCGTAATACAACGAATGACATCAAAAGCATTCCTTTGGAATCAAAAGACAGTGATGGTTCCTTATCTCATAGGCAGTCATTACCTCTCAAAAGAGAAAATCCCACTGAGCCAAAACCTATAAAGGAGGCTTAAGAAAGCTGGGGCATCCCGCTGACTGTAACCTCGAAAACAGGAACAGTCAGGCAAAGGTTAGGGATAACGAATCAAAAGAACGAGGTCATTACAAATCCTCAACAACATGAAAAATGTTGCAAAAAGAAAAAGGAGATGATGACTGCTGTTGTACCCCAAAATTTGCCCTTGCATTTTTCCACAAGAAATCACAGCTTCAGGCGTTTCCTGATTTTTCAAACTGGCTCAAGAATCGGTCAAACAGACTTTTCTCATCAGTCAGGACACAATTAGGGTTTTATTGATTTTCAGGGCTCTGGAATGTTTCACAAAGTTGGCTTAGGGTTTTGGTTGACTTTGGCTCAACTTTGATCAGGCGAACGCTCTTTGGCATTTAATCAGGAATTAGGGTTTTTGTGGGCACGTTCTCAGAAGAATTTAAATTCTACGATGCTTTGCAAGTTATTCCGAGATTTGGTTTGAATTCGCATTGTTTGACTTAATCAGTAAAAAAAGCCATTTGGTTTGAATTCACGTTTATTTTATTGAACCAGTCAAAAGATACATTCAGTTTGGATTTACAGTGTTTGGTAAGAAATCAGTAAAAAGGGGAATGCGTCTGATCAGTTATTGCGTTTGACTGTGTTTTGCTTTGGATGATGGAAGCGCCAAGTTTATTATTTGATCAACGTTGAATCAATGTTTAGTTAATTATTTATTATTCTAAAGATTAAATAGCTGGAATTTAATTTTCAGTTATTTTAATTTAAAGAACTATAAATAATAAATAAATAATTGAAAAGGGATAAAATGAATTAACTGGATCAATAGAATTTTTATTTCATATTTAAATATTTGTTACAATTATTATTTAGATACAAGTATTCATTTACGAGGTATTTATAATAATAATAGTTACAATGATTAAATTGAAAATAAAACTATCCTATTTTTCTAAATATTCCTAAGTCTCCAATTCTTCATTCTTCATTTAGTGATACCCCTCTCCACTCAATTTTTTATCTGCAAAAGAAAGGAGGAAAAGTCAAATAGCAGATAAATAAATAAAGAGACAGATATAAAATTCATCATTAAGGGCCACTGATTGGGATCAGTTAACCCTCTCTGCAAATCACGGGATTTCTCCCGGTTCACAAAGAGGGACGAATATTTATTTGCTAAAAATGAATGCACAAAAGTCAAAATTGCACAATTCAAAATTGTCCAAACTGCATAAGTTCAAATCTCAAAACTCCAAAATGCAAATCAAACTACAAAGTCCAAACTGAAAAATTCAAACTTGCTGTCAAACTGTCATCAAAGAAGAAGATTTGAAAAGATACAAAGTACAAGAAGCTGTCAAAAGAAGGGACAAATATGCAGAGGAAAATTGATATGCAAGCAACTATTTCATTTTTCATCATTTCCCAACAAAGTGGCCCTTTCAGAAAGTACAAAGCATAAACAATATTTAATGCAAACTGTACTGAGAGAGAAGAAAAAGAGAGCAAAGAAAGCAGGTTTAGGCTTTAGGCAGGAAGAAAAAGAATATAAAACAAACTGAACACAGTGGATAAAAGGAGAGAGATCAGAAAGATATCAAACAAAGGCCAAGCCAACTGTCAAAACCTTCCAGCCTGCTGAACAAAGGCCAAACCTGTTGAACAAAGGCCAAGCCTACTGAACAAAGGCCAAGCCTACTGAACAAAGGCCAAGCCTACTGAACCAAAGACCAAACCTGTCTATTATCAAACAAAACATATAGACAGAAGCAAACATGCAGTAAAAACCAGAACACTCACCCAAGTTCACAATACCAGTTCAAAACACCCAACCAGCCAAAAGACCTAAAAAACTTCACAAGCAAATAAACTGTGAAACCTCATAAACCTGAGCCTGTCAAGACTCTAACCTGCTGAAGCATCAAACCTGAAGCACCAAACCTGCCTAAGCATCAAACCTGCCTCAGCATCAAACCTGAAGCACCAAACCTGCCTAAGCGTCAAACCTGCCTCAGCATCAAACCTGCCTAAGCATAAACTGTGAAGCCTCACAACCTGTCAAACTCAACATAAGCAGAAGCCTAAACAAAACAAGCTCAAACCAAGTCCAAGCCTACAACCAGCAAAACTTCACAGTCCTTAGCCTAACAATAAACCATCAAAACCTGTCCTGCCTTAACCATCAACATATAAACCTTTATCAAAGACAGTGCTAAGCATAACCCGCCTATCATCACACTCAAAATAACCAAACCCAAAATCCAGTTAACCTGTCAAGCCCTAGAACCAACCAACTCAACATATGTCCAAAACCATTCAACTCAAACACAAAAAAAGAGCATACACATAAGCCTCAGAAATTTTCATCACAGGCAAACGTTCAAAGGCAAATCAAAAGGCATCATACAAAAGGCAAGCATACAGAGGTATCGAGGCAGTGAAAGAGAAGAAGAAAGAAGTGAATATCAAAAAGGCTCAGTTCATCAAGCATAACATTAAGCAAGCATACAGAAGAGGCAACTCAGAGCAAGGAAACTCAGAGCAAGGCAACTCAGGGACAAGTAAAAGAAGCATCTCAAGCATTAAAGGAAACATAAGCAACGAGCATACAGTAGAGAAGAAGAAGGAAGATATAAGGGTTTTCAGGGTAAACATCACAAAACCTAACCAGGGTCACCAAAAAGCTAGTTTCATCGCGCGTACCCGTTCACCATCGAGCCTCCTAAACGCCTCCACCACTCCTTCCCCTCTTCAGTAAAGGTAATACATTTTCTTTCATCCTTTCTCACGTACCTCCAACAAAATCAATAATGAACACAACATAAGAAATCAAATCAAACAGTTAATCGAAAAAGGCAGTAATTCATAACATGTAAAAGGGATTCAAACCCTAAACACGCTAGACAAAAGGCAAAGCAAGAGGATTACCCTTAAATTACGCTTCACTGAACCAAGGAAGAAGGAAGGGCGAAGGAGGCGGAGGCGCTGATGGCTGGGCAAAGGGGAGAATAGATATCCATGGCGAAAAGATGAACGAAGACGAAGAGGATAGAAGACGAACGCCGCCGCTGCTCACAAACCCTAAGCGTATGTCAAACTGAACGCAAAACAATTAACCCTAAGAAGCATTGTTTGCATTTTGGGCCTTGCCCGTTTCAATCACCAAAGGCCCATTCAAAAACTTTTACCCTTTTTTATAAAACAAACGTTATATTCTTTTTGTTAATTAATCAACTTAACCATTTTTTTTATATAAAACAAGTTTATTTTGTTAATAAATTAACACAAACCCTTTTTTATATAACATATTTTTAAACAATATATTTTTTCTCTAACTTAATATATTTTTTACAATAATACTTTAATACATAAAAATACATTTTCATTACACAATATAATTAAAATTGAAAACACCTTTTTTCTTTTAATTAAAATATTCTCTTTGTACATAATAAATAAAATACATTTTTCATTTTTTACATAATTTAAATTCTTAAACATTTAATGAGAATATTCTTTGTATATATTAAAACACAAAAAAATATAAAGATACATTTTTTATATCGAATGTAAAGTGACAATTTTCAAACTTAGAATACTTTCTTTTCTTAAATTTTCTTTTTGTACATATTAAAGAATATACAAGATCACAAATCAAAGATTAATAAATATCTAATTCTTTTCTTTAAGTTAAAACAATGCTTAATAATACATTCGAATTCACATCTTCCTAACCTGTAAATAATTACATATACAAATATACATACACGTACACTTACACAATGTACTTACATTTGATACATTATACATTTGCTTATTTCGTATATTCGTTACATTTACATTTGATCGATTCGATTTGGTTGTAATCTATTGGACACTACATTCCTAAGTCTCATCCCCATTCGTAAATTTGTACCCCCACTCCCGGATACTTATTTTGTAATAGCGTAGACTTTAAATTCTCGCAATTTACCGCTTTCAAATTATACCATGGTTAGACCTAGGGTTTGCATGTACATAAAATCAAACGCTAGATAACCTAATACAAGACAAATACATGAAATCAATACACAATCACAGTTGCACCCTCTAGGGTAATCCCACATGTTGCCTTCCAAAATGGGCCATGCTTGCACGTCAAGTTTCTTTGGCAAAACAAATTCAAATGATCATAAGTCCCTCGATGACGCTTTCGAAAGTTGCCTAAATGGAATGATCATAGTCCCTTCAAAGCAAATTGCCAAAGATACTTGGCACCATTGCATTCATGGTCCATACGATGACCCGCGCCCGTCCCGAACAAACATCCTAAACGCAAGATTGTCCATCAAATTCAATGGTGGAACAAAATTGTTGAAAAGGGTTGAAAACATAGAGAAAACCTTTGAGTACAATAGGGTAGACAAAACTCTTAGTTACTTGAGATCAACTTGCAAAAACACTTGCCTTCTTTTCAAAAACCACACTCCACAACACTTTCAAAACAAACTCTCAAAAACATTTGAAACATCTTTTCGAAAAGATACACACCTTTGTAAAACATTCGAGTAAAGAATTGTTACAAGGGTAGCCTAAGACAAGGCATCTTCTTCCAAAACATTTTCAAAAACACACACACACACACACACACACCATTTTCAAGCAATCGAAAATCAAGGCAAGTGATCTAAAAAACCAAGTAACTAAGAGCCCATGGATAACCATGGATGAAAAGGGTGCTAATACCTTCCCTTTTCATAATCTACCCCCCGGACCCACGAAATATCTCAAAAGGTTTTTGCTGTGCTTTTTTTAACCTTTCCTTTAGGATAAAATAAAAAGTCGGTGGCGACTCTTGCTCAACCGCACAAGTGCGAATACAAACGCAAAACTCATAGTCAGTTCTCCCACCGTATCACAGAACTGGCGACTCTGCTAGGGAAGACTTAAAAGTGGGGTTACCTTAGGGTTTAGATCACCTTTACTTTCTTGCTTTAATTGACTTGATTGCTTTATCTTTTGTGTTCTTGTTTGGGTTTGTTGTAAATCCTACACCCGGATTTGGGGCACCTTCTTAGGTAAATAGAAAAAAAACTGTGAGGGAACTGTGCGGGGTATACTGACACGGTTGAAGCAGTAAGCTATGTTAGTGTGACATATTTATGAGTACCGGTAACCCTTGAGTTCAATCAAGGAGAGTACGGGGCCGCTGAGTGATGTCATGAACTCTTAGAACCTTAATTGACCATCTTAGCCTTTTTAGGGGTAGTGAGATGACCGACTTTGGTGCAGTCCGAAGTTGGTAGATACTCGATACTACACTCATTTGAGGGTTGTTTTCTTGGAATATTTTGGTCTCCAGTAAGTGGCTAAACCGAAACAATGAACGCAGAAAACAATCCAATGATATTGAGCTCCTTAGAACCCGGTTTCTATTTTAGGACAGGATGAGCCAACTAACTTCAAGAGGGTACTTACCTAAACCTCATGCAAGCCTAAACCTAAGGACTTGTTTGCTTTGTGTGAATATGTTTGCCTGTATATACACTCACTTGCTTTTTGCATACATGTACATAACATCATGACATCATACCATAGCATTTTCCATAACCATCTCAAGGATCTCGAAGGTTCTTTTGATGCAGGGTTACGTTGAACCAAACGTCTACCAAGGGGCAAGAGGTTTCTCCTCTAACCAATGCCAACCAAAGTTCAAGTGCAACAACTTGAGTCAATGGCTATGACCCACTCGACATGGTGAGCTTGATTCTCGTGGAAAGACATCCACCGATACAAAGTTCTCCAAACAAAGATCAAGTGCAACAACTTGAATCAGTGGCTATGACCCACTCGACATGGTGAGCTTGATTCTAGTGGAAAGACATCCACCGGTGCAAAGATCTCCAATCCAAGAGCAAAGTTCAACCTCTAACATTTTCTTGTGTTTACCCCAAGAGATCCTTGAAAACATGCATCCACATATCATGCATTGCATTTTGACAGTTTTTCCTTTTTCAGGTTTCCTTACTCTCCTGCTGTTTATTTCAGTAAGAGATGGCTCTAGAAAGGTCTGTCAAAGACATCCAAGACCAGACTGTTCAGCTGCAAGAGATGTTCCTGAACTTGTCTCTAGGGTAAGAAGAAATGAAAGCTCTCCTCACCAAGAGCTTGGAGAGTTCAAACAAGGCCAGGAGTGATCAGCTTGCGGAGATGCAGTTTGATCTGACAACATTGAGGACCCAAGTGATGGGACAGTTGGTGGGCCAGATGGCTCTCATCCAAGACCTATCTCAAAGACAAGAGGAACTCAGAGTTCTTGTCCGCCAACTGCTTCCAAATAACCAATTGGGGCAAACATCTGAGGTTGAAGAGCAAGTCACCGCTCAGCCTCCATCCACTCAAGAAGACAAGGGGAAAGCTCCTTCGCTTGCTTCAGGGTCACAAGCCCATCAACAACCTCGCCAGTGTCAACGGGGTAATCGGCGTAAGCAAGAAACGTCGGGAAGACAGTTCACAGAGAGTGAAATACCATCATTCTTCATACTGAAGCGCCTGTTGGAGGTCAACCTGCTTACCCTAAAGGACCCTCCTCAGAAGCTCAAAACCTCCTCTCCTAACTATCGTCCCGATGCATTTTGTGTTTACCACTCCTACAGCCCGGGACAAGACACCAACGACTGTTGGACCTTGAAGAACAAGATTCAAGATCTGATCGACATTGGAATGCTGGAATTCATGCCATACGGTGAGATGAAAATCTTCCGTTAAGGGTTCTCCACTTGAAGTAACGAAGCTCAAGCTGAAAGACTTTTGCTTCTTTTTGAATTTTCAAAGTTGTAATTTCTTTTGTTGTCAAACAATTATCTGTTGATGTTAAACTCTGTTTTCATTAATGCATAGCATATGTTTGTCTTGAATTCATCCATTCGTTTCACTACTCTTATGCTTTTCTTTATGATATTTGACTCTTGATAAAAAGCTGCAAGCCTTTAGAGGGAGGATGACAAAACAATACCATAATCTTATACAATATGCTTTTGAACAGACCTTGCTGATGATGTACAGACATTTCTTTCAATTCCCAAACACTGGAGTTATAAGGAAGTTAATCCCTAGTCAACCCCTTCGAGCCAAAGAAGTAGGAGTTTTCTGTTCTAAACAATCAAAACCTTTGATATAAACCCGGGGCAGGGTAGTATCTCAGTTAAGTGCGCATTGAAGTCGCAAACTCTCAGTTCGTAACACAACAAACGACGTCAAAGAAAAAAGAAAAGCATTCCTTTGGAATCAAAAGACAAGGGTGGTTCCCTATCACATAGACAGTCAATCTCTCAAAAGAGAAAAGCCCACTAAGCCAAAACCTATAAAGGAGGCTTAAGAAAGTTGGGGCATCCCGCTGACTGTAATCTCGAAAAATGGGAACAGTCAGGCAAAAGTTAGGGATAACAAATCAAAATCAAAATAGTGAGGTCATTAAAAAATCCTCAACAACATGAAAAATGTTGAAAAAGAAAAGAGGAGATGATGACTGTCTCCCCAAATTCAACTAGTGAACCATCACCCAAAAGTCGTTACAAACTCAAAACAGAGTGTGACACACAATTAACTGAGCTTAGGTTGAAGAACATCACGAAGAGCGGGTGGGTACAAATATACTTTGAGCCTTTATCCTTTGTTTCTTAAACCGTGAACCAAGCCACGTTACAACCCTTCAAAAGTCCTAATTGAAGCATGGGTTAATTCGAAAGCATACTGTTACAAAAGGTATCCTGACTCCTGTAAGGCTTTGCACTAAATCTTGTGTTGATCTGTCTTATAAAAAGTTTTCTGCTAAAAACACATTTTTCAAAACTTCGAGACAAACATAAACTTTTCATTGCTTGAATATCACTGTCTGCATTTGGCTTTTTGTTTGGCAGCAAAGAATTTCATACAGTGAATGTTCGGGGGAACGAAAACTCTCTCAGTAAGTTAAAATCACTTCAAGAGGATGACACTTCCATTACAAATCTCCTATCAGCAAGGGGCATGGCATGTCACCATCCAATTAACCTGGGGCAATCCAGTCAAGTTTCAGTAGATCTTTCAAAGTTCGGTTAACCTGGGGCAGTCCAGTCAAGTTTCAGTAGATCTTTCAAAGTTCGGTTAACCTGGGGAAGTCCAGTCAAGTTTCAGTAGATCTTTCAAAGTTCGGTTAACCTGGGGCAGTGCAGTCAAGGTTTCAACAGATCTCTCAAAGTTCGGCTAACCTGGGGCAGTCCAGTCAAAATTTCAACAAATCTCTCAAAAGTTTAGTGAACCTGGGGCAAGTCTCCGTCACCATCACTTGGGGCATTCGAATGTCAAAAGTGTTCAACGACTCCTTCATCACCTGTTGGAAGATATAGTTTTACACAGACGCATCATCAGGAAACCCTACACCGGTTCCTATTCAACTTCAATACTTCTGAAAACAGTTCACTGGTTCTCCAGTAACGGATGTTAACCTATCGCTTGTTCAGATTCTTCTCAAGACTTCTGAAAACAGTTTATGGATTCTTCCCAACAACAGATGTTAATCTATCACTTGTTCAGATGCAATTTTTGAAAACAGTTTACGGACGCTTCCCAACAACGGATGCTGCTCTGTTGCTTATTCAACTTCAAAACTTCTGAAAACAGTTCACGGGTTCTCCAGTAACGGATGTTAACCTATCGCTTGTTCAGATTCTTCTCAAGACTTCTGAAAACAGTTTATGGATTCTTCCCAACAACGGATGTTAATCTATCACTTGTTCAGATGCAATTTTTGAAAACAGTTTACGGACGCTTCCCAACAACGGATGCTGCTCTATTGCTTATTCAACTTCAAGACTTCTGAAAACAGTTCACGGGTTCTCCAGTAACGGATGTTAACCTATCGCTTGTTCAGACTCTTCTCAACGCTCTGAAAACAGTTTACAGATTCTCCAGTAACGGATGTCAATCTATCGCTTGTTCAGACTCAAGACTTCTGAAAATAGTTCACGGGTTCTCCAGTAACGGATGTTAACCTATCGCTTGTTCAGACTCTTCTCAACGCTCTGAAAACAGTTTACGGATTCTCCAGTAACGTATGTCAATCTATCGCTTGTTCAGACTCAAGACTTCTGAAAATAGTTCATGGGTCTCCAGTAACGGATGTTAACCTATCGCTTGTTCAGACTCTTCTCAATGTTCTGAAAACAGTTCACGGGTTCTCCAGTAACGGATGTTAACCTATCGCTTGTTCAGACACTTCTCAACGTTCTTAAAACAGTTTACGGATTCTCCAGTAACGGATATCAATCTATCGCTTGTTCAGATTCCAAGCCTTCACCTGCAGCAATCAGAGGACTCTCGCAATCCCCAGCCAGAGAACCTTCCAGAGGCTAGCTCCCCTCAGAGTCAAGTCTCATTATCCCCAGCGAAGCTAAAACTTCCAACTATCAATCCCCAAGCAGACTGAAGATCTCCTCAAGACAGGAATTCCCCAGTAGTTTGGCATACAACCCAAGCTTCTGATTTCCCCAACAGTGGTCCCAAGACTTCTCATTTTCAACAATCAGAAGATTCTTGCGCTCCACAGCAGCAGCTAAGGATTTGTTCTCCCCAGCAGCAGTCAAGATTCTTTTATCCTCAACCATCCAGGATTCATTTGTCCTCAGCAAGACAGCTCTTCAGCTTACATGCGCATTCATCACATTCATGTCATAAACATTGATGTCACATACATTACATCATGCATCATAACATTGCATACAACTAACCCTTTGCCTTTTCAGGTAAGATCAGTCGGCAGACAAAGATCATCTTCCGAGATTCTTTCAATAAATAGTTCAGATGTGACCCAGACATGGCGACATTCTGATACTTATTCCAGATTCACTCAGAGACAATTCAGATGTGACCCAGGCACAGCGACATTCTGATACTTATTCCAGATTCATTCAGATGCAGTTTTACACGGACGCATCATCAGGAAACCCTACACCGGTTCCTATTCAACTTCAAGACTTCTGAAAACAGTTCACGGGTTCTCCAGTAACGGATGTTAACCTATCACTTGTTCAGATTCTTCTCAAGACTTCTGAAAACAGTTTACGGATTCTTCCCAACAACGGATATTAATCTACCAACTTGTTCAGATGCAATTTTTGAAAATAGTTCACGGGTTCTCCAGTAACGGATGTTAACCTATCACTTGTTCAGATTCTTCTCAAGACTTCTGAAAACAGTTTACGGATTCTTCCCAACAACGGATATTAATCTACCAACTTGTTCAGATGCAATTTTTGAAAACAGTTTACGGACGCTTCCCAACAACGGATGCTGCTCTAATGCTTATTCAATCTCAACTTCTGAAAACAGTTCACGGGTTCTCCAGTAACGGATGTTAACCTATCACTTGATCAGATTCTTCTCAAGACTTCTGAAAACAGTTTACGGATTCTTCCCAACAACGGATATTAATCTACCAACTTGTTCATATGCAATTTTTGAAAACAGTTCACGGGTTCTCCAGTAACGGATGTTAACCTATCACTTGTTCAGATTCTTCTCAAGACTTCTGAACATAGTTTACGTATTCTTCCCAACAACGAATATTAATCTACCAACTTGTTCAGATGCAATTTTTGAAAACAGTTTACGGACGCTTCCCAACAACGGATGCTGCTCTAATGCTTATTCAATCTCAACTCCTGAAAACAGTTCACGGATTCTCCAAACATGGATGTCAATCTATTGCTTATTCGGACCCCCAATTCAGAGATGTTCCAAAACATGGGTGCCTTTCTGATACTCGGCCACTCACCAAATGGCATCTTTAAGCCCATTTCCAGATGGCATCTATAAGCCCATCCTCCTACCAGCAGTCATCAGATGGCATCTTTAAGCCCATCACCAAATGGCATCTTTAAGCCCATTCACCTCTACCATCACATCGCCGAGTGCAAATTTTCTGGGTACTTTAGTGTCCAATCTTCTTTTACCTTCAAGTCGCGAAAGGCAAACTTGCCAATCTAACTCTTCAGGTTCAAGAAAATTGAACAGGGGCAACTGTTGTACCCCAAAATTTTCCCTCGCATTTTTCCACAAGAAATCACAGCTTCAGGCGTTTCCTGATTTTTCAAACTGGCTCAAGAATCGGTCAAACAGACTTTTCTCGTCAGTCAGGACCCAATTAGGGTTTTATTGATTTTCAGGGCTCTGGAATGTTTCACACAGTTGGCTTAGGGTTTTGGTTGACTTTGGCTCAACTTTGATCAGGCGAACGCTCTTTGGCATTTAATCAGGAATTAGGGTTTTTGTGGGCACGTTCTCAGAAGGATTTAAATTCTACGATGTTGTGCAAGTTATTCTGAGATTTGGTTTGAATTCGGATTGTTTGACTTAATCAGTAAAAGAAGGCATTTGGTTTGAATTCACGTTTGTTTGATTGAACCAGTCAAAAGATACATTCACAGTGGATTTACAGTGTTTGGTAAGAAATCAGTAAAAAGGGGAATGCATCTGATCAGTTATTGTGTTTGACTGTGTTTTGCTTTGGATGATGGAAGCGCCGAGTTTATTATTTGATACACGTTGAATCAATGTTTAGTTAATTATTTATTATTCTAAAGATTAAATAGCTGGAATTTAATTTTCAGTTATTTTAATTTAAAGAACTATAAATAATAAATAAATAATTGAAAAGGGATAAAAAGAATTAACTGGGTCAATAGAATTTTTATTTCATATTTAAATATTTGTTACAATTATTATTTAGATACAAGTATTCATTTACGAGGTATTTATAATAATAATAGTTACAATGATTAAATTGAAAATAAAACTATCCTATTTTTCTAAATATTCCTAAGTCTCCAATTCTTCATTCTTCATTTAGTGATACCCCTCTCCACTCAATTTTTTATCTGCAAAAGAAAGGAGGAAAAGTCAAATAGCAGATAAATAAATAAAGAGACAGATATAAAATTCATCATTAAGGGCCACTGATTGGGATCAGTTAACCCTCTCTGCAAATCACGGGATTTCTCCCGGTTCACAAAGAGGGACGAATATTTATTTTCTAAAAATGAATGCACAAAAGTCAAAATTGCACAATTCAAAATTGTCCAAACTGCATAAGTTCAAATCTCAAAACTCCAAAATGCAAATCAAACTACAAAGTCCAAACTGAAAAATTCAAACTTGCTGTCAAACTGTCATCAAAGAAGAAGATTTGAAAAGATACAAAGTACAAGAAGCTGTCAAAAGAAGGGACAAATATGCAGAGGAAAATTGATATGCAAGCAACTATTTCATTTTTCATCATTTCCCAACAAAGTGGCCCTTTCAGAAAGTACAAAGCATAAACAATATTTAATGCAAACTGTACTGAGAGAGAAGAAAAAGAGAGCAAAGAAAGCAGGTTTAGGCTTTAGGCAGGAAGAAAAAGAATATAAAACAAACTGAACACAGTGGATAAAAGGAGAGAGATCAGAAAGATATCAAACAAAGGCCAAGCCAACTGTCAAAACCTTCCAGCCTGCTGAACAAAGGCCAAACCTGTTGAACAAAGGCCAAGCCTACTGAACAAAGGCCAAGCCTACTGAACAAAGGCCAAGCCTACTGAACCAAAGAACAAACTTGTCTATTATCAAACAAAACATATAGACAGAAGCAAACATGCAGTAAAAACCAGAACACTCACCCAAGTTCACAATACCAGTTCAAAACACCCAACTAGCCAAAAGACCTAAAAAACTTCACAAGCAAATAAACTGTGAAACCTCATAAACCTGAGCATGTCAAGACTCAAACCTGCTGAAGCATCAAACCTGAAGCACCAAACCTGCCTAAGCATCAAACCTGCCTCAGCATCAAACCTGAAGCACCAAACCTGCCTAAGCGTCAAACCTGCCTCAGCATCAAACCTGCCTAAGCATAAACTGTGAAGCCTCACAACCTGTCAAACTTAACATAAGCAGAAGCCTAAACAAAACAAGCTCAAACCAAGTCCAAGCCTACAACCAGCAAAACTTCACAGTCCTTAGCCTAACAATAAACCATCAAAACCTGTCCTGCCTTAAACATCAACATATAAACCTTTATCAAAGACAGTGCTAAGCATAACCTGCCTATCATCACACTCAAAACAACCAAACCCAAAATCCAGTTAACCTGTCAAGCCCTAGAACCAACCAACTCAACATATGTCCAAAACCATTCAACTCAAACACAAAAAAAGAGCATACACATAAGCCTCAGAAATTTTCATCACAGGCAAACATTCAAAGGCAAATCAAAAGGCATCATACAAAAGGCAAGCATACAGAGGTATCGAGGCAGTGAAAGAGAAGAAGAAAGAAGTGAATATCAAAAAGGCTCAGTTCATCAAGCATCACATTAAGCAAGCATACAGAAGAGGCAACTTAGAGCAAGGCAACTCAGAGCAAGGCAACTCAGGGACAAGTAAAAGAAGCATCTCAAGCATTAAAGGCAACATAAGCAACGAGCATACAGTAGAGAAGAAGAAGGAAGATATAAGGGTTTTCAGGGTAAACATCACAAAACCTAACCAGGGTCACCAAAAAGCTAGTTTCATCGCGCGTACCCGTTCACCATCGAGCCTCCTAAACGCCTCCACCACTCCTTCCCCTCTTCAGTAAAGGTAATACATTTTCTTTCATCCTTTCTCACGTACCTCCAACAAAATCAATAATGAACACAACATAAGAAATCAAATCAAACAGTTAATCGAAAAAGGCAGTAATTCATAACATGTAAAAGGGATTCAAACCCTAAACGCGCTAGACAAAAGGCAAAGCAAGAGGATTAACCTTAAATTACGCTTCACTGAACCAAGGAAGAAGGAAGGGCGAAGGAGGCGGAGGAGCTGATGGCTGGGCAAAGGGGAGAATAGATATCCATGGCGAAAAGATGAACAAAGATGAAGAGGATAGAAGACGAACGCCGCCGCTGCTCACAAACCCTAAGCGTATGTCAAACTGAACGCAAAACAATTAACCCTAAGAAGCATTGTTTGCATTTTGGGCCTTGCCCGTTTCAATCACCAAAGGCCCATTCAAAAACTTTTACCCTTTTTTATAAAACAAACGTTATATTCTTTTTGTTAATTAATCAACTTAACCATTTTTTTTATATAAAACAAGTTTATTTTGTTAATAAATTAACACAAACCCTTTTTTATATAACATATTTTTAAACAATATATTTTTTCTCTAACTTAATATATTTTTTACAATAATACTTTAATACATAAAAATACATTTTCATTACACAATATAATTAAAATTGAAAACACCTTTTTTCTTTTAATTAAAATATTCTCTTTGTACATAATAAATAAAATACATTTTTCATTTTTTACATAATTTAAATTCTTAAACATTTAATGAGAATATTCTTTGTATATATTAAAACACAAAAAAATATAAAGATGCATTTTTTATATCGAATGTAAAGTGACAATTTTCAAACTTAGAATACTTTCTTTTCTTAAATTTTCTTTTTGTACATATTAAAGAATATACAAGATCACAAATCAAAGATTAATAAATATCTAATTCTTTTCTTTAAGTTAAAACAATGCTTAATAATACATTCGAATTCACATCTTCCTAACCTGTAAATAATTACATATACAAATATACATACACGTACACTTACACAATGTACTTACATTTGATACATTATACATTTGCTTATTTCGTATATTCGTTACATTTACATTTGATCGATTCGATTTGGTTGTAATCTATTGGACACTACATTCCTAAGTCTCATCCCCATTCGTAAATTTGTACCCCCACTCCCGGATACTTATTTTGTAATAGCGTAGACTTTAAATTCTCGCAATTTACCGCTTTCAAATTATACCATGGTTAGACCTAGGGTTTGCATGTACATAAAATCAAACGCTAGATAACCTAATACAAGACAAATACATGAAATCAATACACAATCACACTTGCACCCTCTAGGGTAATCCCACATGTTGCCTTCCAAAATGGGCCATGCTTGCACGTCAAGTTTCTTTGGCAAAACAAATTCAAATGATCATAAGTCCCTCGATGACGCTTTCGAAAGTTGCCTAAATGGAATGATCATAGTCCCTTCAAAGCAAATTGCCAAAGATACTTGGCACCATTGCATTCATGGTCCATACGATGACCCGCGCCCGTCCCGAACAAACATCCTAAACGCAAGATTGTCCATCAAATTCAATGGTGGAACAAAATTGTTGAAAAGGGTTGAAAACATAGAGAAAACCTTTGAGTACAATAGGGTAGACAAAACTCTTAGTTACTTGAGATCAACTTGCAAAAACACTTTCCTTCTTTTCAAAAACCACACTCCACAACACTTTCAAAACAAACTCTCAAAAACATTTGAAACATCTTTTCGAAAAGATACACACCTTTGTAAAACATTCGAGTAAAGAATTGTTACAAGGGTAGCCTAAGACAAGGCATCTTCTTCCAAAACATTTTCAAAAACACACACACACACACACACACACACCATTTTCAAGCAATCGAAAATCAAGGCAAGTGATCTAAAAAACCAAGTAACTAAGAGCCCATGGATAACCATGGATGAAAAGGGTGCTAATACCTTCCCTTTTCATAATCTACCCCCCGGACCCACGAAATATCTCAAAAGGTTTTTGCTATGCTTTTTTTAACCTTTCCTTTAGGATAAAATAAAAAGTCGGTGGCGACTCTTGCTCAACCGCACAAGTGCGAATACAAACGCAAAACTCATAGTCAATTCTCCCACCGTATCACAACTGCCTTCCAAATCCAACTTGTGTGAACCATCACCTAAAAAAGTCGTTCCAAATTCGAATAGAGTTTGGCGCATAATTAACTGAGTCTAGGATTGAAGGACATCACGAAGAGCGGGTGGGTACAAATATACTTTGAGCCTTTATCCTTTGTTTCTTAAACCGTGAACCAAGCCACGTTACAACCCTTCAAAAGTCCTAATTGAAGCATTGGTTAGTTCGAAAGCATACTGTTTAAAAGGTATCCTGACTCCTGTAAGGCTTTACTCTAAATCTTGTGTTGATTTTGTCTTATAAAAAGTTTTCTGCCAAAAAACGCATTTTTCAAAACTTCGAGACAGACATAAACTTTTCATTACTTGAATACCACTGTTTGCATTTGGCTATTTGTTTGACAGCGGAGAAATTCACACAACGAATATCCAATGAATGAAAGCTCTCTCAGTGAGCAAAATCATTTCATAAAGGATGACACTTCCATTGACAAATCTCCTATCAACAAGGGGGCGTGACATGTCACTATCCAGTTAACCTGGGGCAGTCCAGTCAAGATTTCAACAAATCTTTCAAAGTTCAATTAACCTGGGGCAGTCCAGTCAAGATTTCAACAAATCTTTCAAAGTTCAATTAACCTGGGGCAGTCCAGTCAAGATTTCAACAAATCTCTCAAAAATTCAGTGAACTTGGGGCAAGTCTCCTTCATCATCACTTGGGGCATTCGAATGTCAATCACCAAGGTCATCAAAATTCCTTCATCACCTGCTGGAATTCAAGAGCGTTCAAAATTTCCTTCTGGAAGTTGCGGTCATCATAAATTTTTTTTCCTTCATCACCTGCTGGAAGATACAACCACCAACAAGATAACGGACAATTGAAGCTCCTAAAAATCTGTTTCTCTCAAGAATGAAGATTCTCATCCTTAAAACCTCAGAAGATTGGTATACTCCCAGTTTCTGACCATTAACAGAATGAAGATCCTCATCACCTCAGAAGATTGGTATACTCCTAATTTCTGACCCTTAACAAAATCAAGATCATCTTATTCCAGACTTCCTTCTAGAGATAGTTCAGATGTGACCCATATTTGGCGACATTCCGATACTTATTCCAGATTTCCTTCTAGAGATAGTTCAGATGTGACCTAGATTTGGCGACATTCCGATACTTATTCCAGATTTCCTTCTAGAGATAGTTCAGATGTGACCCAGATTTGGCGACATTTGGATACTTATTCCAGATTTCCTTCTAGAGATAGTTCAGATGTGACCCAGATTTGGCGACATTCCGATACTTATTCCAGATTTCCTTCTAGAGATAGTTTAGATGTGACCCAGATTTGGCGACATTCCGATACTTATTCCAAATTTCCTTCTAGAGATAGTTCAGATGTGACCCAGATTTGGCGACATTCCGATACTTATTCCAGATTTCCTTCTAGAGATAGTTCAGATGTGACCCAGATTTGGCGATATTCCGATACTTATTCCAGATTTCCTTCTAGAGATAGTTCAGATGTGACCCAGATTTGGTGACATTCCGATACTTATTCCAGATTTCCTTCTAGAGATAGTTCAGATGTGACCCAGATTTGGCGATATTCCGATACTTATTCCAGATTCCCTTCTAGAGATAGTTCAGATGTGACCCAGATTTGGCGACATTCTGATACTTATTCCAGATTCCCTTCTAGAGATAGTTCAGATGTGACCCAGATTTGGCAACATTCCGATACTTATTCCAGATTTCCCTCTAGAGATAGTTCAGATGTGACCCAGATTTGGCGATATTCCGATACTTATTCCAGACTTCCTTCTAGAGATAGTTTAGATGTGACCCAGATTTGGCGACATTCCGATACTTATTCCAGATTTCCTTCTAGAGATAGTTCAGATGTGACCCAGATTTGGCGACATTCCGATACTTATCCCAGATCAATACCTGCAGCAATCAAAAGATTCTTGCAATCCCCAGCGGAACTAAAACTTCCAACTATCAATCCCCAAGCAGAATGAAGACTCTCATTCTCAGTTCCTCACAGAGTATTCAAATATTCTCCAGTGAAGATCCCCTCAGGACAGGAATCCCCAGTAGATTGGTATACAACCCAAGCTCCCGATTCCCGAACAGTGGTCCCAGGACTTCTCATTTTCAACGATCAAAAGATTCTTGCAATACCCTGCAGCAGTCAAGGATTTACTTTCCCCAGTAGCAGTCAAAGATTTCATTATCCAGGATTCGTCTTCCTCAGCAAGATAGCTACTCAGCTTACATGGACATCCATCACATTCATATCATAAACATTGATGAAGTACAATTCATTACATCATGACATTGCATACAACTAACTCTTTACCTTTTCAGGAAAGATCAATAGACAAAGATCATCACCTTCCGAGATTCCTTCTAGAGATAGTTCAGATGTGACCCAGACATGGCGTCATTCTGATACTTATTCCAGATTCCTTCTAGAGAATAATTCCGATGTGACCCATACCTGGCGACATTCTGATACTTATTCCAGATTCCAAGACCTCTGAAAACAGTTTACGGGTTCTCCAGACACGGATGTTAACCTATCGCTTGTTCAGATTCTTCAACTTCTGAAAGCAGTTTACAGATTCTCCAAACACGGATGTTAATCTATCGCTTGTTCAGACTCAACTTTTGAAAACAGTTTACAGGTTCTCCAGATACAGACGTTAACCTATCGCTTGTTCAGATACAACTACTGAAAACAGTTTACGGATGAGTCCAAACATGGATGCCAATTCATTGCTTATTCAGACCCCCAGTTCAGAGATGTTCCAAAACATGGATACCTTTCTGATACTCACCCACTCACCAATTACATACAGTTCAAACATTCTTGGATGGCATCTACAAGCCCATCTCCAACAAGAGACAATCTCCAGATGGCATCTTTAAGCCCATCCTCCTACCAACAATTTCCAGATGGGATCTCTAAGCCCATCCCCCGACAAGATTCTGTCACATCTCCAGATGGCATCTGTAAGCCCATCACCAAATGGAATCTTTAAGCCCATTCCCTCAAACTACACTTTGACGAGTGCAAATTTTTTGGGCACTCTAGTGTCCAATCTCCTTTTACCTTCGAGTCGCGAAAGGCAAACCTGCCAATCTAACTCTTCAGGTTCAAGAAGATTGAACAGGGGCAACTGTTGTACCCCAAAATTTGCCCTCTCTTTTTCAAGAAATCACAGCTTCGGGCTTTTCCTGATTTTTCAGATTGGCTCAAGAATCGGTCAAACAAACTTTTCTTATCAGTCACACAAAATTAGGGTTTTCATTAACTTTTGAATCAGTCAAACAGATTATCAGGGTTTTTATTAATTTGGTTGAATTTGGCTCAGGGTTTGATCAGGCAGACGCTTCTTTGACAATAAATCAAGAATTAGGGTTTGCACGCGCATTTTCAGAAGAATTTGAATCCACAGTGTATTAATTGGCTGTTACACTGCTTTGATGCCTGCTCAAGATTTCAGTTTGTTTCTCAATAAACCTGAACCTCTGGGTTAGAAGCTGAGGCTTCTGGTTGAAAATTTGCAGTGTTTGGTTTAATCAGTAAAAGGAAAGGCATATGGACGTTTGTTTGGTTAACTATGCAATGCTTATGGTTAATTGGGACGCCGGGTTTATTATTGATTAATGCAAGACGGTGAGACTACGAAGTTTGTTAATTATTTATAATTTCTAAGTTAAAATTATTGGATAACTTCCAATTATTATAATTCAAGAAATTTAAGTAATTAAGTAAATAAATGCAGAAGAATTAAAAGAGATGTTTGACAAAGAAAGATTTTATTCATTTTTAATTGTTTGTTACAAATATTATTTGAACACTGTAAATTTATTTACAGTTGTTTACATTAATATTATTACAATGATTAAAAATAAATTGAAACTATATCCTAAATCTATGGAAATCTTCATCTTCTACTGATTGCATCCTTTGCTCAATTGATTTTTATCTGCAAAGACAAAAAAGAAAGAAGTCAAACACAGATGAATTAAAAAAAAGGCAGACAAATAATTAAAACTCATCATTAAAAGTGTTGGCCGGAATCAGTTTGTTCGCCCTCTCTGCAAATCACAAGAAGACTCTTGGTTCACAAAGAGGGAAAGAAAATTATCTTGCAAGCATTGGAATTAATTAAAATACAAAGCTGCACAGTTCAAAATTCAAACAAGCTGCAAATGGACAAACTGAATATGCCAAACAAATTACAAATTTCAAACTGAACAAACAATGCACAAGGGCAAACTAAGTTGTCCAAGGAAATACAAAGCTGTCAAACTGTCCAAAAGAGATGTCAACCAAGCTACCCAAAGAAACTATCAAAAGGCTGTCAAAGAGATATCAACAAGTACACAAAATGCAGAAAATCTAAAGAAAGAAGAAAGTACACAGAGCAAAGCTAACATTGCAAGCAACATTTTCAGATTATCATCATTTTCCAGCCCATCACTTTTTCAGAAAAGTACAGTTTTAAGCAATAAAATATACTTATTTGTGGAGAGAGAAAGAGAGTAAAAGAAGTATAGGCTTACAGTTTGTTGAGGCAAGCTTAAGAGATATATAACAAACAAAATAAACACTGTAAGAAAGGGGGGCAGAATATCACAAAAACAATATACCACAAACGGTTACATAACACAAACCAAAGCTTGCCTCAAGTTAAGAAAAGAAACAGCTTGCCTTAAGCTAAGCAAGCAAACAGCCTGCCTTCATAACAAACCTCAGCTTGTTCACTCCCAAGCCTGTAACCAAGATATCAACAGGCCTGTTTTCCTCCAAGCCAAACAAGCCAAAGTCCTGAAACCTGTTTCAAACACAAACCAAAGCTTTCCTCAAGCTAAGCAAACAAACAGCCTGCATCAAAACACAAACCTGTGTTCAAAGCTTAAACCTGCATAAACCTCAAACAAAATTCCAAACTGTCTCAAGCCTGTCTCAAGCCCACAAGCCTAAAAGAAAACTGTCAAACTACACAAAGCCTAAACCTTAAGCCTGTCAAAACCAGAAACCCCAACAAGCCTGTCAAAGCCTAAACTTTGAAGCCTGTCAAAACCTGTTTCATTACCAAACTCAAAGCACATCCAAACATCCAATCCAAACATCCAAACAAGCCTAATAAATGCCTCAGAATATGTTCATCATAGGCTAATAAAACCAACATTCTCAGAACTGATTCATCATTGGAAATCATCAAAGAAAACAAAAAAGAGAGGAAGAAAATCAATATCCAACGATGCCTCAGAACCAAGGTTCATCATAGGCTAAACAGAAGCACAACAATAGGCATCTTAGAATAAGGCAACTCAGAACCAACATGTCGAGCAATCAGAAGAGGAAAAGAAGCAAGTAAGCTAGGGTTTTCAGAAAGCGTTCATCATAAAACCAAACAGAACAAGATACAAATACCAGGGAACCGGCAAGCGCATCATACTCCCTCGCCTTGGCCGCCTAAGGAGCCTCTTGTCCACTTCTCCTCCTCCGTCTCCAAAAGCCAACAAAGGTATAAATTCTCCTTCCCTTTTCTTTAAACACCAAATAATAACATAAAGATCAAAACAAGGAAAAGTTTAATCATGCAAATCCTAAAACCCTAAAACATAAAAAAGGGAAACCGTTACCTTTTCTTGTCGCTGCTTTGCTCAACCATGGAGGGAGAAGGAGTTAGAGGTGGCGCCTGGTGGCCATAGGTGGAGAGGAGTTTTGTTCAGAAAGCATTGCTCAGGAAAGATGAAGAAGACAACGAAGATGAGAGCGCCGTTCTAAGCCACTGTAAACCCTTACTCTGGAACAAAACAATTCAACCCTAAACAAAATGTGTCAAACGTGCCATTGGGCCTCTGCCCTATTATCTGCCTAAGCCCAACTGATTTAGGCGCCTTACCCCCCCTTTTGTTGTTTTGTTTGTTTTTTTTACTTGGGCCCATTACCACATGAGGCCCATATAACCTTTTTATACTTTTTTAAAATCAACACTTTTTAATTTTCATAACTTAATTCTTTCTTTTTTTATTGTTAATTAATATACTAATTTTTCATATAAAAATGTTGCTAATACTTTTCATTATAATTAAAAATACATAAATATTAGATTTTATTAAGTTTAAACGTTTTTCCTTTTATTAAAACCTTTTTGTTTAAATTTAAACCTTGTATAAAACATTAATAAAGAATACATAAAAAATAGAATTTTTTAAGGTTAAATATTTCCTTTTTCTTTAAAAAACAACTCTTGTACATAAAAACATTAACAAAAACAATAGATTTTTAAGTTAAAATATTTTCTCTTTAAAAAACCTTTTTTTGTTTATTTATAATTAACAAAAACCCAAAAATAAATAAATACTTAATATTGCATTAGGTTAATATATTTTTCTCATTTGTAAATAATCACATACATTGCAACACTTTTATTTCTCTTTTATTCTTATACATTGCTATATTTTACATTGAGAATGCGATTCAATTTGGTTGTAAGTATTATTTGGACACTACTATCCTGATAAGACTCATCCCCACTTGTAAACATTTGTACCCCCATCCCCGGATACTTATTTGTAATAGCTTAGACTTTAAATTCCCGTAATTTATCGCTTTCTATATACTGTATAGTAATTAGGGTTTGTATGCGAAGATTCAAAATCAACCGCTAGATAACCTAATACAAGACAAATGCATGACAATCAAATACAAAATTCACACTAGCACCCCTAGGGTAATCCCGCTTGTTGCCTTCCATAATGGGCCATGTTTGCATGTCAAGTACTTTGGCAAAACAAAAACAAATCAAATGATCATAGTCCCTCGATGACGCTTTCGAAGTTGCCTAAACAAAATGATCATAGTCCCTCAAGAAAATTGCCAAAGACACTTGACACTATTGTATCCATGGTCTAAAACGATGACCCGCGCCCGTCCCGTTTACATCCTAACACAAGATTGTCCACCAAATACAATGGTGGAACAATACTGTTAAAAGGGTTAAAACATAGGAAAAATCTTTGAGTAAATTTAGGGGTAGACAACTCTTAGTTACTTGATCAAACTTGCAAAACACACTTGCCTACTTTCAAAACACACTCCACAACAAAACTTTCAAAAATAACTTTCAAAAACATTGAAACATCTTTTCAAAAAGACGAACACCTTTGTAAAACATTCGAGTAAAGAATTTTTACAATGGTTACCTAGGCAAGGCATCTTTTTCAAAACATTTTCAAAACCACACACACAAAGCACCATTTCACACAATTGAAAATCAAGGCAAGTGATCTAAAACAAGTAACTAAGAGCCCATGGATAACCATGGATGAAAAGGGTGCTATCACCTTCCCTTTTCATAATCTACCCCCCGAACCCACGAAAACATCTCAAAGGTTTTTCCTGTGCTTTTTAACCTTTCCTTTAGGATAAAATAAAAAGTCGGTGGCGACTCTTGCTAAACCGAACAAGTGTGAAAACAAACGCAAAACCTCAAGTCAGTTCTCCCACCGTATCACACAATCCCCATTAATAAATTGTATACCCCCTCCCGTAAGTATTGTAATAGCGTAGTAATTTTAAATTTCGCAATTTATCGCTTTCATATATACAATGCTAGTAATTAGGTTTTGTATGGAAAGTTAAAACCAACCAGATAGTAAACCCTAATTCAAGACAAAATCAAGCATGAAAACAACACACTTTCACACAAGTACCCCTAGGATAAAATCCACTTGGTTGCCTTGCAAAATGGCCATATTACGCATGTGAGGTATCTTAGCCAAAACAAACGAATACAAGATCATAGTCCCTCGATGACGGTATCTAAGTTTCCTTACACATGATCTTAGTCCCTAAAAAAGAATGCTAATATGCCTTGCAAACATTGCTAATCATGGTTATACGATGACCCACGCCCGTCCCGTTTACATCCAAAGATAGAGTTACTTACCAAATCAATGGTAAGATAACAATGTCAAAGGAAAAGAAAATGAACAAGAACGACTTTTGAGTAGGTAGAATGCTCCTAATTACTTGCTCAATTTCAAACAAACATCCTTTCTATTTTCAAAACAATCACATACACTTTCAAAACATTTTACAAAACTTGAAAACATTTTCAAAAGATCAACATCTTTGTATACATTCTTACGAACAAGAATCATTACAAAGATTGCCTAAACAATGGCCTCTTTACAAAATACTTTCAAAAAACCACACTAAGCACAATTTCAAACAAAAGCAAGTGATCTAGCAAGTAACTAAGAGCCCATGAAAAACCATGGATGAAAAGGATGCTAATACCTTCCCTTTTCATAATTTACCCCCCGAACTCAAGAAACAATCTCAAAGGTCTTTCCTGTTCTTTTTCACCTTTCCTTTTGGATAAAAGAAAAGTCGGTCGCGACTCTTGCTAACTGCAACATTTGCGATCAAACGCAAAACCCTCAAGTCAGTTCTCCCACCTATCACAATGTTCAAAACCAAATTTAGCTTATCACGTCAGACTTCATGCAGTGATTTGCTAACTTAACCCATTGCCTCAAGCTTCATGCAACAATGTGTTTCTTATTCTACGACATAAATCATTGTCTCAGACTTCATGCAACGAGGTTCAAAACGAAATTTATCTTATCACATCAGACTTCACGCAATGATTTGCAAACCTAACCCATTTCCTCAGACTTCATGCGGAAATGTTTTCCATGAACACCGATCATCGTCTCATACTTCATGCAACGATGTTCGAAAACTAAACTCACCTTATCACATCAGACTTCACACGTTGATTTGCAAACCAAACCATTGCCTCAGACTTCATGCAACAATGTGTTCCAAACTCCAGACCATCGTCTCAGACTTCAGGAAGTGATGCTCAAAAATGAAACCAATTTAGCTTATCACATCAGACTTCACGCAGTGATTTGCAAACATAACCATCGTCTCGGACTTCATGCAACGATGTTTAAAACAACACACCTAGCCTATCACATTAGACTTCATGCAGTGATTCACGAACCAAACCCATTGCATCAGACTTAACGTAGCAATGTATATCTCTTTACTTCGAAACACAAACCATCGCCTCAGACTTCATGCATCGATGTTCAAAAACCAAATCTAGCTTATCGTCTCAGACTTCACGCAACGATTCACAAAAGAATGTAACCCATTGCATCAGACTTCAAGCAGCAATACCTTCTCTCATTCCATAAACACCGATCATCGTCTCAGACTTCATGCTATGATGAAAAACAAATTTTTTACCCATTGCATCAGACTTCATGTAGAAATACGTTTCGTTATTCCGTGAACACCGATCATCGCCTCAGACTTCGTGCTGAAATGCTCAAAAGAAAACAAAAACGCATTGCCTCTAAGCCGCAATATAGTCGCAAACTCAGAACATTTCCTCTAAGCCGCAATGCATCCTTAAAACTCAAACACATTGCCTCTAAGTCGCAATGCGTTCTTCCAACTCAAGCACATTGATTCTAAGCCGAAATGCTTTCTTCAAACTCCAAACACATTGCCTCTAAGCCGCAACATATTATCCAAACCAGCACATTGCCTCAAAGCCGCAATGTATTATCCAAACTAACACATTGCCTCTAAGCCGCAATGCATTTTTCAGACTCAAATACATAGCCTCTAAGCCGCAATGTATTCATGCTCAAACTCGTCGCCTCAGACGTCATGCAGCGATTCGCAAATGTAATCCATGGCTTCATTCTTCAAGCAACCATGCATCATCAATCATTGCTATACTCACCCTCCAAATGGGTGAATAAGCCAAGACATACAGAATTGTGCTCTTAAGATCAAAACCACCTGCCTCGTTATCAAATCCTGGTAAGCGATACATCATCAACTTTGCCTACTTCCTTGAGACTTATAAGGGTATGCTACATCAGTATAACATTATGTTTATCGGAAATTTTTTGCGATACTTCAAGTATTCAATAAACTTCGAATCCAAACGCGCGAGAGTCAAGTTTTCCCATGCTGTTTGATTGAAAGATAATCAAATATGGGCAGCTGTCGTAACCCAAATTTGTCCTACCTCGACAATTCCGTTCTTCAAGATTAAAATAGAAGAAACATTTAATTAAGGATGGTACATCAGTATCTGATGGCCCATTCTTATCTAAGAAAAGGGGTGTATTTTAAAATGGGACTTTCTAAATCGGCAAGACTCATAAATCTGTTTGTGAAGCATGCTGGCCAATGGCCCATGCGATTCGAAAATGAAAATTATTTCAAATAAGGATTAAACTCGTAAGTATATTAAAGTCCACTTTGAGCGTATTATCGTTAGTAAAAGGAAGAGGCGGAAATTTCAAATCAAAAGACCCGTTTCAGGTTGGCCCATTTTTATTGTAGGAATAGCGAAGAATAGAGGGTACAATTATAAAAGGGGAGGCCCATTAAGCAATTACTAGGTTAGCCCATTGGATATTTTGTTGTTTTAAGGTAAGATTATAAAAAAAAAATTTATGCTATTATTTCAAATGAAAAATAATAATAAACAAAATAATAAAATGAAGATAATAAATAATGTTTGTTCCTTTAAGAGAGTGGGCTTGTTAGAACAGTTGTTGTTGCACTGCAATTTTTTAAGGGACTTGGGGCCCAATTGTAGAAAAAAACACATTGGCTGTAGTATGGGACTAAGCACGCATGCCCAAGGTCAATAACAGATTGTCATTTTTCTTATTAACACACATGTCTTTTATTTTAGCAAACATCTACTGTTCCAATTACGTTTAAATTAGTGCAGATTTTTTTGTATTAACAGTCATTGTAGAAATCTGAAAAAGGAAAGAAACTAAATCCAATCTTCATCTTCACAAAATCCAGAAATAATATATACAGAAATTGATGCATAATCCAATTACAATCCATGATTAATCAATTACAGAAAAACTTCTAATCCCTAATTAATGTGAATCGTAACTTAAACATAACTCAAAACCATAAAAAAGACTACTTATATAAACTAAGAGAAAGAAAACAGAGGGGGGGTTTACAGAAGCGGGGGGACAACAAAGACATTCGCAAAAGACTTTGCGAGGAAGGGTTCACAGGGAATCAAAGACGGAGAATATTCACAGGACAAGAGGCGGGCTTTTACAGAGATGGAGCGATTAGAGATTCATTGACTGAAACCCTAATCGCCCTTAGGCCACCATCGATAACCTTCGTGAGCCACCGCTAAGCATCACCATTAGACATCACTTTCAATTAAAAAACCTGCAAAACAAGGAGGGAGGAGGAGATTAAAGACCAAATCGGAACTCCGTAAGCTAGAAATCACGAAAGGGGTGAAAAACAACTTAGCTCATTTCTGTTTGATTTCGTTTGGGGGCGGGGGGGGGGGGGGGGGGGGGGGGTTATACTGAGGTTTAATTGGCGGTGGGGCAAGGTAGTTAATTGAGTCGCCGCCGGCTACAGTTGAAGGGAGACGCTAGGGTTTGAAAGTGTTTGTGCGCGGAGAGAGAAAGGGGTAAGGTTAGAAGGAAGTTGTGAAGAATGAAAGGGCGATAGAAAAGAAACAAGATTATGATTATTAATGTGATCTAGTATCCGCGTGCCCGTCTGTCTTATCGTGCTCCCTCTTTCTCCTCCGCTAGACTTTGATCTGACGGACCTAAGGCCAAGTCACACGCTAACTCTCATGCACCACATCACACACGATCAGCTTGCCACCTTTCAGAAACGTAGTGGGCCTGGCCTATTTCTTTTAACACCCCCCTTGCTGCTTAATTGCTAAACTCCAAAGCAATTCGTACCCCCTTGTCCAGCCTATGTATTGGGCTTAAACCTAACTTAATTTCAGCACCCCCCGTCATTTACCAGTCAACTGAAAATGCACCCCCCAGGTCTATTTAAAATTATAAGTATTTTGTATATTATTTATTTCTTTTTGCACTTATAATAATTATTATTATTATTAACTTTCATTATCATAATTTTCTATTATTATTATATTATATTTCCATAATAATTATAACTATTATTATTATTAATTTGTGTATATTATTAATTATTATATGTAAATACTATTATTATTTTAACATATAAATTATTTTCAAAACTCATGAATATATATTAGTTTCACGTATATTGCATTAAATGTTTTTATCATGCACTAATCAAGACTTTTCGCAATTAATACAATAAAAAACACAAACAAACCTCAAACTATTTTCGCGAACAAATTAAGCTAATCAATATTCTTTTTGCAAATGGGTTTCAAACCAATTTTGGCTTACTGCGTACTCATTCAAAATCTCCGCAATCACTACTCCCGACCGAGTGCGAAGTGATTCAAAATATGTTTGCAAACCCCTAAAAATCACCAACCCATACGAACTACGAATTGGGACTCTGATTCCTCATAAGAGGATACGTAGGGCTAGAGCTTAGTATCCTTGTGAACAAGGTGGATGAAATGTTCCTAACACCTTCCTTTCGTCTAATTGAGTCCGTAACCTAGAAACTCTGTCTGCGAATTAGGGTTTCCTATTAGATGCCCTTCCTTAGAATAAAAACTAATAGTGGCGACTCTCGATTTAAAAATCGGTTGCAATAGTTGGTAATATCCGAAGGAAGGATGTAGACTCTGGGAACCTCTCAGAACCTTGTTCGGCAGGTGATAAACTATTAGACCATAACTTGTGGGTAGTACCTTTGACCTCATGCTCTTGACGTCAAACCTATGTACCCCATGTTTGTGATCTTGTGTGTGATTTTTGCATCATGCATTCATGCACCCATGATCATACTTTAAAACATTTTGGCTCATGGGAATTAAAGTTGACTTTATGAGAATATCTCACGTACTTTTGACCATGGATTCTAGAAAAAGAAAGACTCGGAAGTACAATTTCAAGGATCCCAAGATAGATGATTTGATGAGTCTGATTCCAGAGATAGAGAGTTCTACAAATTTTTGGAGGAAATATGGGTCCATCGTGTCTCTTGTGAAGCTCAGGATGAAGGAGGGTATTCTCTCGACTTTGGTCCAGTTCCATGATCCTATGTATCGATGTTTCACTTTCCTTGATTATCAGTTGATGCCTACATTGGAGGAGTATTCTTATCTACCGGGTTTACTTATTATCGATCGTGTTCTTTTCACCGGTTTAGAGGAGGAGCCAAAGTCTAATGAGATTGTTGCTATGGTTCATTTGGGGAAGTCCGAGATTGAGGCCCACATGACTACTCAAGGAGGAATTAAAGGATTACCCACTCAGTTTTTATTAGAGAAAGCTCATTATTTTGCTAGGATGAAGAGTACAGTTGCTTTTGAAGTTATCTTTGCTCTGCTTGCTTATGGGTTGTTGTTATTTCCGAACATCGACAATTTTTTGGATATCAATGCCATCAGGATCTTTTTGATAGGAAATCCAGTCCCTACATTATTAGTAGATGCTTATTACTCAATTCATATTCAGGATTCTTATCATGGAGGGATTATCATTTGTTGCACGCCTTTGCTATATCAGTGGTTTATTTCTCACTTACCCTGGTCTGATGCTTTCTAGGATGTCAAGAAGGAACCTCATTGGGCTCTGAAGATTATGGCCCTCACTCATTCAGATATTGTTTGGTATCATCAGGGTTACCATGATGTAGAGATTGTCCATAGTTATGGTAGTTTCCCCAATGTACCTCTTCTTGGTACAAAGGTAGGAATTAACTACAATCCCGTTCTTGCACGATGGCAGCTTGGATATCCGATGAGAGATAAGCCAAATAGTATTCATCTGAGTGGTTTATTTCTTCAATAGGGAGAGGATCATAAGAAAGCTAAAGAGGATATTGCAAAGGCTTGGCGCCATGTTCACAGGAAGAGTAGAAAGGACTTGGGACCTAGAGGAGCTGTTTCTTTGGAACCTTATCTTTGGTGGTAACAGGCAAGGGAAATTCAGTTAAAGATTTCGTATTCCAGTGAAGAACCTATTCCTGATATGTTTATGAAGACCACTCCTCCCATTTTAGATAATATGGAAGAGCTTCAGCTTGCCCTAGTCAGGATGCAGCAGGAGAAAGAGGTTTGGAAGAATAAGTGCCAGACTTTAGGGATGTCCTACCAAGCAGACTTGAAGGAGAAGGATGACCTAATTGAGATTCTTAAGATTTATGATGTAGAGATGATGGATAAGCAAGAGTATTTATTTTCCTCTCGAGCTCTATCAGGACTTAGTCATTCACTTCCCGACTCTAGTGATTGGAAAGTGGATACCGAAAAGTATGTAGAAGAGAACAAGCAGTTGAAGGCTCGGATTGCAAGACTCACAGCAAAGCGTCAGTGTGTGGAGTGATCTTCACCAGCTTTACTTTCTTAGGATTTTAGATTCTATCTCTTCTTGTACTTTGGATTGTTGAAACTTGTACTAAAAGTTGTAATCTATTTTGAAGTTATTATAATGAGATTTTCAGTACTTCAAAATGTGTTAATACTTTAATATTTGCAAAATTGTCTATCATTATTTGAGTCCCTTGAAATAATAATAATAATAAAATAAATCATGTGCATCGCATATCATGCATCATCTTGTACATATTTCTTACATTTCTGTTCATACCCAGGTGTCTTACTGAATTTCTCTACTTTGTTCAGCAAGTTGTCTCACCGATACAATACTCGAGATAATTCAAGGAAGAAAATGGAGAATCTTGAACAAGAGAATCACGAGATATACGAAGAAGTTACTGATTTGAATGCCGATATGGCTAATTTGACTGCTTTGATGGAATCATTGGTGGCTGCTCAAAATCAGCCACCACTTGCTCAACCTCAAGAAACAATAATTGCTTCTGAAGGTCCATCAGTTCCTGTTTCTGTTACCCCAATTACTATTGCTCAGAAGCGTATGCCTCAGGGTTACCTGTAGGGAATGCCTAAAAACTTCATGCCAGAAGGTTTTAATCTTGACACTCAAGATGCTCTAGTTGTGTAAGCTACTGTTACTCTCTCACCTCCTGTGGTGCATATTATTCCTGCTGCTAGAAATGAGATCCACTATACTGCACCTCATTCGGTGAATGTTATGCCGTTTTTTAATTATGATGTTTATCGTATTGTTCCTCCACCGAGTGAAAGTGAAGGTTTCTATGACCGGTTGGATGACATTCAAGACCAGTTTAACGAGATGCATAAGGAAATGAAGTCCCTTCGAGGAAAAGAATTATTTAGACAAAACGTTAATGATCTCTGCCTAGTTTCCAATGTAAAGGTGCCAACCAAGTTTAAAGTACCGGAATTTGAGAGGTACAAGGGCAAATCTTGCCCTCATGACAACCTTGTGATGTATATTAGGAAAATGTATACTCATACTGATGATCAACGTTTTCTTATTCATTTCTTCCAAGATAGTTTAACTGGTGCCGCTCTGAAGTGGTATATGAGTTTGGATAGTAGTAGTATCTGCACCTTCAATGATCTGGGAGAATCCTTCATCAAATAATATAAGTACAATATGTTTATGGCTCCTGACCATGACCAGTTGAGGGCAATGACTCAGAGAGACAAGGAGTCGTTCAAAGAATATGCACAGAGATGGTGCGAGATAGCTTCTCGAGTGGTGCCACATATGGGAGAACAAGAAATGACCAAGGTCTTCCTGAAAACCCTTGGACCATTTTATTATGAAAGGATGGTCGCCAACATGCCGAGTGATTTTACCGAAATGGTAAGCATGGGTGTTCGTTTAGAAGAGGCTGTCAGAGAAGGGTGTTTGACAAAAGATGAAGGGACAAAGAAGTCGTCGTATGGGCTCTCTTGAAAGAAAGAAAGTGAAATGAATGTTGTTCCCCAAAATTTGCCCTCTCATTTCTCAAGAAATTTCTCACAAGGATTCTCAAAATTCAAGCTTGCACAAGTACAATTGGATTTTCAGCATCAAGTTAAAGAGGAAGCTGTTAAAAAAGGGAAAATAATATTTTTGACAAAATTGGAGAAAAACAAGTCTTCTTCGATTCACCTCATTCGATTGGCCTTTTGGCCTCTTTCGTTGCAAGCTTAGCTTACATCCTTCGATTAGGCGTTGGCCTCTGACACTTTGGCTTTGATTCACAAGACAGGACTTTCTTGCATGCCACCTTCGATTGCATCTTTGGCCTCACATGGTTTACAATGAAATGGTTGCCTGCATTCTTTTTTCATTCGAACATTTGATCTCTCCATGTTTGTTTTGATCCACAAAGTAATGGTTGGCTGCATGCAACCTTCGATTGAGCCATAGCTCCTTTCTTGCGTGTAAGAGGCAACCACCAGGCCAACAGGCACAAGGAAAGAGCCTCCTGTAGCCTCCTTCTATTCCAAGGAAAAAAGCCTCCTTTTGGCATCCTTCGATTTCACAATTTTCCTCCTGCATGCCTCTCTCGTCTGGGCATTTTTGCTTCCTGCATGCCTCTTTCGTTTGGGCATGTGGCCCTCCTTTGATGCCAGCCTAACATGCCTCTTTCGTTTAGGCATGTGGCTCCCTTCATGCAAGTCTTTATTTGAGCATTGGCCTCTAGTATGCTTACTTGGAATCACAAAGTTTAGACCTCCTGCATGTAGGCTTCAACATGGCATTGGCTATGTTTACATTAGCTTCGACTGGACACATTTCCCTTTAGTATGCTTCAATTCCACCCTTGGCAACCTTCAGCATACATGGTTGGTGGATTTGATGGGCATACATAGGATTCCCTGTCGAAGGATATACCTTACTATCCCATTCAAAGAATTGCATATTCCATTCGAAGGACACGTGTGATACAGTGGGAGAACTGACTTGAGGTTTTGCGTTTTTTGTTTGCAAATGTTTTGGTTTAGCAAGAGTCGCCACCGACTTTTACTTTATCCGAAAGGAAAGATAAAAAAGCACAGGAAAGACCTTTGAGATTGTTTTTGGGTTCGGGGGGTAGATTATGAAAAGGGAAGGTGCTAGCACCCTTTTCATCCATGGTTTTCCATGGGCTCTTAGTTACTTGTTTTAGATCACTTGCTTTTTCTTTTCAATTGTTTGAAATGGTGCTTTTGTGTGTGGTTTTGAAAGTATTTTGAAAAGAGGCCTTTGTTTAGGCAACCTTTGTAATGATTCTTGTTTGAATGTATACAAAGGTGTTTGTCTTTTGAAAAATGTTTCAATGTTTGAAAGTTTGTTGGGAAATGTTTTGAAATTGTGTGATAGTTTGGAAACAGCAAGGATGGTTTGCAAATTGATCAAGAAAATAGGAGTTGTCTACCCTACTCAAAGATCTTTCCTACACATTTTTATTCCTTTGATATTGTTGTTTTACCATTACATTTAGTAAACAACCTTGTATTTGGATGTTAAACGGGACAGGCGTGGGTCATCGTATGACCATGAAAACAATGTTGCTAAGTATCTTAGCAAGTATCTTGCTAAGTATAGGAAACCAAGATAGCGTCATCGAGGGACTATGAACTTTTGTTTTGTTTTGTTTTACCAAGATACCTAGCATGCATACCATGGTCATGTTTTCAAGGCAACAAGTGGGTGAAACCCTAGAGATGCTTGTGTGCATTGTGTTGTCATTTTTCATGCATTTTTGTCTTGTGTTTAGTCATGCTATTTGTTTTGATTTTTGTCTTTTTGGATACAAATCCTAATCTTACTATCATGGCATTTGAAAGCGATAAAATGCGTAAAAGTAAATCTAAGACTATTACATCATTATTATGGGGAGGGGGGGGGGGGGGGGGGGGGGTACAAGTTTGAATAGGGGATATTTGCACAAAATAAAAACCCTAAAACTATTACAACCATATTGAATTTATTGTACAAATAAATGAATAGGCAAATATTTAAATATGAAATTAAATATAAATATGCAAAATGTGCTTTTTTTTGTATTTATTTTATGTATGTAAAATAAATTTATTTATGCCTTAAAAATAAGAAAACAAAAATGATTATTTTTTGGAAAGGGTGGAAACCCTAGTTTTTGGTTTTAAAATAAAATATATTATATTATTTATTTATTCATTTTTATGTACAAGATAATAAATAAAAATATATACAAAGATGTTAAAAAAAATAAAATTTATGAGAAAATAATATTTTAAGTGTATAAATAATAAAATAAAAATATGTAATATTTTTGTATTATTTACAAATTTTAATTAAGAAAATAAAGTATTATTAACTTAATAATTATTTACTATGCAAATAAAAATAAAATAAAAATATGATAAAATGCCAAAAATAAATAAAATATTTTTTGTGATTTTAAATGTTCAAGAAAAACATAATAAAGTCAGAAAATAAAAAAAAGAAATGAAAAATATGCACAAATAAAGAAATCGGCCAAGGGGGTGCAAAAAGCAGAATGGAGGTGTCAAAAGCAGAAGCAAGCCAGACCCAACCCAAGCTGCACTTCGTCCCTGACCTTGAGACAAAAAATGCGCGTTCTGCATCTTCAACCTGTTCTCTCTTGTTCTTGCATGAAATCAAAAACTCACAACATGAAACTTATAGAGCTTTAAACCACGATTCTAACCATATAAAAAACTTGATCTAACTCTAAGAAACCAGAGAGAATTTTATCACCCCCGATTTCTGACCTAAAAAATTCAGCAACTTCTACATCCAAATTCTCCTATCTCAGTTAACATAAATGAATTATATGCATATGTACAGTTCAAGGACATTAAGGGCTACATTTTTTCTTCACAAACCTAAGCCTAATGATTCCTAAATAAAGTGATAGAAGTTTGAAAATTACCTGTTTCAGTCAAGTTCGAATATGGCAATGCAGCAACTTTGAATGAGGCCTGAAGGACTTTTGAGCTTGCTTGATGTTCCTTTGACCTTACCCAATGCTTAGCTTGCTTTGAAATGGCCTGGATGTGCTTGTAGAACTCCACCTGCAAAGCTTCAGAGTGAAAATGGTGAAGTGTGAAAATGGAGTTACAGTTGCAAAGTAAGGGCTTGGATAGTTTAGGTGTGATGTTTAGAATGTGTTTGAAGTGGTTTGGGACAAAACGCACGAGGCAAACATGTTTTGGCTTGGTGTTTGCAGAAAATGCCTTGTTTTGGGCAGAAGTTTGTGTTTTGGTGTATTTGGGTGTTTGAGAGGCTTGTAACTTGTGTATTATGCTTGCTACAATGTGTTGAACTTGTTTGAAATGTTCACAAGTCTTGGTTTTATCAGATACCAAAGTTATGTGGACTTTTGCAAGTTACTTGGTTTTGAAGCAAAAGTTGAAGTTGACAATGCCAAGGCCTGTACAGGCCTGTATTCTAGCTGCACATAGTTGGTGAACTTTGCCTGATATTAGTGAACTTTGTTTTCAGCAAAAGGCTTGGTCCATGGCTCAAGATAAACAATTTGACATAAAGCATGCTTTATCAAAGTGGCAATGTTACCTTTATGCCATTTTTGGATTAAACCTTTGTACAAAGCTTCCAAGACAAAAACAAATCAATTAACCATTGTATTTGCATTCAATTTTTGAGTGTAGAATAGATTAGAACCTGTAAACCAAGTACAATCATGCTTAGGACAGATTTGCAAGTTGTAGCAATGTGCAAAATGCCTTGGTCAAAAGTGAGAAATGGCCATTTTCATTCCTTCGATTCTCCATAACCATAAATGATCTTGGAGAGTTCTTTGACATTTTGGAAAGCTTGTAACATGCTATACAATCCATCTTTGAAATTCATTTTGAGATTCCACTTGGAACTATGTGAAAATTTTCCATGAAGATAGGTAAAAATCCTGCCTAAACTAGGGCAAAATTTCACTAAGTTAGAAAGTTTTTGGACCCTTATTTACAAAATTATAACTTTAGATCCAAGCATCTTTTGGGAAAACTTTATGCATTAAAGTTGTATATTTTGTGGTGGACTACAACTTTCATGTTGGAAGTTTTCTTTGAATCCAATTGCATCATGCTGAAAAAGTTGGGAAAAGTTGGGAAAAAATAAGAAATTTTCATAACTCAAAAAATTTCTAAGTTATGAAAATTTTCCATTTTAAATCCTAATTTTCAAAATTAGGTTTCTTGGTGAACAAGTTTCATGTTTTGACACATCTTGATGGAAAATGACCCTTGGCACTTGATTTTGACCAAAAAGTCAAAGTTTGACTTTTCAGTGTATAGTTGATTTTTAATCAGTTGACTGGAAAATTCATCTGTCAATCCAATGCAATTGAGATCCTTTGAACCTTGTGATTTGGTCAAGATGGTGCCATTGAGTCCTTGAAATCATGCTTGAACCCAATTTGCCATTGGCTAGGTGAAAAATCAGAAATTGCCCCTTCTACAGTCAAAACCCTAAAAATGACCATTTTGCCCTTTTGAAAATCTGATCAAATTTCTTGCGGAGTTGTGGTCCAAACTTGATAAAATGGTTTATATGAGTCTATAATGTTGATGTGGATAAAAAATTATGAGGGTTTGACTGTAAATTGGCCACAGTTGACTTTTTCCCCATTATAGCTGATTTTTTAGGTCAACTGTCCAATTGACTAGGCAAAAATTTGATTCAAAGCTTGAAACTTGGTATGAGCAATCTCAGAGGTCCAACATGAAGTATGAAAGTCAAATGAGGCATTGGAAGTCCAAAAAATCCCTGTGCAAACTCAAATCCTAAGTTTAGGCTATCAGTGCAAGGAGATGTCTTGAGCAGAGCAAACCCTAATCCTGTCTTGAGTCCAAAGAGTCTTGTGAGGGGAAATCTTGATAAAATGAGAGGGAAAATTTTAGGGTACAACAGCTGCCCCTGTTCAATCTTCTTGAACCTGAAGAGTCTAGATTGGGGAATTTTGCCGTTCGTGACTCGAAGGTAAAAGATGATTGGACACTAGAGTGCCCGTAAATTTGCACTCGTCAGAATATAGTTGAGGGAATGGGCTCTTAAAGATGACATTTAGAGAGGTGACATAATCTTGTCGGAGATGGGCTTGTAGATTGCCATCAAGAATGCTTGTTGAACTGCATTTTGTAAGTCAAAAGAATGAGTATCAGAATGGTATCCGCGTTTGGAACGTATCTGAACTGTATCTGGAGACTGAGTCTGTATGAGCAATGGAATTTGCTAGACATGTCTGGAGCGTATCCGAGTTTGTAACTGTATTTTATTCTTGAATGAATAACATAATGACTTCCGTGGTCTGGAGTGTATCTGTATTGTATCTGAATTTGAAATCTGAATAAGCGACAGAATGACATTCGTGTCTGGAGCATATCTGGGCTGGGGATAAAGTCAGAATAAGTGACAGAATGGAAACTGTGTATGAAGCGTTTCTGGAACTGTATCTGAAGTTGAGATCTGTATGAGTAGCATAATGACTTCCGTGTCTGGAGTGTATCTGAACTGTAACTGAGATCTGAATAAGTGACAGTATGACTTCCGTGTTTGGATGTATCTGAACTTGAAATTGATAGTTGAATCTGAATGAGAAATAGAATGGCTTCCGTATCTGGAGCGTATCTAATCTGTATCTGAATGTTGAAGTCTGAATGAGTGACAAAATGGCTTCCGTGTCTAGAGCGTATCCGTACTGTATATTGACTTTGAATTCTGAATGAGTAATAGAATAACCTCCGTGTATGGCGTGTATCCATACTGTATCTGAATAAGAGATCTGAATGAGTAACAAAATGACTTTCGCGTCTGGAGTGTATCTGAAATCATTTGAGTATCTGTTAAAGATAGCTGTTAATCCTATCCTGAAAAGGGTTAAAACGTTAGCTGAAACACAAAGTTATGTTGCATGAAATGTATGATGTAATAAAATATGTTTTATCAATGTTTATGATATATGAATGTAATGTATGCGTATGTAAGTTGATCCGCTGTATTGCTGAGGAAAATAAATCCTTGATAGCTGGAGATAAAGAAATCTTTGACTGCTGCTGGGGAAAATAAATCCATGACCTCTGCCGGAGGTTCAAAATCTCTGACCACTGAGGATGAGAAATCTTCGCTGACTGCTGTTGAGGATAGAAAATCCTTGGCAACACGCGGGGATTATCAAAAGCTTTGACAACTTCTGTGGGGATGTGAGAATCCTTCATGACTTTCCTGGGGATATAGGGATCCTTCAAGTCTGCTTGAGAAACCTGCTTGGGGAATCCAGAGAACTTTGAAGACTTCTCCTGGGGGTTAAATAATGGGAATCCTTACTCGGCTGGGGAACAGGAAAAACTCTGACGATATCTACTGGGATCAGACAAAAGAAAAACCTTGATCTGTTGGAGAATAAGGAAAACTCTGATTGCTTCTGCGGGGAACCGAGAATGAGAATCTTAATTCTTCTAGGGGAATTTGAAACCTTGGGGACTTCAAGATGAGGAGTCAAGAATGAAGATCTTTGATCTGCAGGGGATTAAAAATTCTGACAAATTCATGCTGGGGAGTAATGAAGACTCTGGCAACTTCACTGGGGAATCAAGGATGAGAATCTTCATTCTGTTGGGGAGTTAAAACTCTATGGGGAAGAAGGCTTCCTGCTGGAGAGTAAGTGAAATCTCTGGGGGAGTAGCTTAGATTGCTGGAGAGTAAGTGAAAACTCTGGGGGAGTAGCTTAGACTGCTGGGGAAATCAGGAGTTTGTGTTGCATGCCAATCTACTAGGGAATTATCCTAGTTTAGGGATAAGACAAAAGTTAACTGTTATCTGGTTGATTCTCAGACTTTAAGGAAACTTGTTGGGTAATCTGGAGAAACTGGATGGTTTCTGCTGTGGATTGATAGTTGGAAATTTGACTTTGTTGGGGAAGAAGGTTTCAACTTTGCTGGGGATTTATGACACAAAGTTTTTACTCCGCTGGGGACTGGGAGTTCGAAAACCTAACTCTGGTGGTGGATTAAGGATTTGAAATTATAACTCCGCTGGGGATTGGGAGTTTGTAGATTTGACTCTGACGGGGATTTTGAAATTTAATTCCGCTGGGGATATGTATTTCGAGGTTTTAGCTCCGCTGGGGATCTAGATGAGGTACTGCAGGGAATCTCTCTTGGAATAGCCTAAAGACGTTTTCCTATCCTTTCAACCTGTCAGTAATTATTCTTTCACATTTTGTTTATTTGTAAACAGTGATTATATTCAAATGCATATGCTCATTTAATAAATCATTGGACGTTTTCAAATAAAATACAAGTGTAAAAAGAAGAAAAGGCAAATAGTTTTCTGCACTTTGAAGTATCTTTGTATTAACTTTGTGTAAGTATTTTGTACAAAGGAGACAAACATCCTAGTAAGAGAATGTTGTCATAAAAATGAGAAAAAATTTATACAAAGAAAGATGGCTATGTGTAAAAATTCCATGGGGTTCCCATTCTGCTATAGCCTTCATAACTCTGAGTATCTTGTCCATTCGTTGCTTCGTCCGAAGATGATTGAATTGATCAGAAGCCTGGAGCTTATTTGTGAAGAGATTGTTCTTAAAGTGATACAACGAGACATAGTCATACGCTTTAATTCCCTAACTTTTTCCTAGACCTCCCTTTCGGGTTTTCAACTTGCCGGGTGTACAATTTTTTTTTATTTATCCCTAATTTTTGCCTGAACCACCCTTTCGGGTTTTCGATTCAACAGGATGCCCTTTTTTTGCCCAATTCGCCCTTTCGGATTTTCAACTTTCCGGGTCATTCGCAGGGTGCGGCAGGTCGTCGCCGTCCATGGTGGTTAAGATCATAGCCCCACCAGAAAAGATGTTCTTGATCACAAATGGTCCTTCGTAGGTAGGAGTCCATTTTCCCCTGGGATCACTTTGCGGCAAGATGATCCGCTTGATTACAAGATCCCCGACTTGATATACTTGGCGCCTGACTTGTTGAATGCCTTGATCATCCGTTTCTGATACGCCTGACCATGGCAAACAACAGTAAGTCGCTTTTCATCAATCAAGTTAAGTTGATCAAGTCGGGTCTGAATCCAATCGTCTTCACTCAAACCAGCATCTTTCATGATTCTCAAGGAGGGAATCTGAACCTCGATAGGCAAAACAACTTCCATGCCGTATACCAAAGAATAGGGTGTTTCCCCAGTTGATGTGCGTGCCGTGGTACGGTACCCGTGCAGAGCAAACAGTAATATCTCATGCCAGTCCTTGTAGGTGACTGTCATCTTTTTTATGATCTTCTTGATATTTTTGTTCGCAGCTTCGACAACACCGTTCATCTTTGGCCGATAGGGAGATGAATTGTGATGTTGAATCTGGAACTGCTCGCACAAAGCGGTGATCATAGTATTGTTAAGGTTTGTACCGTTGTTAGTGATGATCCTTTCGGGGATACCATACCGGAAAATGAGGTTCTACTTGATGAAGCGAGCAACCACATTCTTTATGACGGATGCGAAGGAAGCTGCTTCGACCCATTTGGTGAAGTAGTTAATGGCCACCAAAATGAAATGGTGTCCATTAGATGTTGTAGGCTTGATCTCTCCAATCATGTCGATTCCCCACATAGCGAATGGCCAAGGAGCTGTTAAGACATTGAGAGGAACTGGAGGTATATGTACCTTGTCCGCATAGATTTGACATTTGTGACAAGTCCTGGAATGTTGATAGCAGTCAGCTTCCATGGTAGACCAGTAATAGCCTGCCCACAAAATCTTCTTAGCCATCGTATGTCCGCTAGAATGAGTGCCAAAGCTGCCATTATGCAATTCAGCCATGATCTGCTCAGCTTCAACCTTGTCCACACAACGGAGCAGAATGCAGTCATGATTGCGCTTGTATAGGATTTTCTTAGGAAGAACTTAGCAGAGAATCTCCTTAAGAACTTTTTGTCATCGACTGAAGCTCCTTCAGGGTATTCTCGGGCCTCGAGATACCTTTTGACTTCATGAAACCAAGGTCGGTCCACTACTTTTTCGGTATTAATCTTGTGACAATGTGCAGGTTCGTCCATCCATACAATGGTGATTTGGGGAGCCTCATTATCCCAGTTAAGTTTAAACATGGATGACATTGTAGCTAGAGCATCCACTAGTTGATTTTCTTCTCGCGGGAAGTGCTCGAAGGTAATCTGCTCGAAATGTGGTAACAATGTCAGGACGTGTTCTTTGTAAGGGGTGAGGTTTGGATGTTTAGTATCCCACTCTCCTTTGATCTGACTGATGACCAAAGTGGAGTCCCCGAACACATCTAAGGATTTGATTCCCAAGTCTATTGCAGCCTTGAGTCCAAAGATACAAGCTTCATACTCGGCCATGTTGTTGGTGCAGCTGAAGCAGAGTCTGAAGGTGAAAGGTGTACGACAACCTTCTAGAGATATAAGTACTGCACTGATATCGTTGCCAAGTGCGTTGGAGGCACCATCCAAGTACAGGGTCCATCAGGATCCTTGTTTAGGTCCGTCATATGGTCTGAAACATTCAATGTTGTCCAAAGTCATAATGTCCTGGTCGGGGAAGTCAAACCTCATGGATTGGTAATCTTCAACAGCTTGATGGGCCAGATGATCAGCTAGTACACTCCCCTTTATAGATTTTTGGGTCGTGTACTGTATATCGTATTCGGTCAGGATCATCTGCCATCTAGCTATTCTTCCAGATAAAACAGGCTTCTCAAAGATGTACTTGATCGGATCCATCTTAGATATCAGCAGAGTGGTATGAGTCAACATATACTGCCTTAGCCGGCGAGCAGCCCATACCAAAGCGCAACAATTTTTCTCGAGCAGTGAGTATCGGGTCTCACAGTCGGTAAACTTTTTGCTAAGGTAATAAATGGCATGCTCTTTTCGGCCAAACTCGTTATGTTGGCCCAGTATGCACCCCATTGAATTCTCTAGGATGGTCAGATACATGATTAGCAGTCTTCCTTCGACGGGTGGCATCAAGATAGGAGGTTCTAGCAAATACTTCTTGATTCTATCGAAAGCAATTTGACAGTCATCATTCCATTTAACCACCTGATCTTTCTTCAACATCTTGAAGATTGGTTCACAGGTAGATGTTAGGTGAGAAATGAACCTTGCAATGTAGTTTAGGCGTCCCAAGAAACCTCTGACCTCCTTCTCAGTGCGAGGAGTGGGAATTTCTTGTATAGCTTTAACTTTGGAAGGATCAACCTCGATGCCTTTGTTGCTGACAATGAAACCCAAGAGTTTACCGGACCGGACTCCGAAAGTGCACTAGTTAGGGTTTAGTCTGAGCTTGTACTCTTTCAACCTGACAAACAGCTTTTGCAGATGGTCGAGGTGTTATTCTTCAGTTTGTGAACGGTCTATCATGTCATCTATGTAGACCTCTATCTCATGATGTATCATATCATGAAATAAAGCTACCATGGTGCGTTGATAGTTTGCCCCGACATTCTTCAGTCCGAATGGCATCACTTTGTAGCAGAACGTACCCCATTGTGTAACAAAAGTAGTTTTCTGCATGTCTTCAGGGGCCATTTTAATCCGGTTGTAACCTAAAAATCCGTCCATGAAAGAAAATACCTTGTGTTGAGCTGTATTGTCAACCAAGATGTTAATGTGCGGAAGTGGAAAGTCATCTTTAGGGCTGGCCCTGTTTAAGTCTTTGTAATCAACGCACATTCTCACTTTTCCATCCTTCTTAGGCACGTGCACAATGTTAGCAACCCATTGTGGATAGGATGTAACAGCAAGAAACCCGACATTGAACTGCTTCATAAATTCAGCTTTGATCTTTTCGGACATGTTGGGCCTCATGCGGCGGGCTTTCTGTTTAACTGGTGGACAGTCTTCTCTGGTGGGGAGACGGTGTACCACAATATCTGTATCGAGTCCTGGCATGTCTTCGTATGACCAGGCGAAGATCTCAACATATTCATTCAACATCTGAATTAAGCGCTCTTTGGCACTTGGCTCTAGGTTGGCACCCACTCTAACTTCTTTTTTGTATTCCTCAGTTCCCAAGTTGATTGTTTCTAACAACTCCTCATGAGGTAGAATAGCCCTTTCTTCCTGTTGTAGCAGTTTAGCCAATTCTCTCGGCACTTCATAGTCTTCATCACCTTCGTATTCGGCATGGTAGACCAGATCTTCAGAGTCACTGAAGGCCATAGCAGAATTGTTACCCATAGCATCCGGAATGGAAGGGTACCTGCATTTGTAAGTGTGGGTGTGTGTAAGGGATAGCCACCTTTAAACAAATAAAATGCAAAAAAGAAAGACAATGAACACAAAAGTTTATATGTGAAAACATCCATGATTCATTAAAATGGAATATGAAGATGAAAAATCAAACCCTTACAAATGGACCTATATGCCTCAGGTAAGGCACAAGGCTAAAAGTGTACGAATTGTTTTGATAATTATTACAAACCAACAGAAATGTTTGAAAGATAAATTACTGATTCATGAAAGTAATGGGAACAAAGTCTTTTGCTTCCCAGTTGCACAGTCCTCCTTTAACAGTAGGGAAAATCCAGTCTTCCAAGTTGATCTCTTCTTCACTATCCTCCAAAGAATTGACTCCATGATGAGTGATCTTCACTGGTGGCCCTCCATCCTGGGAGCGACGCACATCCTTCTAACTAGCCGAAGTGAAACCCAAGCCGCATTTGTCTGTCTTGAAAGGAAAGTCGGGAAGCTGCCCCTAGATTGTGCTTCCTCCTTCTTCAATCACAAACTTTGCATCTTTGAGAGAAGACATCCGAGGCGGAGGTCTTGTAATCATGGGCACAGAAGCCACTGTCTTGGTTGCCGCAATCTCTTGAGCTACCTCCTCAAAATGCTGAAAGGGGGTTTCGATGAATTCACCATCCAATTCCACATAGCGGAAAGAATTTAGATGGCTTATCATGTATTCCTCTTCACCGTGAATAGTTATAATTTTCCCCTGGACAAGGTACTTAAGCATTTGATGCATAGTTGAAGTATTAGCTCCAACATTGTGAATCCAAGGTCTTCCCAATAAGCAAGAATAGGAAGGACGGATGTCCATCACGTAGAATGTGGAGTTAAAGGTTTCAGTTCCCACTTTAATCGGGATGTTCACCTCCCCGTGGACCATCCTTTTGGAACCATCAAAGGCTCTGACAATTATATTGCTAGGTTTCAGGGTTATGCCTTCACAATCTAACCTATCCAAGGCCTTCTTCGGCAAGACATTCAACAAAGAACCAATGTCTACCAGAACGTGTGCTAGAGTAGTCCCTTTACATTCCACCGAGACATGCAAAGCATCATTATGTTTTCTCCCTTTTGATGTTAAATCGGCATCGGAGAATCCTAGACCATTGTCAGCTGTTAAGCTAGCTACACATTCCTGGAATTGATCCGCGGAGGTTTCCTGTCGCACGTGGGCCGTCTTCAAGAATTTTATCAAAGCTTTAGCATGAGCCTCTGAACAAAGCAGCAAAGCCAACATAGAGATCTTTGAGGGGGTTTGCCCCAGTTGTTCCACAACATTATAATCGCTTTTCTTGATTATTTTCAAAATCTCTTCCATTTCTTTTTGAGTGGTTTCAGGGATGATCAACGGCTGAGCCCTCGTCTTGAAGGGTTCTTCTTGGATCCCTTTCCCTCTATCATCATCAGTAGTAGAGGGGAAAACCACAGGAATCACAACTTCTTCAATGATTGGAGTTCTCGCAGATATGTTGACCGGTGCAGGAGTAACCTTAGGAGCAGTTGAGGGTCCGAAGATTGCCTTTGGAGGTGCAATCTCCGGAGAGAAAATTCTTCCACTGCGGGTGATTTTACTTGTTCCAGAAATGTTTCTAATGTCAGAAGTCTCTTCATCATAACTCTCTTCGGTTGATTCAATTTGTTTAATACAGTGGTAAAAGATCTCTCCCCCATAGTTCCACGGTATTGATTTGTTGGACTTGTACGGGACGGGCCCGTGCATGGTTATCTTCAAAGGTGCAATCTTCAGATCGGATGTAATCTTAACAGGTCTTTTGGAGACCTTGGAAAGATTGGCGGATATGGTAATTATTGAAACATCATTGACAGGAGTCGGTGCAACATGAGTCTTTTCAAAGAGGATTTCTTGGTTATCCATTAGGCGTTAGATGCCTAACTTAAACAATGGACAATCGGTTGGTAAGGATGAACAAAGGTAACAATCTTCTTTACAACCTGGGAAAATCCCAGCCATCAGCAAATTCAACTTGATTATCGGTAGCGGAGTCATCAAATCACCAACAGTAGTAACAAATAGATCCTCTTCAATAGCATGGGCATTGTGGCCATGCTTTGGCATTGGAGCAGAGATCACATTCGGCTTTTCAGGGGCGTCGAATTCAACTTCTTTAGCATCTATCAAATCTTGAATTTTATTCTTGAGGGCCCAACAATTGTTGGTGTCATGCCATATACTCCCTGAATGATAAGCACACTTGGCGTTCGAATGGTAGTAAGGAGAAGATGTATTCGAATTCTACGGAGCCTCTTTCGGACTGGCGAGGTTTAACTTCAAGAGACGGGGGAGGACCTGAGCAGGATTCATGTTTATCTGGGTGAATTTCCGTACAGGCCTTTCCACCCTTGCTTGGTTGGTTATGGGTTGATTATTTCTGGGCTGATCAGCTGCAGACTTCTGAATCATTATGGCCCCCACTGTTGGAGGCGTTCAACTCTTCCTTGACCTCTTTGAGAGTAGACAGCTGAGACTTCTTTCTTTGCTGGAAAAGTCTTTTTGATGGCAGCGAAAGCAGATGCATCTTTCTGAACTTTCCCACTTTTGATTCCGGCTTCAACTCTCTCACCAGTCAGAATCAACTCGGTGAACCCCGCAGACGAACATCCGATCAAGTGATTGAAAAAGGGACCTAACAGCGTACCCAAGAGCATATCCACAAGCTCCCTCTCAGATAGAGGTCGTTGTACTCATCCCGCCAAGTCTCTCCATTTCTGGGCATACTTTTTGAAACCTTCATTTGAGACCATGCCCATACTCTGTAATTGAGTACGGGTAGGTGCTAAGTCCGCATTATATTGATACAGTTTGTAAAAGGCAGCTGCCAAATCCTGCCAATTATGCACATCAGACCTCTCTAGCTGGTAGAACCAATCCAACTGCGTCCCCGAAAGATTGTCCTGGAAGAAATGGACCTATAGATCCTTGTCAGAAGAATGCGGTTGAAAATTTTTGACGTAAGATCGCAGATGCATCTTGGGACAAGACAAACCATCGTATTTAGCAAATAGGGGCACCTTGAATTTAGGGGGAATCACAACCCTAGAAACCAGCCCTAGATCTTCAAAGTCCAGCCCAGGCACTCTCTGTACCTCCATAGCTGCCAGACGTTCTTCCAAATTCTTGTATTTGTCATCTGCAGGAGGGTACTGCTGTTCAGAATAGTCTTCATCCTCTTCTTCCTCAGCTTCTTCCTCAGACTCAGATGGCACTGCAACTCCCTTTCCTTTTCCTACCCCTTCATCAGATGTTTAGGGGAAATCCAGGACCCTTATAGCTTGACCTTCAAATCTTCTTCCCAAGGTAGCCACACCAACTCTCTTTTTTTTCTTTTTCTCCTTTTCCTTCTTAAGTAGAGTCTTGAGCTCCTTCCGCCCCTTTGCCAAGGTCAGAAGCAGCTGTTGAAACTGTGAATTCTGCGCTTGTAAGTCTTTGAACGTCGGCTCAATATCCATCTTGCTGAAATAAACAGCAGAGAGATAAGGAAACCTAGTGTGAAGACCTGTTTATGCATATGATGAATGATATGTATTCATGTAATGCATTCAAGGATTCAGAAATTCAAATTTGTTTTAAACAAAAAGGAACACACGTCATATTAATAAGATAGAATTTGTTAGTACATCAATGCCCCATGGGCAAAATAATACAAAAATTCTAATGTAAAAAGAAGTTGTGCATCCTCTTCGATGCAATGTAAGTGTTGAGAGTCTGCTCTTCGTGAAGTTGACGAGTAAGTTCCAAAACCTTCTTCTCACTTGCGTAGAATTGGGCTTCAAAAGTATTGCTCTCTCCCTTGAGCTGTATCGAACTCCTTTGTAAATCTTCTAATGATGTTGGCATGTCAGGATGTAGGAGGGTGTATGGAACCTCTCCTTCCATAACAGGCTCTTTAATCATAGGAAGCATGTAGGGGTAAGGCATCATAAGACTTTGGGCGCGGGTTCGTACCCACTTGAGGTAAGGCTCAAAGGGAATTCTTGTGTCCCAAGGTCTTACTGTCTACCATGTTGGGCATTCTCCAAGCTCGGATGAACCTTTGTCGAAGTCCTTGATTGTTATTGTCGAAGTCAAAAACCAAGTCTGGAATCAGCATGTCATGTGGGCCATCCCTTCGGGCATACCTAAACTGTCTCAGAGCCAAACAAGGGTTGTAGGTAATTCCTCCCCTAATGCCAAGTAGAGGGACATTAGGGAATTCCCCACAATGGTCAATGATGATAACATTTTCTCAGGATCGAAAACACCAATGAACATCTGAATGTGTAAGGGTCATCAATCGTTGTGACCACCTCAGACCTTGCTCATTCTTCAAAACTGATTGGGGAAGATGAGAAATAAACCATCTTGCCAGTAGAGGAGTACAACACATGAGAACACCTCTTTTCCTCATTGTTCGAGTGTGAAATGAGTGGAGGATATCCCCAAGCAATGTAGGCACCGGGTTGCGAGCCATGAAGATTTTGACAGCATTGACATCTATAAGCTGGTCAGGGTTTGGGAACAAGACCAACCCATAGATGAGAAGTGCTACAATCTCCTCAAAAGTTTGTAAGTCCAATGAATTCCAGCATTCTTGAGCTTTCTCAAACAGAAACTTTTCCAAGAAACCCTTGACACCACTTCTAGTTTCCCAATGGCCTATGACATCAGATGGTTGCAAGTGTAGGGCTTGAGTAACATCTTCAGGCTTTGGATCTCTTTCCGTACTGTTGTAGGGTAGTTGATGGAGAATAGGAATCCTCAGGAGTTGAGAAAATTCCTCCAAAATGGGCACAAGTTGGTAATCAGGAAATGTGAAGAAGTGGTGTAGGGGGTCAAAGAACTGGAAGGGAACTTTCACCATGTCTTCCTCAGTGTTGGTGTTGACTAAGTTAAGAAGACGACCATGCCTCTCGGTGAATGGAGAATTCTCAGGAATCCTTGAAGCTAGCTCCTTGAGTTGAGGAGTAATTCTTACAAGGTTGACTTGGATAGTTTTCCTGCGAAGTGAATCCATTACCTATAAAACAGGAACAAAGATGAAGATCCAGATCCTTGAAATGGTTAGTGGATGCACATGATGCTTCATGATGTTATGATGTTATGCACAAGTATATATGTACAAACAAATCACACAAGATCCTAGTATCAGGCTTGCATGGGGTTTCATATGTAAGTACCCTCTTGAAGTTTAGTTGGCTCAACCTGTCCTAGAAATAGTAACTGGGTTCTAAAGAGCTCAATATCACTGGATTATTTTCTGTGTTCATTGTTTCAGTTTAGCGACTTTACTGGCGACCGAAATATTCCAAGAAAACAACCCTCAATGAGTGTAGTATCGAGTATCTACCAACTTCGGACTGCACCAAAGCCGGTCATCTCACTACCCCTAAAAAGGCCAAGTTGGTCAAGTAAAGGTTCTAAAAGTCCATTAGTACTTCATGACATCACTCAGCAGCCCCGTATTCTCTTTGATTGACTCAAAGACTACCGGTACCCGCAAATATGTCACACTAATATAGCTATTGCTTCAACCATGTCGGTATACCCCGCACAGTTTTCACAATGTATTGCTATTTACCTATGAATGTTTCCCAAATCCGGGTAGAGGATTCAAACCCAAACAATAGAATCAAAGTGTAAAGCATACAAGTCAAGTAAGATAAGCATGTAAAGGTGATCTAAAACCCTAATGTAACCCCACTTTTATGTCAATCCCCAGCAGAGTCGCCAGTTCTGGGATGCGGTGGGAGAACTGACTTGAGGTTTTGCGTTTTTTGTTTGCAAATGTTTCGGTTTAGCAAGAGTCGCCACCGACTTTTATTTTATCCAAAAGGAAAGGTAAAAAAGCACAGGAAAGACCTTTGAGATTGTTTTTGGGTTCGGGGGGTAGATTATGAAAAGGGAAGGTGCTAGCACCCTTTTCATCCATGGTTTTCCATGGGCTCTTAGTTACTTGTTTTAGGTCACTTGCTTTTGCTTTTCAATTGTTTGAAATGGTGCTTTTGTGGATGGTTTCGAAAGTATTTTGAAAAGAGGCCTTTGTTTAGGCAACCTTTGTAATGATTCTTGTTTGAATGTATACAAAGGTGTTTGTCTTTTGAAAAATGTTTCAATGTTTGAAAGTTTGTTGGGAAATGTTTTGAAATTGTGTGATAGTTTGAAAATAGCAAGGATGGTTTGCAAATTGATCAAGTAACTAGGAGTTGTCTACCCTACTCAAATATCTTTCCTACACATTTTTATTCCTTTGACATTGTTGTTTTACCATTGCATTTGGTAAACAACCTTGTATTTGGATGTTAAACGGGACGGGCGTGGGTCATCGTATGACGATGATAACAATGTTGCTAAGTATGTTAGAAAGTTTTTGAGGGCCTAGATCATTTTTGTATAGGAAACCAAGATAGCGTCTTCAAGGGACTATGATCTTTTGTTTTGTTTTGTTTTTCCAAGATACCTAGCATGCATACCATGGTCATGTTTTCAAGGCAACAAGTGGGTGAAGCCCTAGAGATGCTTGTGTGCATTGTGTTGTCATTTTTCATGCATTTTTGTCTTGTGTTTAGTCATGCTATTTGTTTTGATTTTTGTCTTTTTACATACAAACCCTAATCTTACTATCATGGCATTTGAAAGCGATAAAATGCGTAAAAGTAAATCTAAGACTATTACAACATTATTATGGGGAGGGGGTAAAAGTTTGAATAGGGGATATTTGCACAAAATAAAAACCCTAAAACTATTACAACCATATTGAATTTATTGTACAAATAAATGAATAGGAAAATATTTAAATATGCAATTAAATATAAATATGCAAAATGTGATTTTTTTGTATTTATTTTATGTATGTAAAATAAATTTATTTATGCCTTAAAAATAAGAAAACAAAAATGATTATTTTTTGGAAAGGGTGGAAACCCTAGTTTTTGGTTTTAAAAGAAAATAAATTATATTATTTATTTATTCATTTTTATGTACAAGATAATAAATAAAAATATACACAAAGATGTTATATATATATATGTAATAATATTTTAAGTGTATAAATAATAAAATAAAAATATGTAATATATTTGTATTATTTACAAATTTTAATTAAGAAAATAAAGTAATATTAGCTTAATAATTATTTACTATGAAAATAAAAATAAAATAAAAATATGATAAAATGCCAAAAATAAAGAAAATATTTTTTGTGATTTTAAATGTTCAAGAGAAAAATAATAAAGTCAGAAAATAAAAAAAAGAAATGAAAAATATGCACAAATAAAGAAATGGGCCAAGGGGATGCAAAAAGCAGAATGGGGGTGTCAAAAGTAGAAGCAAGCCAGGCCCAACCCAAGCTGCACTTCGTCCCTGACCTTGAGACAAAAAACGCGCATTCTGCATCTTCAACCTGTTCTCTCTTGTTCTTGCATGAAATCAAAAACTCACAACATGAAACTTATAGAGCTTTAAGCCACGATTCTAACCATATAAAAAACTTGATCTAACTCTAAGAAACCAGGGAGAATTTTATCACCCCCAATTTTTTACCTAAAAAATTCAGCAACTTCTACATCCAAATTCTCCTAGCTCAGTTAACATAAATGAATTCTATGCATATGTACAGTTCAAGGACATTAAGGAGATAGGTCAAATTCTCCTAAATAAGGAGATAGAAGTTTGAAAATTACCTGTTTAAGTCAAGTTCGAATATGGAAATGCAGCAACTTTGAATGAGGCCTGAAAGACTTTTGAGCTTGCTTGATGTTCCTATGACCTTACCCAATGCTTAGCTTGCTTTGAAATAGCCTGGATGTGCTTGTAGAACTCAACCTGCAAAGCTTCAGAGTGAAAATGGTGAAGTGTGAAAATGGAGTTACAGTTGCAAAGTAAGGGCTTGGATAGTTTAGGTGTGATGTTTAGAATGTGTTTGAAGTGGTTTGGGACAAAACGCACGAGGCAAATATGTTTTAGCTTGGTGGTTGAAGAAAATTCCCTGTTTTGGGCAGAAGTTGATGTTTTGGTGTATTTGGGTGTTTGAGAGGCTTGTAACTCGTGTATTCTGCTTGCTACAATGTGTTGAACTTGTTTGAAATGTTCATAAGTCTTGGTTTTATCAGATACCAAAGTTATGTGGACTTTTGCAAGTTACTTGGTTTTGAAGCAAAAGTTGAAGTTGACAATGCCAAGGCTTGTACAGGCCTGTATTCTAGCTGCACATAGTTGGTGAACTTTGCCTGATATTAGTGAAATTTTTTTCCAGCAAAAGGCTTGGTCCATGGCTCAAGATAATCAATTTGACATAAAGCACGCTCTATCAAAGTGGCAATGTTACCTTTATGCCATTTTTGGATTAAACCTTTGTACAGAACTTCCAAGACAAAAACATAGCCATTAACAACTGTATTTGCATTCAATTTTTGAGTGTAGAAGAGATTAGAACCTGTAAACCAAGTACAAGCATGCTTAGGACAGATTTGCAAGTTGTAGCAATGTGCAAAATGCCTTGGTCAAAAGTGAGAAATGGCCATTTTCATTCCTTCGATTCTCCCTAAACATAAATGATCTTGGAGAGTTCATGGACATTTTGGAAAAATTGTAACATGATATACAATCCATCTTTGAAATGCATTTTGAGATTCCACTTGGAACTATGTGAAAAATTGCCATGAAGATAGGTCAAAATCCTGCCTAAACTAGGGCAAAATTTCACTAAGTTAGAAAGTTTTTGGATCCTTATTCACAAAATCATAACTTGAGATCCAAGCATCCTTTGGGAAAAATTTGTGAATCAAAGTTGTATATTTTGTGGAGCACTACAAATTTCATGTTGGAAGTTTTCTTTGAATCCAATTGCATCATGGTGAAAAAGTTGGGAAAAGTTGGGAAAAAATAAGAAATTTTCATAACTTGGAAAATTTCAAAGTTATGAAAATTTTCCATTTTAAACTATAATTTTCAAAATTAGGTTTCTTGGTGAACAAGTTTGATGTTTTGACACATATTGATGGAAAATGACCCTTGGCACTTGATTTTGACCAAAAAGTCAAAGGTTGACTTTTCAGTTTACAGTTGATTTTTAATCAGTTGACTGGAAAATTCATCTGTCAATCCAATGCAATTGAGATCCTTTGAACCTTGTGATTAGGTCAAGATGGTTCCATTGAGTCCTTGAAATCATGCTTGAACCCAATTTTCCATTGGCTAGGTGAAAAATAAAAAATTGCCCTTCTACAGTCAAAACCCTAAAAATGACCATTTTGCCCTTTTGAAAATCTGATCAAATTTCTTGAGGAGTTGTGGTCCAAACTTGATCAAATGGTTCATATGAGTCTATAATGTTGATGTGGATCAAAAATTATGAGGTTTGACTGTAAATTGGCCACAATTGACTTTTTCCCCAATATAGCTGATCTTTAGGTCAAATGTCCAATTGACTAGGCAAAAATTTGATTCAAAGCTTGAAACTTGGTATGAGCAATCTTAGAGGTCCAACATGAAGTATGAAAGTCAAATGAGGCATTGTAAGTCCAAAAATCCCTGTGCAAACTCAAATCCTAATTTCAGGCTATCAGTGCAAGGAGATGTCTTGAGCAGAGCAAACCCTAATCCTGTCTTGAGTCGAAAGAGTCTTGTGAGGGGAAATCTTGATAAAATTAGAGGGAAACTTTTAGGGTACAACAACACGTCTGGTTGTGCCATTCGAAGGACATGTTTGATGACCCATTCGAAGGACTTACAAGGCCCACCTTAAGGCATACTTGGGTGACCCATCCAAGGGGCACACATTTGGCTCCTTTGAAGGATGCACAAAAGTGACCCATTCGAAAAACACTTGTTGGTTATAAAATTATGTTGTTTGAAGGAGAATCTGATCGAAGGGTGGTCAAAACGAAAGATGAAATATTCAAAAGATGCCTGCTGCCAAGTTCAGGTCTGGTACACTGGTCCGAACGCTCCAAAACTGCTGCGCAACATTCCTGAAACACTGCCCATTCTTACACCAAAATGGCATACGAACACTGCCCCTCGAAAGCTACAAAAATAAGTTTACTCAAATTGTTCAAATTGTTTTGTTTTCCCTCCATAACTTCAGCCAGCTTTGCCTATAAATAAGAAGCTCCATAAAATGTATAAGGGGATGGGCACACATCCAAAGACTCTGGGGCGTGGAGAAAAAATCATCAAACTCTCAAACACTTAAACACATTTTCAAACACAAACCCAGAATCTAAACACTTGCCTCTTTCGAATCTGAAGTAATCCCCCATACTTTGTTTTCCTTCGAATCCAGTAGAAAGAACATCACACTTGTTCTTCTCCTTCGAATCCAGCATCAAAAACATCACCTTCATTTCTTCCCTTAGAACCTAGGAGCACTCAAGGCAGCAGCTAAAGGTCCAGCTCACATACCCCAGCTTCAAGCAAGGTAAGTCACTCTTAACCTTGAACCTTCAGTTTCTAGCATAACATGTGAATAATATTTACTTTTGTTTCAAACATGTACATAACATTTTTGTTCTTTTAGTTTCCACCCTTTTAATTTGTTTTCATGACTAACCCTTTTAGTTTTGCTTCTTGTTTTATTAAACATGCATTAAGAACTAACCTGGCCATAAGGTAATGCTAGCATGGCCTTAAGCCATTTTTCTATTCAAAATCTCAAACAAAAGAAACAGGAGGAAGGAGGTATGAAACAAATCCTTAGGCTTCCACACTGACTTCCAAGCCCCAATTAAAGGAGGCAGCAAGGGACTTAAGGTGGAGAGGGCACTCCTTGCTGAGCGAAAGAGGTAGCCAGAAAGATGGCCATGCTGATTCCAGGCCCCAGTCGAAGGAGGCAGAGAAGCATAATCAAAGGTTGCATCTCATGCCTCAGGCTAAGCGCAAATCGAAAGGCGTGACCTCACTAACTCAAGGCCCAAATCGAAGGAAGCCAGAAAGGGCAGAATCGAAGGGTTTTTCTGCCTAGATCGAAGCATTCATTTTTCTTTCTTTCATTTTTGTTTTGTCTTTACATTTTCATGCTATTCAATATGGCTGTAATATTGTATGTTTTATTTTCTGCATTTTGATTACTTTTGTATAAATGTTAGTAATTAGGATGTATGGTAAGATAAAAACCAACAAGTAGACAACCTAAAATTCAAAGACTAAATGCATGAAAATCAAACACACTATTCACACATGCACTCTTAGGCTAATCTCACTTGTTGCCTCGGAAAAATAGTCATGTCCCTCGAATATGGGTATTTTAGCAAAGACCCTCGATAAAAGATTGTAGTCCCTCGATGACCCTCAATGTTGCCTTCAGTTAATGATCTAGTCCCTAAACAACATTGCTAAAACGTCCTATAGGTTGCCTTCTATGACTGTACAAACTTCCCACGCTCGTCCCTTCACATCCAATGATGGGGCTTCTTACCAAATCAATGGTAAGATATACACATATAAAGGAGGAGGAAAAGAAGATAGAACTTTTGAGTAGGTATGATGCTCCTAGTTGCTCGCTTGCTAAAAAAAAACATTTTATACACCAACACTTTCATTTGAAACATTTTCAAAAGACAAAGCGTTTTGTACGTGTTCTTATAGAAACGAGAACCATTACAAAGACACTTTTCAAAATCACTTTCAAAAACACATTCCACAAACACCTATTTGAACTATTTTCAAAACAACACTTTGTATGCATTCTTATAGAAATGAGAACCATTACACAGACATTTTCAAAATACATTCAAAACCCATACCACAAGCACATTTTCAAACAAAAAGTAAGTGATCTAGCAAGCAACTAAGATCCCGTAGATAACTACGGATGAAAAGGGTGCTAATACCTTCCCTTTTCATAACCTACCCCCCGAACTCAAGAAAATAATCTCAAAGGTCTTTCCTGTTGTTTTCACCCTTTCCTTGTTGGATAAAAGAAAAGTCGGTGGTGACTCTTACTATCCGCAACAATTGCAATCAAATGCAAAACACCCAAGTCAGTTCTCCCACCGTATTATAGAACTAACGAATCTGTTGGGGAAATATTTAAAAGTGGGGTTACCTTAGGGCTAGATCACCTTTACTTGCTTTCTTTGTTAGACTTACATGCTTTACATTGATTCCTTGTTTGAGTTTGTTTTAATCCTCTACCCGGATCTGGGGAACCTTTTAGGTAAGTAGAAATAGATTGTAGAGACTGTGTGGGGTATACCGACATGGTTGAAGCAATAGCTATGTTAGTGTGACACATTTGTTGGTACGGGTAGCCCTTGAGTAGTCAAGGAGAATACGGGGCCACTGTGTGGTTTCATGAAGCACTAACTGACCTTAGAACCTTAATTGAACAACTTGGCCATTAGGAAGTAGTGAGATAGTCGGCTTTGGTGTAGTCCGAAGTTGGTTGATACTCGATACTACACTCATTGAGATTGGACTTTTGGGATATTTCGGTCGCCATTAAAGAGGCTTACACTAAAACAATGCCCGATAAAGAAAGATTAGTGATATTGAGATCCCCTAGAACTCGGTTACTATTACTAGGACAGGTTGAGCCAACTAAACTTCAAGAGGGTACTTACCTAAAAACTCCATGCAAGCCTAAACCTAAGGACTTGTCTGCTTTGTGTGTATATGACTATTTGTACATACCAACTTGCTTGCTTTGCATACTTGTACGTAACATCATGACATTATACCATTGCATTTTCAATAACCACTTCAAGGATCTCAAGGGCATGTAATGCAGGGTCATGTGGAACCAGACGCCTATTAAGGGGAAAAAGGATTCATTCTCTAATCAAACACCGTCAAGACCAAAGCACGATAACTTAAGTTAAGGGCTATGACCCACTTGACATGGTGAGCTTGATTCTCGTGGAAGAACATCCACCAGTACGAAGTTCTCCAATCAAAGTTGTTGATCAAATTTCAACTTCTAACATCTTCTTGTGTTTACCCCACGAGATCCTTGAAAACATACCATGCATCATATCATGATAGGTTTCTCCCATACAGGTCTCCTTATCTTCCTACTGCTTATTTCAGTAAGATGAATATGGAACAAACTGTGAAAGATCTTCAAGCACAAAATGATCAATTACAACAAATGTTCTTTACTTTGGCTAAAGGGAAAGAGGACCTGAAGACTCTCCTTCTCAAAGACAAGAAGAAAAAGACAAAGAAGTCAGTGGGCGTCTTGAGTTTGTGAAGAAGACTTAGGGGACCAGTCAAGAGAGCTCTAGATATCTCAACTCCATCAAATAAGGGGAATAATCATGAAGAAGATAAGAACCCAAGGACTTATGAAGATGAAGCTAACTACTCCGAGGAACAATATCATCCCGCTGATGATAAATACAAACATCTGAAGGATCACCTCAATGCTATGGAGATTCAACAGATACCTGGCTTGGACTTTGAAGAGTTAGGGTTGGTTTCCGGAGTGGTCATCCAACCAAAGTTGAAAATCCCTACCTTTGCCAAATATGATGGGGTCTCTTGTCCTAAGATGCATTTGAGATCTTATGTCTGCAAGATTCAGCCTCACACTGCTTAACGGAAGTAATGGGTCCATTTCTTCCAAGAAAGTTTGGCTGGAACTCAACTGGAGTGGTTCTATCAGTTAGAAGGAACCGACATTCACACCTGGGAGGACTTGGCTGCTGCTTTCTACAAGCAGTACTAATACAATGCTAATCTTGCACCAACTCGTGTGCAATTGCAGAGTATGACCATATGATCCAACAAGGGCTTCAAAGAATATGCCCAAAAGTGGAGAGACCTGGCTGGCAGGGTGAAGCCACCCATAACTGACAAGGAGCTGATTGACATATTTATGGGAACTTTGACAGGACCTTTCTTTAATCACCTGATTGGAAGCTCTTCAGGCGGGTTCACCGAGCTAATACTGACTGGAGAAAGAGTCGAAGCTGACATCAAAAGTGGAAAGATCCAAGGAGCTACATCCTCTGATACTCATAAAAATCCATACAATAGGAAGAAAGAGTCCAAGGTTGTGTACGGCCAAAAGGGTCATAACAAGAGCAACCACGACCAACATGTGGGGGCAGTCCTGATCTCCGGTTCTACATCGCGGTGACAACAACAAAGGGGAAATTGGCGAAGGAAAAACGAGCCCAAAAGACAGTTTACCAACATCAACATGCCGATGTCTCAAGCATTGAAACACTTGTTGAAGATGAATCTAATTATGTTGATAAAACCTCATCCCAACCCCAAACATTCTTCTCCTAACTACAATCCTGATGCAATATGTGCATATCATTCTGGCAATCCTGGTCATGATACTAACAATTGTTGGGCACTGAAATACAGGATTCAAAACATGATTGACGCCAAGGAAATTGAGTTTAACCCTCCAGAGACTCCCAACGTGATCACCACTCCCATGTCAAATCATTGAGAGTTCCAGTTCATTTTGAATTTTCAATTGTAATTTCTTTTGTTATTCAAACACTTATCTATTAATGTTAAACTCTGTTTCATTAATGCATCACATATGTTTGTCTTGAATTCATCCATTCATTTTCATTATATTTAAACTATGCATTTTACTCCCTTTATGAATATTCAATTCTTGTTTCAAAAAGTTGCAAGCCTTTAGAGGGAGGAGGACGAAAATAATGCCACAATCTCATATAATATGCTTTTGGACAGACCTTGCTGACGATATACAAGCGTTCTTTCAATTCCTAAACACTGGAGTTATAAGCAAGATAATCCCTAGTCAACCTCTTTGAGCCAAAGAAGTAGGAGTTTTCTTTTTCACACAAATTGAAACCTTCAATTAAAACCTAGGGCAAGGTAGGCTCTTAGTTAATTCAAATGCGTGTTCAGTTGCAAACTTTCATTTCGTATACAACGAATGACGTCAAAAACATTCCTCTGGAATAAAAATACGGTGATGGTTCCCTATCCAATAGGCAGTCATTATCCCCCAAGAGAAAAGCCCACTAAGTCAAAACCTACGAAGGATACTTAAGAAAAAACTGGGGCATCCCGCTGACCGTAATCTCAAAACAAGAACAGTCAGGCAAAAATTAGGGATAATGAATCAAAAGAGGACACTACAAATCCTCGACAACATGAAAAAATGTTGCAAAAATGACTGCATTCCAACAAATAAACTTCCAAATTTCTGAACCTTCACCAAAATGTCATTCAAACTCAAGTAGAATTCAAACGCACAATTAACTGAGTTTAGGACTGAAGAACATCACGAAGAACGGGCGGCTACAAATACACTTTAAGCCTTATCTTTTTTTCTTAAACCGTGAACCAGACCATGATAAAACCTTTCAAAGTCATAATTGAAGCATGGGTTAGTCCGAAAGTATACTATTACAAAATGTATCCCGACTCCTGTAAGGCGTTACTACAAATTATGAGTTAAATTCATATTCTTACAAAATACTTTTATCTGCTAAAACACATATTCAAAACTTTAAGACAAGCATAAACTTTGCATTATTTGAATATCGTTGTTTGCATATGGCTAATTGTTTGACAGCGGAGAAATTCACACGACAAATATCCAATGAACAAAAACTCTCTCAATGGGATGACACTTCCAATGACAAATCTCATATAAGCAAGGGGGCACGGCATGATCATTGTCTAGCACATCTGGGGTAGTCAAGTCAAGATTCTAAGAAATCTCTCAAGAAATGCTGAATAACCAGGGGCATGTCTGTATCTGAATCACTTGGGGGCATTGAACGTGAATTCCAACAAATGGTTACGTACGGTCAGGAAAATTTCCTGGCAATACTACAAACACTTCCTACTAGGGGCAGTAACAAATATCCCACAAAGTCCTTTTCATAAGTTGACCCCCAGCCAGAGTTTCAATCTCTGAAAGCCTCTCCCCAACTGAGTTGATCTCAAGAACCCTCGAGGAGTTCTGCCAAAAGAAAACAGATCTCCAACAAATTGGAAACCAGGTTTATCTCCCCAACAAACTATAGATTATCCAGCTCGAGTTTGCCTGTTTGACTACTACAAATCAAGGGACCACAACTCCTCTTCCCCAGTGGACTTCCCTACAATCCCCAATAAGTTGGTGCAAAACCTGGGAGACAACTAGATAATAGTTGTTTTCTTTGTCCCCAACAAGTTGTTAACTTACTTTCTCTTCCATCAAGAGATAACTCCTCAGTAGAGCAACGAACAACTGAAACTCCTGAACTCTTTTCCCCAAGCGGAAATTAACACTCTCTACAGAGTTTTCGTCACAAGCAAAATCAACATCCCCCAGCGGAGTTCTCCTCAAACAAAAAAACAGAAATCCCCAGCGGAAAATTTCTAAAAAAACAAGGTCTGGAAAGGTGTGCATACTCTTCATCCCCAACAGCAGTCCGGGAATCAACTTCCCAAAACTCCCCAACTTTTGTCAAGGATTTATTTTCCAAGACAAAATTATATTCCGGCAACATTTCATGCATCATATTTACATACATGATAAATGCATACAACATAATCTCATTTATTTTGAGAACATCATTACGCCATGCATTTCATACATCATGACATTGCATACAACTAACTCTTTACCTTTTTAGGAAAGATCAAACAACAAATAACTATCATTTTTCAATAGTTCCAGATTAATACCTGTAACAAGCCAGGAAAAATATCTTTCTTTCTAAAGGTCAAAGATCAATACCTGAAACAAGCCAGGACAACTATCTATGCGACTAGTTGAAGTAACCCTACCCATATGCAGTTTTACACGGACTCATCATGAAGTAACCCTACCCAGGTTCCTTCTCATTTTCCAGATGAAGTTCTACACAGACTCATCCTGAAGCAACCTTACCCAGGTTCCTTTTCATTCTCAAATGTAATTTTTACACGGACTCGTCCTAAAGCAACCCTACCCAGGTTCATTCTCATTTTCCAGATGAAGTTTAACACAGACTCATCATGAAGCAACCCTACCCAGGTTCTTTCTCATTTTCCAGATGAAGTTTTACACAGACTCATCCTGAAGCAACCTTCTCATTCCCAGATGTAGTTTTTACACGGACTCGTCCTAAAGTAAACCTACCCAGGTTCCTTCTCATCTTCCAGATGAAGTTTAACACAGACTCATCATGAAGCAACCCTACCCAGTTTCTTTCTCATTTTCCAGATGAAGTTTTACACAGACTCGTCCTGAAGCAACCTTACCCAGGTTCCTTCTCATTCCCAGATGCAGTTTTTACACGGGCTCGTCCTAAAGCAACCTACCCAGGTTCCTTCTCTTAAATTCTAGATGAAGCTTCACATGGATTCATCTTGAAGCAGCCCTACCCAGGTGTGATATGGTGGCAGAACTGACTGTTATACTGGTTTGCGTTTTGTATTCGAAAATGTGCGATAAGCAAGAGTCGCCACCGAATTTTCTTTTATCCAACAAAGGAAAGGGTGAAAAGAACAGAAAAAGACCTTTTTCGAGATTTTCTGAGTAAGGGGGGTAGATTATGGAAAGGGAATGTGTTAGCACCCTTTCCATCTGTGGTTTTCCACGAGCTCTTAGGTACTTGCTCATTTTGAAAATTGTTTTCGTGTTTGTGTGTTTTGAAAAGTTTTGCTTGCTTTATGATAACTCTTGTATCAGTCCTCAAGAGTGTTGATAAAGCATTTTTGAAAAGTGTTTTGAAAAGTGTTTTGAAAGTGTGGTGTGAAAAAGATTGTTTTGAGCAAGTACTTAATAGCTATCTACCTACTCGAAAAATGCATTATTTTCCTCCTTTCCTTTAGATAGTGCTATCCTACTATTAGTGAGTAGGTAGCCCTATCGTTGGATGTTGAGGGACTATCGAAGGGACATTTACAGTCACTGAGGTAACTGGGCAAGAACTCTTAGTAATTGTCCTAAAGTTCTAAGATCATTTTTTTAACCGAGGCAACAATCGAAAGGGTCATCGAGGGACTTGTGATCTCTTGAACTTAAGGACAATCACAAAAAATTCTCACGTTTCAAGAATTGTGACCATTTTCGAAGGAAACCAAAGTGGGAGATACCCTAGGGGTGAGCATGTGCAAGTGTATTGGTTCAGTTCATTTATCTTGCGCATTTAGGGTTATCTAATCATTTTAATTTCAGTCTTTTTCATACAGTCTTATTAATCTAAACAGTTAAAAATAATAATGCAGAAAATAAATTTCCGAAAATAAAACTCCTAAACTATTACAAAGCCTTAGGGAAGTGACATAATTAGATGCGGAAATTTAAACCTAATTAAAATTATTACAAACCGAGGAACAATTACATAATTAAAAAAATACGAGAAAGTAACTTAGCAGAATAAAGAGGCAAGAAAATGTTAGAATCTGGAGAATGGAGGTTGGGAGGATTAGGGTTAGTAAAAAAAACATTTAAAAATTAATGGCAAAAGATTCGAAGTTGATTAGTTTAAGAAAAAAGAAGTTTGATTGAATTAACTTAGGAAAAAAATATTTGATTAAATTATCCTAAGTCTAATTAATTTTAATTGCCAAAAATATCTAACTAATTAATGTTAACTACAAAAATATATTAATTGATGATTTATTTACAAGAAAAATTAATTAAAACATTTTTTTTTGTTTTTAATATAAAAAGAAGTAAATTAAATATGTGAATAAACCCTAATTATCAAGTTAATTAAATAATTAAATTTATTTACAAAAATTAATTTTAATTGAAAAAAACCTAAATCTAATTTTTTGTGATTTTTTATTTTATGATTAAAATAAAAAAACTAATTTTAAAACAATTAAAATAAAAAAAACAAAGAAATTAAAAAACAAAAAAGAAAAAGCAAAATGGGCCTGTTAGGATCAATGACGGGGGGGGGGGGGGGGGGGGGGGGGGGTTGCTTGTTGAATATTTGTTAGGCCCAGATCTACTGGTCCAATTGCCTTGCGTGAGATCCAGTGCTGAGCGTGTTTGAGGGTCCACCATGGAGATTCATTATTGGGCGTTGATCTGAATCAATAGAAAATTCAGTGGTTGTGAATGAGGATGCAGGATGGACGTTTGGCCATGTACGACACTGGAACCTACAAGAAATGTCTAGAAAATATAAAAATGTTGGACCTGGGATCGAACCCAGGTCTCTTCCTTCACGCGTCCATGACTTTTCCACCTGCGCTGATTGTCAATTTGTTATACATAGTAAACAAAAATAATAAAATATTAATTTCCTTCAATTATAAAATAACGCGCGCGTAGGTTTGAACTGGCCAGTGGGGTTGCGCCACACAATCATCTTCCCCACTCCTCCGTCGTATTAGCTTATGAACTTTTACCTACGGACATTGTCCATCACTACAGCGCCTGTAATTTCCAAAATTCACAGCACATAATATAAATTAAACCTAAAGCCATGGATCAATTGGGCTTGACCCCCTAAGCATGATGGTACTCATCTTTAAGCCCAATTTTTCCTGTACCTGAAAACCCTAAAACAGAGGTCCAAACCTTAATAATGGCAGATCGTCATACATTCATCAAAACTTGAAATTAATGATTCAAATACGTTCTAAACATTTATACAAACAAGAATGCATGATCAAAAGACAGTTATAACGCATGTATGACCATAATCGTTTTTGAAGAATAAAACTCAAACCGTGATTGTATTGGTCGCTATTCTGGGAGCTTTGATGCTTGGAAATGATGCAGTTAGCTTCATAATGCCTCCAGGAATTGATTGCAAGCTTTAGAACCTCTTGAATCCCTCTGCAACTCCAAATCCAATTTCCACTTTTCTTTGAAATTTTAAGCTTGTGAACATGGTCTTTTTTGCAGCAGTTGCACGTGCTTTAGGTCTGGAATGTTTATGCATATATAGTATATCATATTAGGTCAACAAATATGGACTGAATCTTGAAGATTGGATGGAAAGGATTTGATTTGTATTTTAGAATTTTATGTTTCTAAATTTGGCCAAAACTTGCTCCTCTCTCTCTAATCAGCCTTCACACGAATTCATGACTTAGTCTTCTGATTTTAGACTCATGATATGATCATAAAACAAATCTTTTGGATTTAATTCATCATTTTACTATTTTATTGGATTTATTATTATTTAAATGAATGAAAATTCAAATAAATAAAAATAAACCTCATAAAAATAAAATAATGGATTTAAATGTCTTGAATAAGTCCATGGATATGTTTGAGATCCAAAAACCACACCCATTAGTTCAAAAGATCCAATTTGCTCACATTGACTTTTGTGCATTAATAAAAAATTGGTCAACTTTAGAAATGCATATCTCTCTCAATTTTAACCCTATGAGGGTGTTCTTAGACTTTTTAGAGAACTTAGGATGTCCTCTAAACAACCCTTTGGGTTTCATCGTAATTGGATTTTCCATTTTCATGTAAGGAGCTTTGGAAAAACATGACTTTTTGTTGACTTTTAAGATGACCTAAAATGTCTGAGCTTGTATCTTTTAACTGGGACATTTCTTGAACTTGAGGGCTGAAGAGAAGTTGTATAGAATTAAATTCCTTTCAAAATGAGCTTTGGTGGAAAAATTTCTGATAAAGTATGAGAAAGTTATGTCTGGTCAAAGTTTGGTTGACTTTTCCTATAGAAACCCTAATTTGCAATTTTTACTTTTGATGAGTTAGGAGCACTTCTTGAGGAATCATGATCAACCCTTGATCAAATTATGGATATCACTTCAAGATGTTGATGTTGACCAAAAATCTTGAAGTTTGACTGTATATAGGCCACAATTGACTTTTGACCTAGTATAGTCGATTTTCAAGCATTTGAGCAGTTGACTAAGCAAACTGGTTGTGCAAGGCGCGAAATTTGGCATAGATAACTTTGAGGACATATTAGGACCATGTACAACATTTGAGACCATTGGAGTTCACATATCTTGGTGAAAATTGAAACCCTAGTTAGAGGTTCATTGCCTTTAGGAGGAGAATTTGTCTGGTCAATTCTTGGTCATCTATGGGCAAGTTAGGGACCTCAAATGGGCATGTGTTGAGTAAAATGAGAGGGAAAATTTTGGGGTACAACAGCTTCCCCTGTTCAATCTTCTTAAACCTGAGGATGTAGATTGGCTTGTCTGTCTTTCATGATCTGAAGGTGGAAGATGATTGAACACTAGAGTGCCCAGAAAATTACACTCATCTGAAGCAGCGCTGTTAGTGGATAATATCGGGAATGGACTTATAAACGCCATTTGGAAAAGATAACAGAATACTATCGGAGATGGGCTTAAAGATGCCGTCCAAGGAATATGACAGAGAGTCATCAGAGATGGGCTTAAAGATGCCATCTAGAGAACATGTTGATTTCGCGAGATATTCCTTTGTGGGGATTCCTGCTCCTGTCGTTGAGGAGGACTCCACTGAGGAATGTTGGTATCTGTTTTGGGAAATAAATTCTAGCAGCTTCAGTTGTCCATTACTCTACTGGGGAGTCATCTCTTGACTGGAGAGACGGAAGTGAACTGCTATCTGGTCAGGATCCAGGCTTCCTAGCGACTTGCTGAAGATAATAAGGTTGACTGTTATCCGGTCGCATCCAAGCTTCACAACGACTTATTGGGGAATATGAAATTAACTGCTATTTGGTTGGACTCCAGGCTTTACAGTTTCTTTAACTGGGCAAGAATCATAAAATCTTAGTGTCAATTTACCTGAACCAGAGAAAGTGTCTACTAGAAAAGAATCAGAAAAAATCATTGCTCGATTTAAACTGAACCAACGAGGTCTTGAGTTATCTTTGACTGGATAGGAATAAGAAAATCTTAATGTCGATTTAACTGAACCAGAGAAAGTTCTTGGATCGTCTTCAATTGGAATAGAAATCAGAAAAATCTTAGGGTCGATTTAACTGAACCAAAGGAAGGTCTTGAACTAACTTTAATTGGGTAAGAATCAGAAAATCTTAGGATCGATTTAACTGAACCAGAGAAAGGTCTTAGATCGTCTTCAACTGGAATAGAAATCAGAAAAATCTTAGGGTTAATTTAACTGAACCAGAGGAAGGTCTTTTGATAATGATCTTTCTGAGGAAAATGTTGAAATATCCCTTCGTCAGACATAGCCTTTGAGAAGACTGCCAGGTCATATAAGTAGTGAACGGTGTTTGTTGATTTGATCTTTCCTGAAAAGGTAAAGAGTTAGTCGTATGCAATGTCATGATGTATGAAATGCATTGTGTAATGATGTTCTCAAAATAAATGAGATTATGATGTATGCAATATGTATGCGCATGCCATTATGTATGAATATGGAATGATGTTGTGATATTTCCTAGTCGGGGAAAATAAATCCCTGACTGCTGCTAGAGAGTAGTGGGAAGCTGAATCATGGACTGCTGTTTGGTAGATGAGGAAAGTGATTCTTTCATTTCCGCTGGGGATGATGGATGAAGATGATTTGCCGAGGATTTCCTCTTTCCGTTTGAGGATATTCTATCGGGGATATCTGCATTTGCTTGAGAATGACTCTATGGGGAAAAAGACGCTCTGTTGAAAGATTTTACCAATGTAGAGAAATAAACTTTGTTGGGGGATAAACTTCCGCAGTTAGAGAAATATACTCTACCGGGGATAAGGCTTTATAAACTGTTCGAGGTTATAAAAACTTAGATGGAAACATGGATTTCAGTTTTCTGAGGGAACTTTGCTGGAGGAGGTAATTCCTTCTTGGGGAAGAAGATGTCAGAACTTTGATTGTTTTTACTCTACGGGACATAAAAATCACTAGGACGTATGATGAGGATGTGACAGGAGGATGCCCCTGTGCCTGCTGGAAAGAGTAACTGTCGGGACTACACATGGATTTTTTAGACTTTTCCCCATATCTTAAAGTCATTAGCAACTGTCTTTCTGTTTCATATGCAAGTATTTGTAACCAGTAATCATATTCAAATGCATATGTCAAAAATAATCACTGGATGTTTTTGCAAAACAAAATAGAAAAACAGAAAACAAATAGTTTTGTACTTTCAAATAAATGATTTGCATTGATTTTGAAGTTTGCCCCGTTTCTTAAAGTCATTAGCAACTGTCTTTCTGTTTCATATGCAAGTATTTGTAACCAGTAATCATATTCAAATGCATATGTCAAAAATAATCATTGGATGTTTTTGCAAAACAAAACAGAAAAATAGAAAGCAAATAGTTTTGTACTTTCAAATAAATGATTTGCATTGATTTTGAAGTTTGCCTATAATAAGAATTTTTTGTACAAAGAGACTGACGTTCTAGTAGGAGAACTTTGTCGTGAAAATGAAAACTATACAAAATAGTGTACAAAGAGAAAACAAATATGTGTAATAATCCCATTGAGTTTCAATTCTTCTATTGCCCTTATGTCCTTGAGTGTCTCATCACTTTGCTACTTGTCTGAAGCTGTCTGGATTGATTGGTATTGTTTGAGCTTGATAGTTGACACTGAAGTCTGGTCACAAGGTGATCTAATGGGACATAGTTATACTCTTTAAATCCCTAACTTTTTGCTGGACCGCCCTTTCAGGTTTTCGGTCCACCGGGATACCCTTTTTTTCCCAAGCCGCCTTCTCAGGTTTTCAACTTGCCGGGTGTACATATTGTTTTTGTATTTATTCATGTGTAGTATATTTTAACTATGTCCGCATTCACAGGGTGAGGAAGGTCGTCACCATCCATAGTGGTTAGAATCATGGCTCCACCAGAAAATATGTTCTTGATTACAAATGGCCCTTCGTATGTGGGAGTCCATTTTCACTTGGGATCACCTTGTGGCAGGATGATGTGCTTGATTACTAGATCACCCACTTGATATACCTGTCGTCTGACCTTCTTGTTAAAAGCATGGATCATACACTTCTGGTGCATCTGACCATGACAAACAGCCGCTAACCTTTTCTCATCAATCAGATTTAGTTGGTCAAGTCGAGTCTGGATCCAATCATCTTCGTTCAAACTTGCATCCTTCATGATTCTCAAAGAAGGGATCTGGACCTCAATAGGTAGGACAACCTCCATACCATACACCAGAGAGTAAGGTATTACCCCTGTTGACGTACGTGCTGAGATGCGGTAACCATGAAGGGCAAATGGTAACATCTCATGCTTGTATGTCACCGTCATCTTCTGTATGATTTTCTTAATGTTCTTGTTAGTAGCCTCCACAGTGCCATTCATCTTCGGTCGGTAAGGGGAAGAATTATGATGCTAGATATTGAATTGTTTACAGAGTTCGGTGATCATAGTATTATTGAGATTTGTACCATTATCTGTGATGATTATTTTCGGAACACCATACCAACAGATAAGGTTATGCTTGATGAACTGCGCCACAACATTCTTGGTAACAGTAGCAAAAGAGGTAGCCTCAACCCACTTCGTGAAGTAATCAATGGCCACTAGGATGAAGCGATGCCTGTTTGAAGCGGTATGTCTGATTTCTCCGATCATATAAATTCCCCACATTGCAAAGGGCCAGGGAGAAGTCAAGACGTTTAAGGGAACCAGAGGTACATGTACTTTATCAGCATAGATCTGGAATTTGTGACAGGTTCAGGAATGCTGATAACAGTCTGCTTCCATAGTGGACCAATAGTATCCTGCCTGTAGGATCTTTTTAGCCATGATGTGTCCACTAGAATGGGTGCCAAAGGTACCTTCGTGTAAATCTTCCATAATCCTCTCTGCTTCGCTCTTGTCTACACACCGAAGTAAAGTAGAGTCGTGGTTGCACTTGTAGAGGATTCCATTACCGAGGAAGAACTTTGCAGAGAACCTTCTCAGAAACTTCTTATCATTGACAGATGCCCCCTCAGGATATTTTTGAGCCTCGAGATACCTTTTCACTTTATGGAACCAAGGTTTGTCTGTTACCCCTTCAGTATCGATCTCATAGCAGTAAGCTGGTTCATCCAATCTCTCAATAGTGATCTGAGGAGCCTCATTGTCCCATCTGACCTTGACCATAGACCACATAGTAGCTAGCGCGTCCGTTAACTAATTCTCTTCTCATGGAAAATGTTCAAAGGTGACTTCTTCAAAGTATGGAAGCAATGTCAGCACATGTTCTTTGTAAGGGATGAGATTAGGGTGCTTCATATCCCACTCTCCTTTGATTTGACTTATTACCAAGGTTGAATCTCCGAAAACACTCAAAAACTTGATCCTCCGGTCAATAGCAGCTTTGAGACCCAAGATGCATGCTTCATACTCAGCCATATTGTTGGTATAGTTGAAACATAGTCTGGCGGTGAAAGGAGTATGACAGCCCTCGGGAGATATGACTATAGCATCGATACCATTGCTGAGCGCGTTGGAAGCTCCATCAAAAACCATAGTCCATCGGGATTCTTTCTCAGGTCCTTCATCCGATCTAGGTTCTTCACAGTCAGTCACTAACATAATATTCCCATCCGAGAATTCAAAGTTCATGGATTGGTAGTCGTCCACAACCTGATGAGCCAAATGATCAGCTAATACACTTCCTTTGATTTCTTTTCGGGTCATGTATTGAATGTCGTATTCGGACAGGATCATTTTCCATCTCGCTATTCTTCTAGAGAGAGCAGGCTTCTCGAATATGTACTTGATTGGGTCCATCTTAGATATCAATAAAGTAGTGTGGGTCAACATATATTGTCTCAGTCGGCGAGCAGCCCATGCCAAAGCACAACAAGTTTTCTCGAGCAGTGAATATCTTGTTTCACAATCGGTAAACTTTTTGCTAAGGTAGTATATTGCATGCTCTTTTCGACCAGACTCGTCATGCTTCCCCAACACATACCCCCATTAAATTATCTAACAATGTTAAGTACATTATCAATGGTCTTCCTTCGATCGGAGGCATCAGAATTTCAGGATCTTGAAGGTATTCCTTGATTCTGTCAAAGGCAGTCTGGCATTCGTCATTCCACTTTACCACTTGATCTTTCTTCAGGAGTTTGAAGATTGGCTCACAAGTAGAAGATAGATGGGAAATGAACTTGGCAATGTAATTTAGGCGTCCCAAGAAACCTCTAACCTCTTTCTCAATGCGGGGAGGTGACATCTCTTATATGGCTTTAACATTTGCGGTGTCTACTTGAATACTCTTGTCACTGACAACGAAACCTAGGAGTTTACCTGATCTTACCCCAAAGGTGCACTTGTTCAGATTTAATCTCATCTTGTATGTCTTCAACCTATCAAAAACTTTTGCAAATGATCAAGGCGCTCTTCCTCAGTTTGAGACCTGGCTATAATATCGTCAACATAGACCTCTATCTCATGGTGAATCATGTCATGGAATAAAGCCACCATGTCTCGCTGATAGGTTTCCCCAGCATTCTTCAACCCAAATGGCATCACTTTGTAACAGAAAGTCCCCCATTATATGACGAAAGTTGTCTTCTCCATATCTTCGTGTGCCATCTTGATTTGATTGTAACCAGAGAAATCATCCATGAAGGAAAAGATCTTATGTTGTGCGGTGTTCTCAACTAGGACGTCAATATGGGGAAGCGGGAAGTCATCCTTGGGGCTTGCCTTGTTCAAATCTCTGTAGTCCACACACATCCGTACTTTGCTGTCCTTTTTGGGCACCAGAACTACGTTAACAACCCATTGTGGATAGGAGGTGATATCTAAGAACCCAACGTTGAACTGCTTCATGACTTTTGTCTTGATATTCTCTGACATTTCAAGGGGCATACGACGAACCTTCTGTTTTACCGGAGGGCAATCTTCTTTAGTTGGCAGACGATGAACCACAATATCAGTGTCTAGACCCGGCATATCCTCGTATGACCAAGAAAAAATCTAGACATAATCATGCAACATCTGAATGAATCACTGTTTGACACTAAGCTCCAAATTTTCACCTATGTTGACTTCATTTCTGTCCTCTTCTATGCCAAAGTTCACTGTCTCAACTGGCTCTTCATGAGGTTGTATAGCCATTTCTTCCTGTTGTAACAGTCTGGCAAGTTCTCCGGGTACCTCACAATCTTCCTCACCTTCATCTTTGGCTTGCTTGATCAGATTTTCAAAGTCATAACTGGAAATAGAAGAACCGTTATCAATGGGATCCATAGTGGATATGGATCTGCAGTTTGATACGTGAGTGTGTGTAAGAGCATAGCTGTATTGACAAAGTAAAAACCAGAAAAGAAAGACAGAGAGCGCAAAATTTATATGAAAAACGTATAATGCGTTATTAATGACATATGATATTGAAACATGATAACCCTCACAAATAAACCATTGTGCCCCGAGTAAGACACATGGCCATAGAGTTTATATTATTTATTTATTACATATCAGAAAACAAGAAAGACAATTACTTTGAATAAAAGTAATCGATACAGAGTCTTTAGCCGTCCAGTTACTGGGTCCACCGTTGGTAGTAGGGAAGATCCATCCGTCCATGTCATAATCACCATCACTATCTTCTAAAGTGTTGACCCCATAATTGCTGATGCGTAGGGGAGGTCCTTCAGCACGAGCACGAAGAACAACCCTTTGAGCCCCTAAAGAGAAACCCAAACCAAACTTATCAGATTTGTATGGAATGTCAGGGAGTTCGCCCTAAATGGTACGTCCATCTTCTTCAATAACTGCTTTGGCGTCCTTGAGATAAGCCATTTTCAAGGGAGGTCTGGTGATCTTCGGTACACTGGTAACAATCTCGGTTGCAGCCATGGTTTGAGTCACCTCTTCAAAGTTCTGACAAGGGGTCTCGATGATTTCTCCATCCATTTCCACATACCTAAAAGAGTGTAGGTGGATTACCATGTATTCCTCTTCACCATGCATCGTGACAATCTTTCCTTTCACCAGGTACTTCATCATCTGATGCATAGTGGATGTGACAGCTCCAGCCCCATGGATCCAAGGGCGACCCAACATAAAAGAATAAGATGGTCTGGTATCCATCACGTAGAAGGTGGAGTCAAAGGTATGAGAACCACCTTTGATAGGGATGTCCACCTCCCCATGCACCATTCTTTTTGAACCATCGAAAGCCCTCACTACAATGTTGCTGGGCTTCAGGGTCAAACCTTCATAGTCTAATCTGTCAAGAACCTTCTTGGGCAGCACATTCAGCAATGAACCGGTGTCCATTAAAACATGAGCCAAAGTGGTGCCCCTGCATTCGATGGAGATATGCAGCGCATCATTATGTTTTCTTCCTCTGGGTGTCAGATCAGCATCATAAAAACCCAAACCATTATCAGCCATCAAACTGGCCACACAATCTTCAAATTGGTCAGCGGAGGTTTCTTGTGGTACATGAGCAGTTTTGAGGAATTTCACCAAAGCTTTTGCATGAGCTTCAGAGCATAATAGTAGGGCCAATAATGAAATCTTGGAAGAGGTCTGCCCCAGCTGTTCGACCATGTTGTAGTCTCTCTTTTTAATGATCTTTAAGATTTATTCCATTTCCTTCTTGGAAGCCTCTGGAATGGATTCTGAATGCGCCTTCGTCTGGACAGGCTAAACCAATTTGTCTTTTCCTCGAGTCTCGGTTGACTCGATGATAGGGGTGGCAACAGGGGTAACCACATGAGTTATAGTGGTAGTATTAGCAAGAACAGTAATAGGAATGATCACAGGAATAGTAACGGATTTTGGAGGATAAATCTCAGGTGAGAACACTCTTCCACTTCTTGTTATTTTGCTGGTCCTAACGATATTGCCAACGTCGGGATCAGTATTTCCAGAAACTTTGTCTTCAGCAGCCAACAGGTCTTGCTTGACGCCATGGTAATAGACGTCAGCCCCATAATTCCAGGGAACAACTTTGTCCTAGGAGTATGTTATTGGCCCTGGCATAGTGATGATCAGGGGAGCCAACTTTGGAGCAGATGTAATCCTGACGAGTCTTTTGGTGGAGACCCTGGGAGGATTGGCGGAAATGGTTATAATCGAAACATCTTTACAAGAAACTGTTGTGACGGGAGTCTTCTCAAATAGAATCTCTTTATCATCCATCAGGCACTGAACGCCTGCTTTCAACAAATAGCAACCAGTCGGTAGAGATAAACATAAGTGGCAATCTTCACCACAACTCAGAAATAAACCGGCTTGCAAAAAATTCCACTTAATAGTCATGAGAGGAGTAACAAGTTCCTCACAGAAGTAACAAACGTATCATTTTCAACAGCATTAACACCACGATCGTGCTTGGGCATGGGAGCAGTTATAACATTGGGAATCCCAGGAGCGTCAAATTCAATCTCCTTTTCCTCAATAAGGTCTTGCACCTTGTTCTTTAAATCCCAACAGTTGTTTGTATCACGGCCTGGACTCTCTGAATGGTAGGCATAGCGAGCATTTGGGTTGTAGAGAGGAGATGCGGTGTTGGGATTCTTGGGAGCTTCCCTCAGGGTAACCAGATTGTCTTACATGTCTTTCTGTTCTAGGTTGATTATTCCGTTGTTGAGTAGCTGCATGCTTGGATATCATTATATCCCCTACCGTTGTATGGCGTTCGGTTCTGCCCTAATTTCTTTGACTATAAGTAGCACTGACCTCTTTCTTTCCCATGAAAGGTCTCTTTCCTGCACTTGAAGAGGAATCTTTCTGAATCTTGCAACTTCTAATCCCAGCTTCCACTCTTTCTCTAGTTAAAATCAACTCAGTAAAGCCAGTTGAGGAGCTTCCAAACAGATGGTTGAAAAACGGACCAGATAGGGTACCCAAAAACATATCCACCAACTCCCTATCAGATAGAGGGGGTTGGACACTTCCCGCTAAATATCTCCACTTCTGAGCATAGTCTTTAAAACCCTCGCTAGAACACATAGACATACTTTGGAGTTGCGTACGGGTGGGAGCAAGGTCTGCATTATACTGGTCCTGCTTGTAGAAAGCAACAGCCAGGTCTTCCCAGTTACGAATATTGGTTCCCTCCAGCTAATAGAACCACTCTAGTTGAGTCCCGAATAGACTGTGTTGAAAGAAGTGGACCCACAAATCCTTGTTAGCAGTGTGAGGCTGAATCTTCCTCACATAAGATCATAAATGCATCTTGGGACACGAGACCCCGTCGTATTTAACGAACACCGGAACCTTGAACTTCTGCGGGATGACGACCCCAGAAACCAAACCCAACTTTTCAAAATCCAGCCCAGGTACCCTCTGGATTTCCATTGCATTTAGATGATCCTCTAGCTGTTTGTACTTATCATCGGCTGGAGGATACTGCTCCTCATTATAGTCAGACTCATTATCATATTCCCTTGGGCTGGAGTCTTCCTCTCTTGTTTTCCCTTCTTGATTGTCTCCTTCTTTTGACGAAGATGCTAGTTCTACAACTTGCCTTAACGGTCCTCTAAACCTCCTTCCCAAATTCACCATACCAACTGGCTTCTTTGGATTCTTGGTCTTTTCTTTAACAATTAGGGCTTTCAGCTCTTCTTTTCCCCTAGCCAGAGCCATGATCAGTTGTTAAAACTGAGCATTTTGAGTTTGTAGATCCTTCACTGTTTGTTTGAGAACCATTGCTGAAATAAATAGCGAAGAAGATAAGAAACCTGCTTTGAAACCTGTTTATGAAATGATATGTATGATATATGTATGCAATGTTTTCAAGGATTTCTAAGACATAAATTTTCTTAAACAGAAAGAGAAGAAACGTTAATTGCATTAAGAAGTTTTAACGGTCAAAATGATGCCTCTTGGGCTTACAAAGGAAGTAACAAAGCAACAATAAACTCTCAAAGCAAAGAAAAAACTCAAGCTTCCCACGGGTGCATTCTCTTTGGTGCAATGTAAGCATTTATACTCTTCTTTTCATGAAGTAACCTGGTGAGATCTAAAACCTTCTTCTCGTTGGCATATAATTAGGTTTCAAAGGCATCCCGTTCTTCTTTGAGTTGGATCCAGGCTTTCTGTAGCTCCTTGAAATCAGTTGGCATGTCAGGATGAAGAATAATGTAAGGAGTGTCTCCCTCAGCAATTGGCTCCATAATCACAGGTAAGATGGCGTGATAAGGCATCATAAGATATTGAGCACAAGCTCGCACCCATTTGAGGTAAGGCTCAAGAGGGATGGAATTCTTGTGCCCTAGTGTCTTGCTATCAACTCTATTTACCATGCCCCAAGCTCGAATTAACCTCTTACGATAACCCTGAACATCATTCTCATAGTCAAATATGATTCCTTGAATGAGTGCATCATGAGGACCATCCCTTCTACCATAACCAAACTATCGCAAAGCCAAACAGAGATTATAAGTGATTCCCCCCTAATTCCTAGGAGAGGGACATTAGGGAATTCCCCACAGCGATCAATGATGGTAACATTCTCCAAGGATCGAGAACACCAATGAATATCCGAATGTGTGAGGGACATCAACCTATGAGACCATCTCATACCTTGCTCATTCTTCAAAATAGACCGAGGTAGGTGAGAAATAAACCACCTAACCAATAGAGGGATATAACACAGAAGAGTCCCTCTTCTCTTTAGAGTGCGAGCATGCAGAGAGTGTAGAATATCCCCAAGTAAAATTATTACAAACCGAGGAGCAGTTACATAATTTAAAAAAAAAACGAGAAAGTAACTTAGCAGAATAAAGAGGCAAGAAAATGTTAGAATCTGGAGAATGGAGGTTGGGAGGATTAGGGTTAGTAAAAAAGAAACATTTAAAAATTAATGGCAAAAGATTCGAAGTTGATTAATTTAAGAAAAAAAGAAGTTTGATTGAATTAATTTAGGAAAAAAAGATTTGATTAAATTATCCTAAGTCTAATTAATTTTAATTGGCAAAAATATCTAACTAATTAATGTTAACTACAAAAATACATTAATTGATGATTTATTTACAAGAAAAATTAATTAAAACATATTTTTTGTGTTTTTGATATAAAAAGAAGTAAATTAAATATGTGAATAAACCCTAATTATCAATTTAATTAAATAATTAAATTTATTTACAAACATTAATTTTAATTGAAAAAAAAACCTAAATCTAAAACAATTAAAATAAAAAAAACAAAGAAATTAAAAAACAAAAAATATGGGCCTGTTAGGAGCAATAAGGGGGGGTGCTTGTTGAACCTTTGTTAGGCCTAGATCTACTGGCCCAATTGCCTTGCGTGAGATCTAGTGCTGAGCTTGTTTAAAGGTCCACCATGGAGATTCGTTGCTGGGCGCTGGATCTTAATCAATAGGAAATCCAGTGGTTGTGAATGAGGATGCAGTATGGACGTCTGGCCATGTACCACACTGGAACCTGCAAGAAATGTCAAGAAAATAGAAAAATGCTGGACATGGGATCGAACCCAGGTCCCTTCCTTCACACGTCCATGCCTTTGCCAATTGCGATGATTGTCAATTCGTTATACAATGTAAACAAAAATAATAAAATATGAATTTCCTTCAATTATTAAAGAACGCGCGCACAGGTTTGAACTGGCCAGTGGGGCTGCGCCATGAAATTATCTTCCCAACTCCTCCGTCGTATTAGCTTCTCACTTTTACCTACGGACATTGTCCGTCACTACAGCGCTTGCAATTTCTAAAACTCACAGCATGCAATATACATTAAACCTAAAGCAATGGATCAATTGGGCTTGATCCCCTAAGAATGATGGTACTCATCTTTAAGCCCAATTTTGCCTGTACCTGAAAACCCTAAAACAAAGGCCTAAACCCTAGTAATGGCAGATCGTCATACATTCATCAAAACTTGCAATTAATGATTCAAATACGTTCTAAACATTCATACGAACATGAATGCATGATCAAAACACAGTTATAACGCATGTATGGCCATAATCGTTTTTGAAGAATAAAACTCAAACAGTGATTGTATTGGTCGCGATTCTGGGAGCATTGATGCTTGGAAACAATGCAATTAGCTTCAGAATGCCTCAAGGAATTGATTGCAAGCTTCAGAACCTCTTGAATCCCTTTGCAACTCCAAATCCGATTTCCATTTTTCTTTGAAATTTCAAGCTTGTGAACAGGGTCTTTTTTGCAGCAACTGCGCATGCTTTAGGTCTGGAATGTTTATGCATATATAGTATATCATATTAGGTCAACAAATATGGACTGAATCTTGAAGATTGGATGGAAAGGATTTGATTTTCATTTTAGAATTTTATGTTTCTAAATTTGGCTAAAACTTGCTCCTCTCTCTCCAATCAGCCTTCACACGAATTCATGACTCACTCTTCTGATTTTAGACTCATGATATGATCATAAAACAACTCTTTTGGATTTAATTCATCATTTTACTATTTTATTGGATTTATTAATATTTAAACTAATGAAAATTCAAATAAATAAAAATAAACCTCATAAAAATAAAATAATGGATTTAAATGTCTTGAATAAGTCCATGGATGTGTTTGAGATCCAAAACCCACGCCCATTAGTTTAAAAGATCCAATTTTCTCACATAGACTTTTGTGCATTTTTCAAAAATTGGTCAACTTTAGCAATGCATATATCTCTCTCAATTTTAACCCTATGAGGGTGTTCTTGAACTTTTTAGAGAGCTTAGGATGTCCTCTAAACAACACTTTTTGTTTCATCTCAATTGGATTTTCCATGTTCATGTAAGGAGCTTTGGAAAAATATGACTTTTTGTTGACTTTTAAGATGACCTAAAATATCCGAGCTTGTATCTTTTAACTTGGGAATTTCTTGAACTTGAGGGCTGAAGTGAAGTTATAGGGAATTAGATTCTCTTCAAAATGAGCTTTTGTGGAAAAAATTTTGATAAAGTATGAGAGAGTTATGACTGGTCAAAGTTTGGTTGACTTTTCCTATAGAAACCCTAATTTGCAATTTTTTACTTTTGATGAGTTAGGAGCACTTCTTGAGGAATCATTATCAACCCTTGATCAAATGATTGATATCACTTCAAAATGTTGATGTTGACCAAAAATCTTGAATTTTGACTGTATATAGGCTACAATTGACTTTTGACCTAGTATAGTCGATTTTTAGGCATTTGAGCAGTTAATTGAGCAAACTTGTTGTGCAAGACATGTAATTTGGAATGGATAAACTTGAGGACATATTAGGACATGTACAACATTTGAGACCATTGGATTTCACACATCTTGATGAAAATTGAAACCCTAGTTAGAGGTTCATTGCCTTTAGGAGGAGAATTTGTCTGGTCAATTCTTGGTCATCTATGGGCAAGTTAGGGACCTCAATGGGCATGTGTTGAGTAAGATGAGAGGGAAATTTTGGGGTACAGCATCAGGCTTCCCTCTCATATGTCTCCTAAAGCATCCCTACACATGCCCATCATAAATTAAAGAATATTCAAGACCTCTGTTGGTTCAGTTTAAATTGATCAATGGTTTATCCTGATTCCTTTCTGGTACACTTTTTCTCTAGTTCAGATAAATCGCTCTCAAGATTTATTCTGATTATTTTCCAGTTGAAGTCAAGTTTAGACTTAGTCTAATTTCTGCCAACAATCACCTTTGGATGGCATCTATAAGCCCATCTCCGACAACTCTCTATCATCTCTCTAAATGGCATCTTTAAGCCCATTCCCTACACAATCAACCACCACATCATCAAGGGATAATTTCTTAGCACTCTAGTGTTCAATCATCTTCTACCTTCAAGTCACGAATAGCAGATTCACCAATCTAATTTTTCAGGTTTAAGAAGATTGAACATGGGAAGCTATTGTACCCCAAAATTTTCCCTCTTATTTCTCAAGACATTTCTCATAGGGATTCTCAAAATTCAAGCTTGCACAAGTACAATTGGAATTTTCAACATCAAGTTAAAGAGGAAGCTGTTAAGAAAGGGAAAATAATACTTTTGACAAAATTGGAGAAAAACATGTCTTCTTCGATTCACCTCCTTCGATTGGCCTTTTGGCCTCTTTCGATGCAAGCTTGGCTTGCATCCTTCGATTGGGCATTGACTTCTGACACATTGGCTTTGATTCACAAGACAGGACTTTCCTGCATGCCACCTTCGATTGCATCTTTGGTCTCACATGATTTACAGTGCAATGGTTGCCTGGATGCCTTTTTCATTTGAATATTTGATCTCTCCATGTTTGTTTTGATCCACAAAGTAATGGTTAGCTGCATGCAGCCTTCGATTGAGCCATAGCTCCTTTCTTGCATGCAAGAAGCGTCCACCAGGCCAGCAGGCACAAGGCAAGATCCTCCTGTAGCTTCCTTCGATTCCAAGGCAAAAAGCCTCCTTTTGGCATCCTTCGATTGCACAATTTTCCTCCTGCATGCCTCTCTCGTCTGGGCATTTTTTCTTCCTGCATGCCTCTTTCATTTGGGCATGTGTCCCTCTTTTGATGTCAGCCTAGCATACCTCTTTCATTTGGGCATGTGGCTACCTTCATGCAAGTCTTTGTTTGAGCATTGGCCTCTGGTATGCTTGCTTATAATCGTAAAGTTTAGACCTCCTGCATGCAGGCTTTGACGTGACATTGGCTATGTTTACACTAGCTTCGACTGGACACATTTACCTTTAGTATGCTTCAATTCCACCCTTGACAACCTTCAACACACATGGTTGGTGGATTTGAAGGGAATACATAAGAGTCCCTGTCAAAGGATATACCTTACTAGCCCATTCGAAGAATTGCATAGTCCATTCGAAGGACACATCTGGCCCTTTTCAAAGATACATACATGACCCCTTTAAAGGACATGTCTGGGTGTGCCATTCGAAGGACATGTTTGATGGCCCATTCGAAGGACTTACAATGACCACCTTAAGGCATATTTGGGTGACCCATCCAAGGGGCACACATTTGGCTCCTTCAAAGGATGCACAAAAGTGACCCATTCGAAAAACACTTGGTGGTTATCAAATAATGTTGTTTGAAGGAGAATCTGGTCGAAGGGTGTTCAAAACGAAAGATTAAATATTCAAAAGATGCTTGCTTCCAAGTTCAGGCCTGGTACACTGGCCAGAACGCTCCAAAACTGCTGCACAGCAGTCCTGAAACACTTCCCCATTCTTGCACCAAAATGGCTTACGAACACTGCCCCTTGAAAGCTACAAAAAGCAGTTTACTCAAATTGTTCAAATTGTTTTGTTTTCCCTCCAAAACTTCAGCCAGCTTTGCCTATAAATAAGAAGCTCCATAACATGTATAAGGGGCTTGGCACACACCCAAAGACTCTGGGGTGTGGAGAACAAATCATCAAACTCTCAAACACTTAAAACATTTTCAAATACAAACCCAGAATATAAACACTTGCCTCTATCGAATCTGAAGTAATCCCCCATACTTTATTTTCCTTCGAATCCAGTAGAAAGAACATCACATTTGTTCTTCTCCTTTGAATCCAGCATCAGAAACGTTACCTTCATTTCTTCCCTTCGAACCTAGGAGCACCCAAGGCAGCAGCTAAAGGTCTAGCTCACATACCCCAGCTTCAAGCAAGGTAAGTCACTCTTAACCTTGAACCTTCCGTTTCTAGCATAACATGTGAATAATCTTTCCTTTCATTTCAAACATGTACATAACATTTTTGTTCTTTTCGTTTCCACCCTTTTAGTTTGTTTTCATGGCTAACCATTTTAGTTTTGCTTCTTGTTTTATTAAAAATGCATTAAGAACTAACATGGCCATAAGGTAATGCTAGCATGGCCTTAGGCCATTTTGCTATTCAAAATCTCAAACGAAAGAACCATGAGGAAGGAGGTATGAAACGAAGCTTTAGGCTTCCACACTGACTTCCAAGCCCCAATCGAAGGAGGCAACAAGGGATTTAAGGTGAAGAAGGCACTCCTTGTTGAACAAAAGAGGCAACCAGAAAGATGGCCATGCTGATTTCAGGCCCCAATCGAAGGAGGCAGAGAGGCATAATCGAAGGCTACATCTCATGCCTCAGGCTAAGCTCAAATCGAAAGGCGTGACCTCACTAACTCCAGGCCCAAATCGAAGGAAGCCAGAAAAGGCAGAATCGCAGGGTTTTTCTGCCTAGATCGAAGCATTCATTTTTCTTTCTTTAATTTTTGTTTTATCTTTAGATTTTCATGCTATTAAATATGGTTGTAATAGTGTAGGATTTATTTTCTGCATTTTTATTACTTTTGTATAAACGTTAGTAATTAGGATGTATGGTAAGATAAAAACCAACAAGTATACAACCTAAAATTCAAAGACTAAATGCATGTAAATCAAACACACTATTCACACTTGCACCCTTAGGGTAATCTCAATTGTTGCCTCGGAAAAATAGTCATGTCCCTCGAATATGGGCATTTTAGCAAAGACCCTCGATAAAAGATTGTAGTCCCTCGATGACCCTCAATGTTGCCTTCGGTTAATGATCTAGTCCCTAAACGACATTGCTAAAACGTCCCATAGGTTTCCTTCTATGACTATACAAACGTCCCACACCCGTCCCTTCACATCCAATGATGGGGCTTCTTACCAAATTAATGGTAAGATATACACATATAAAGGAGGAGGAAAAGAACATAGAACTTTTGAGTAGGTAGGATGCTCCTAGTTGCTCGCTTGCTCACAAAAAAAACATTTTATACACCAACACTTTCATTTGAAACATTTTCAAAAGACAAAGCTTTTTGTACGTGTTCTTATAGAAACGAGAACCATTACAAAGACACTTTTCAAAATCACTTTCAAAAACACATTCCACAAACACCTCTTTGAACTATTTTCAAAACAACACTTTGTATGCGTTCTTATAGAAACGAGAACCATTACAAAGACATTTTCAAAATACATTCAAAACCCATACCACAAGCACATTTTCAAACAAAAAGTAAGTGATCTAGCAAGCAACTAAGATCCTGTAGATAACTACGGATGAAAAGGGTGCTAATACATTCCCTTTTCATAACCTACCCCTCGAACTCAAGAAAATAATCTCAAAGGTCTTTTCTCTCCTTTTCACCCTTTCCTTATTGGATAAAAGAAAAGTCGGTGGCGACTCTTGATATCCGCAAAAATTATGATCAAACACAAAACACCTATGTCAGTAATCCCACCCTATTACAACTGTTATTAGATAAAGGAATATTAGACCAACTAGAAGGCATCAACGATACCAGCAACAAGTTGCTTCTGTGACTCCGGTCGTCAATATAGCTCCAACCATTGTTTCCTATCAGAGACCATCTCCTTAGGGGAATCAAGGGCAAAGTCAGAAGAAAGAGGCTTTTGACTCTATTCTAAGGAGCTATGCAGAGTTACTTCCATCTTTGATTCAGAAGAAGTTGGTTCAGATTAGGCCACCCCCTGCTATACCATCACCTTTACCCAAATATTATAAGGCAGACGAGACGTGCGCTTTTCATCAGGGAGCACCAGGGCACAATATTGAGAACTATTATCCTTTGAAATCTGAAGTATAAAAGATGGTGAGATCTGGCCTCTTATCCTTTAAAGAAATTAGCCCTAACGTGAAAGATAATTGTTTACCTAAGCATGAAGGAGAAAATGTTGTAAACATGGTTGCTGTTGTCCAGGGAACTTTCAGATTTTTGATATCAACCTGGTTATAGGAGATTTAGTAAAGATGCATGCTGACCTATGCGAGTTTAGTTACTATACGCATGACCATGCTGGTTATGGTATTTGCAGTACAGATATACATGGGTGTGATAAGATAAAAGCTGATCTTCATGAAATGATGGACGAAGGCCTCATTCATATAATCAGGCTAAGGGCAGAGTACGAAGAAGATGTGAATATGGTCTTTGGATTTCCTGGAGAATTCCAGATTTTTGACGTGGATCATATAAATGATGATTTGGTGTAGTTGCACGCTACCTTCTGTCATATGGATGGCCAAGAAGAACACCATTATGGGTCTTTCCAAATTTGTTGTAGAAATTTCAGGGGTTGTTCCATTATGAGAAGGGATATTTAGTTGTTGTTAGACAAGTGTACTATCAACATTTCACGAAATAGAGATGATTACCGTGGGATTAACTTGATTGAAGATTGCTCGGCCGAAACTATGTCAGATGATGAGTATGCTTCTGCAGATGAATTCTTTTTCGCTGATGAATATGTGTTCTCCAGCAATGATTCTGTGATGTCTAAGTATTATGAAGAAGGTTTGAATGTTATTGTGCTTTGTTTTGGTATTTCCGCCCCTATAGAGATTGAGTATCATAGCAAGCCAGATGTTTCTCTAGTGGTAATTTGCTTGCCGGGTCTTGTTCCTTATGAATCATACAAAGTTGTGCCATATAAATACAATGCTACAATCCTAGAGGATGGTGTGGAAGTTCCCATCCAACCTTTGTCTGATGTCATGAATATTGCTGAAGCCATCCGAGTGACCCGCAGTGACTCTATTTTCAAACCTGTCATTCAAGGGAATAATAATTCTGATTAGAAGATTGTTGAAAATACTGAACCTAAGAAAGTAGTGGGGAAATCTAGTGGTACTACTCTGGAAAAAGATGTGGACGATATATTGAAGATTATCAAGATGAGAGACTACAGGATCGTAGATCAATTGTTGCAGACTCCATCAAAGATATCTATTCTAGCCTTGCTAATGAACTCTTCTGCCCCTAGGGAATATTTGATGAGAGTATTGGATCAAGCTTTCATGGAAAGTGATATGCCTTTGGAACTGTTCAGTAGTGTAATTGGGAATATTACATCCTGTAATAACCTGAGTTTCTGTGATGACGAGCTTCCCGATGAAGGGGGGAATCATAACTTGGCTCTCCATATCTCCATGAACTGTAAGAACGATTCATTGTCCAATGTGCTTATTGATAATGGATCCACTTTAAATGTGATATCATGGAGAACGCTTATAAAGTTGAAGTACCAAGGAACTTCCATCTTCCCAAGTGGCACTATTGTGAAAGCTTTTGATGGATCGAGGACGTCTGTCATCAGGGAAGTAGATTCTCCTATTCATATAGGCCCGCACTTATTTCAGATTACTTTCAAGGTTATGGATATTGTGCCCACATACAACTGTTTACTAGGACGACCATGGATACACGAGGCAAGAGTTGTTACTTCAACTTTGCACCAGAAGCTGAAGTTTGTTCGGGAAGGAAAGGTGGTCATCATAAATGGAGAACAGGCTTTCTTAATATCTCATTTATCCTCTTTCAATGTCGTGGAAGCAGATGAAGCTGCTGTTGGAACTCAGTTCCAAGCTTTGTCCATTGATAATATAAGGGAAAATGAGAATTCTATAGCTTCGTTTAAGGATGCTCAACAGGTAGTGTGTAATGGCCCTAGTAAAGTGTGGGGGAAAATTGTTAATCCGCCTGTGAATAGGAACAAAGATGGTTTGGGATTCTCTGTGAATAATGGTAAAGGTGAGAATATGAAGCCAAAGTCTGCTTTGGGAAAGTATCAAGATATCTTTCACAATGGAGGTTACCTCCATCCAACTGTTCCTAGGATCAATGCTATTATGGAAGGCGAAGCAGAGCAGGAGATGCCGAACTACATGACGCATGGAGTTAGAGTCCAAAATTGGATCACTATTGATGTTCCCTCTTGCATTCATGTCTCAAAGTAATTTGTTTTTTGTTAATCTTTTCAAAAAAATCTTTCACTCTGACCAAGGTGAAAGTATTGATATTGTATGGGAATATATGTTACTTTGATCTTTAAAATCAATAATGAAAGTTCTCTTTGATTCCCAAATTGTGTCTTTATTTTCTTCTTTTTCTTGGAAAATGGTAATCAGAAAAAACCTTTCAAAATAAATAATAACTGTAAATAAATCTGCATTATATAGATTTAAACAAAGCTAGTCCAAAAGATGATTTTCCCTTGCCACATATTGATATGTTGGTCGATAGTACAACAAAATTCAAAGTATTCTTGTTCATGGTCAGATTTTCTGGATATAATCAAATCAGAATGGCTCCCGGGGACATGGAAAAACAATGTTTATCACACCCTAGGGAACATTCTGTTACAGAGTGATGCCCTTCGGGTTTAAGAACACTGGTGCAACGTACCAGAGGGCTATGTCAACCCTATTCCATGATCTGATGGACAAGGAAATTGAGGTATATATTGATGATATGATTGCTAAGTCCCATACCGAAGAAGGGCATGTAGGAGATTTGTTAAAATTGTTTCAGTGTTTGAGGAAGTATCGTCTCCGATTGAATCAAAATAAATGCACATTTGGTGTTCGATCAGGGAAACTGTTAGGTTTCATTGTCATCCAAAAAGGGATTGAAGTTGACCCTGATAAAGTCAAAGCAATTCAAGAAATGCCAGCACCAAGAACTAAAAAGCAAGTTAGAGGTTTCCTTGGGCGTTTGAATTACATTTCCAAATTTATTTCGCATATGACTGCAACGTGTGAACCAATCTTTAAGATGTTAAAGAAAAATCAAGGTTGTGTGTGGACAGATTATTTCCAAAGGGCATTTGAAAGTATTAAAGGGTATCTGTTGGAACCTCCTATCTTGCTCCCTCCTGTTGAAGGAAGACCATTGATTATATATTTGACAGTGTTAGATAATTCTTTGGGTTGTATTTTGGGACAAAAAGATGAAACAGGGAAGAAGGAATATGCCATTTATCATCTCAGCAAGAAGTTTACTGACTGTGAGTCGCGATATTCTATGTTGGAAAAAACATGTTGCGCTTTGGCCTGGGAGGCAAAACAGTTGCGGCAATATATTTTGAATAATACTACTTGGTTGATTTCCAAAATGGATCCAATTAAGTATATTTTTGAAAAGCCTGCTCTTACTGGGAGAGTTGCCCATTGGCAGATGCTGTTGTTTGAATATGATATTGAATACCATACTCAAAAGGCTAGAAAAAGTAATGTGTTGGTGGATTATCTTGCTCACCAACCGGTTAATGATTATCAGTCTGTTAAATATAATTTCCTTGATGAGGATGTTATGTTTTTGAAAATAAAATATTGTGATGAATCGTTGCCTGAGGAATGTCCTGATCCTGAATCTCGTTAGGGCATGGTGTTTGAAGGAGTTGTGAATGCTTATAGGAAAGAAATTGGTGTTGTGATTATCACTCCCCATGGATCACATATCTCATTTACTGCAAGGTTGGCATTTGATTGCACTAATAAAATGGCAGAGTATGAAGCTTGTATCATGGGACTCGAAGAGGCTATTGATCTCAGAGTCAAAATTCTAGATGTTTATGGTGATTCAGCTTTGGTAATAAATCAGATTAAAGGAGAATGAGATACTCGTCACCCTGGATTGATTCCTTACAAAGACTATTGAAGCTACCAGCAAAAAACGTAGAGCCACCATCGAACTTTATTTATCCCGAAGGAAGGGGAAATATCGAGAAAACCACAAGAGGATGGATAAGATGGTCTTACGACCAAGAGAGAGGGTAAGGATGTCAATTATGCAAGGGGAAGGTATTAGAACCCCTTAAATCGGTTGTACTCAATGGGATTTTCTTCTAAGGGCGTGTTTATCTATAATTTATACTTTATAAGGGGAAAGAAATGGTTTTTTATTAGTGCTTCTTGAGGGTCTCGCCACCCTTTGCCTACGTATCCAGTAAAGGAATCAGAACACCGTAGTTCTTCTAAAAAATGTTGATTTGTTGGTGTTTTTTAGTGGGCAACATTAACGCACACATTCTAGCAATAGGCACGGTCTGTATAGTGGTAGAACGAAGATAACATGCCCTTTGGGGGAGTTTCTATTGGTTGAGTGCTTTGGGAGTTTTAAAAATGAATTTAAATAATGATTACACGTTTTTGGATTTTTTTGATTTGTGAATGAGAAATTTTAATTACAAAAGAAGAAAAAAAGGTTTAAGAGGGAGACTAAGAAACCCTAATGTTGTCATGCATGGGTTCTAACCTAAATTCTAATTAGTTCACATCTTAAAGAAGAGGAGACTATCATACTAAGAGAGCATGTTATAAGCATAAAAGTAAAAGGAGACAATGTTCGTGAAGAGTGATCATGCATGGTGATCATGGAAAAAGTGACGAAAAGGAATTTAAATCACATTTTTGGACATAACAAAGAATTTAAATCAAATTTTAATTAATGAGTTTAGCATGTGAACGTGCATTCGTATATGGAAACAACTCCTAAATGAGGAAGTTGTGAAGAAAAGACAAAATACAACAAGTAAAATGGAAATAAGAAAATCTCAACCTTCCATTAAAACTGATATTTCTATAGTTCCCATATCCTGGATCGTCCTAGTGTTGTGCTTCCGAAGGATAATAGTTGAATTGATCCATCCAATGTTAGGAGAGTGTACTTGTTATTTGTGACGAGTTTTCAGACTGCAGTCTCTCGCTTTTTGTCCCTAATTTTTTCCTGGATCACCCTTTCCGGTTTTCAATCCACCGGGATACCCATTTTTGCCTAAGCTGCCCTTTTGGGTTTTTGACTTAGCATGTTATTCTCTTTTTTTCCTTTTTTTCTTCTTTTTTTAGCCCTAACTTTTTCTTAAGTCTCCCTTTCGATTTTTCGACTTAGCGAGTCTTTTTATGCGTAGTATTTTTGACTGAGTCAGAATTGACTGGAAGTGGAATGTCTTCCCCATCCATGTCTGTCAGGATTAGAGCACCTCCTAAGAAATCTTTCTTCACGATGTACGACCCCTCATTGTTGGGAGTCCATTTGCCTCTCGGATCAGAGTGAATTGGGAAAATCTTCCTAAAGCCAGATCACCTGTGTGGAACTCTCGAGGTCGAATCTTCTTGTCAAATGCTCTCTTGAGACGTTATTGATACAACTGACCATGACAAATGGCTGCTAGGCGCTTCTCTTTTATGAGGTTGAGTTGATCGAGCCTTGTTTGACTCCATTCAACTTCATCAAGCTTAGTATCCATCAGAGCCCTTAATGAAGGAATTTCCCCTTCGACTGGGAGCACCGCATCCATACCATAGAATAGTGAAAAGGGAGTTACCCCAATGGAAGTACACACCTAAGTTCGATAGCCATGCAGAGCAAAGGGAAACATCTCATGCCAATCTTTGTATGTTCTCACCATTTTCTGGACAATCTTCTTTATGTTCTTGTTAGCTGCTTGGACTGCCCCATTCATCTTTGGCCGATAAAGAGAGGAATTATGGTGCTCAATCTTGAATTCTTCACACATTTCCTTCATCATTTTGTTGTTGAGATTTAACCTGATATCCGTGATGATCTTGTTAGGAGTTCCATAACGACATATGATTTCTTTCTTGATGAAGCGGGTGACGACTTGCTTGGTCACATTCTTGTACGAAGTCGCTTCCACCCATTTGGTGAAATAGTCAATAGAAACGATAATGAACCTATGTCCATTTGAAGCGCTCGGCTTAATCCGTCCAATCATATCAATGCCCCACATTGCAAAGGGCCGTGTAAATTCATCACATTCAAAGGATTAGGAAGGATATGTATCCTGTCTGCGTAAACTTGACATTTGTGGCACATCTTCGCATGCACACAACAGTCACTTTCCATCGTCATCCAAAAATAACCTGCTCGTAGGATTTTATTGGCCATGGAATATCCACTGGCATGAGTCCCAAAAGAGCCCTCGTGGATTTCTCGTATGATGGATTCTGCGTCGTGTTTATCCATGCATCTGAGCAGAACTGAATCATAGTTTCTTTTTTATAGAACGTCTCCTGATAGTAAAAACTTGGATGCTAACCTTCTAAGAGTCCGCTTATCACAAATTGTAGCACCCTCGGGGTACTCTTGCTTATCAAGATATCATTTGATGTCAAAATACCATGGCTTTTTATCCGACACGTCTTCAGTTGTGAGACAATGAGCAAGGAAAACATGTGTCGGCTCCTTGTAACAAAGGATTCTTATATTGGGTGTATGATTCAGATAACTGACTTTTAACATTACTGCTAAAGTTTCCAGAGCATCTGCCATTTGATTTACTTCTCTAGGAATATGCTTGAAGGTGATCTCATCAAAAGCGGGCAACAACTCTAATATGTAATCCTAATATGGAACTAAATTAGGGTGTTGTGTATCCCAATCACCTCGTACTTGATATATCACTAAGGTAGAATCCCCATAAACTTCAAGAATCTTGATCTTAAAATCAATGGCTGCTTCAAGGCCCATTACACAAGCTTCGTATTCTGCAACATTATTCGTAAAATCAAAACATAGCCTGGCTGTGAAAGGTATGTGAGTATTGCGTGGAGAAGTCAGAACTGCCCCAATACCATGACCCATGGCATTTGATGCACCATCGAACATGGGAGTCCATCGTTCCTCTGGTTCGGGTCCTTCTTTATCATCAAGTTTCATAACGTGCTCGCTGGGAAAATCAAACTTCATTGACTGGTACTCTTCCAATGGCTGGTGGGCGAGATGATCAGCAAGAATTCTACCTTTGATAGCCTTTTGTGTGACATACTGGATTCCATACTCAGACAAAATAATTTGCCACCAAGCCAATCTTCCTATAAGTGCTAGTTTCTCGAAGTTGTACTTTATCGAATCCATCTTAGATATCAGAAATGTAGAATGCGTTAACATGTATTGCCTCAAATGTCGAGCTACCCACGTAAGAGTGCAACAAGTCTTCTCATGTAATGAATACCTTGATTCATAATCAGTAAAATTCTTGCTTAGGTAATAAATGGCATTATCTTTTTGTCCAGTATCATCATGTTGTCCGAGCACACAACCCATAGATCCTTCAAGCACAATCAAGTACATAATGAAAGGTCTCCCTGGAACTGGATGTATGAGTATTGGTGGTTCCTGAAGGTACTGTTTAATCTTTTTGAAGGCCTCTTGACAACTTTCATCCCAATGGATATCTTGATTCTTGCGTAACAATTTAAAGATGGGTTCACAGGTAGCCGTAAGATGAGAAATGAACCTGGCTATGTAATTCAACCTTCCAAGGAACCCACGTACTTCCTTTTTATTTTTAGGTACCGGCATATCTTGTATTGCTCTTACTTTGTCAGGATCTACTTCAATCCCTCGCTGACTTACAATAAAACCAAGTAACTTGCCCAATCGAACCCCGAAAGTGCACTTGTTGGGATTAAGCCTTAACCTAAACTTTCTTAGACGATCAAACAAATTCTGAAAATGGACTAGATGTTCTTCCTCAGTTTGTGATTTTTCATTCATGTCGTCCACATACACCTCGATCTCTTTATGAATCATGTTGTGAAAGGGAGTCACCATAGCTCGTTGATATGTTGCACGAGAATTTTTTAGACCAAAAGGCATGACCCTATAGAAAAAGGTACACTCAAGGAGTTGTGAAAGTTTTTTTATCCATGTCTTCAGGAGCCATCTTTATTTGATTGTAACCCGAGAATCCATCCATGAAGGAGAACACTGAAGACTAAGCAGTATTATCAACAGTACATCAATATGAGGAAACGGGAAATCATCCTTTGGGCTTGGTCTATTCAAGTCTCAGTAGTCAACACACATACGTACCTTACCATCTTTCTTAGGTATTGGCACAATGTTAGCAATCCAAGGTGGATAACTCATCACAGATATGAAGCCTGCATCTAGTTGTTTCTGAACTTCTTCTTTGATCTTCAAATCCATGTCGGGTCTGGTCCGTTGCGGCTTCTTCTTTATAGGAGGACATTCTGGCTTGAGTGGCAATCTGTGCATCACTATATCAGTATCTAAATCGGGCATGTCTTCATACGACCAGGCGAAGATATCAGCATACTCTTGAAGAAACTCAATCAACCCCTTGTTTTCTTCACTCTACAAGGCAGCACCCATCTTGACTTTCCTTTTTACCTCTTTAATACTGAGATTGATAACTTATGTTTCTTCTTGATATGGCTGGATGACCTTTTCTTCCTGTCTCAAGAGCTTTTCTAGTTCTCCAGGGACTTCACAATCTTCCCCACTGTCCTCGTTATCACGGTCAACTGAATTATCAAGGACATCAGGAACCATAGCACTATCATTTTCGATGGAATTCGAGACGGATCTGCATGACTGATGATTTTATGTTTTATTTTAGAAAGTGCAAGAAAATGAAAAGAATAGCATTGCCATTTTATTTGGAAAAGTAAAAGTAAAAGAAAAGACATGGAACAAAATTGTATGCGAAAATGCAATTTTCGTTCAATTTTAAACGAAGATTCAAATATAAGGGGCCCTTTGTACAAGTTGTCTCTATGCCTTGGGCAGGGCATATGACTTAATGGAAACAGAAAATTACACATCAAGGAAAACAACTTCAAGGATGTCCACGGCAATCCAATTGTTGAGCTCCTAGTCCGGCGCAACCTGATAGATAAATTTGGAAACATCTTCATCGTCACCTTCATCATTTGTTGCAAGCACTTGTCCTTCTTTGCTTATAGTAGCACTGATGAACACTTCAGAAATTGGGAGAACCTGCTTTCCTTTGGGAGAAACCAAACCAGCTTGCACAGAGGGTAGTGGCTGATAACCAATACCATAGTGATCTTTCTTCTCAAGTACTTCAATCAATTTGATCCAACCATCATAAAGAGATCTTGCTTCCATGAGGGATTTAACATCATTCAAAGAGGCCATGGGTGCTTCAGACTTCTTACCTTCCACGACAGGGAACCTGTCAACATAAACAATCTCCAGAGCTTAAAAGGGAAACTCATGCACCTCAACTTCAACTTCCACATAACGGTAGGTTGTCAAATTGTTAATCACTAAATCTTCTTCTCCACAAACAACAACAACTTTGTCATTTACAATGAATTTCAGGTGTTGATGAAGAGTAGATGTCATAGCTCCTGCTACATGGATCCACGGGAGACCCAAAAGGCAAGTATAGGACGGATGAATGTTCATAACATAGAATGACAGATAAAAAGTGTGTGGACCAATCTTGATAGGCAAATCCACTTCTCCCTCCACATATCTCATTGAACCATCAAACGCTCGAACACTCAGGGTGGAAGCCCTCATCATTACCCCGTCCATATTAAGCTTAAACAGAGTAACCTTAGGTATCACATTGAGTGAAGAACCCGTATCTACCAAAACTCGAGATAAAACCGTATCCAAACACTTCATGGAAACGTATAATGCTTTGTTGTGGGGTCTGCCTTCAACTGGGATCTCATCATCCAAGAAACCCAAACAATTTTTCTACAACAATATTGGTTACGATCCCTTCAAACTGGGCCACAGAAATGTCTTGTGTAACATGGGAAGAACATAAAATCCTCAGTAAGGAATTACGGTGGGTCTCTGAACACAAGAGGAGAGACAAAATGGAGATCTTGGATGGCGTCTTGTTGAGTTGATCCACCACTTTGTAATCACTTCGCTTAAGAATCCTCAAAAGTTGCTCCACTTCTTGTCCTATAGAAGGTTTAGGCTGACTATCAATCAAATGCTTGCCCCTAGCCTTGGCAAAAGCATCACCATTGTTTTCTTTGGGAGGCAGTGGTGGGGGAGAAAAGATCCTGCCACTACGAGTCATGTTACTGGTTCCGGCAATATTGGTAATATTATTGCCAGCTACCGGGGGACACTCATATTTCTTCCCAAGAATATAAACCATATTATACTCCCACGGAACTGCCTTTGAGTTGTTACATAGAGGAGGAATAGGAGTTTGATTTGTCGTGGGGGTAATTGGAGCTTAAATCATTAATGGGGTAGCAGGAGCCTGAATTGTCAATGGGGTTCCTGGTGTTGCTGAGATGCTTCTCGGATAATAAGGAATTTCCAAGACATCAATATCTTCTTCTCGAAATATCTTCTCTACTTGTAGGACACCTTCATCCATTAGCTATTGGATAGCCGTCTTCAAACTAATACACTCTTCGGGTTTAGAGGAACATGTTAAGAAAAAATCATGGAGTTCTTGCAGCACCTCGTGCTCCAACAAATGTTCTCTAACAGTCCCTAATGACATCTTGATCTCATCAACCTTGGTTACCAGAGTTTGTTCACTACTTTCTTCAATAGCATTGACCGTTGCCCCTGGGTGATGAGGCATGGGATTATTCTGAATATTGGGACCAACTGGGTTGAAATTTATGGCCTTTGCATTGAGGAGGTCTTGAATTTTACATTTAAATGATCTACAATTCTCAATCGTGTGGTAGGGCTCCAGAATGAAATTCGCAATGAGCATTAATGTAATACCCCCTGGGGAGAGGGTTTAGTGGTGGACCAAGTTCAAGCAGTTGGACCAACTGATTGGCAAGTAACTGAGGGAGAAGCTGAGTATAAGACATAGGAATGGGATCAAATCTTCTTTCGGGCGCTCTTTGTCTCTGTGGAGCTGTCGGACCTTGAGGTTGTTGATTCTGTTTTTGATAATTTGGAGGTGGTGCAAATTATTGTTGTGGAAGATACTGTGGTTGAGGAGCGAAAGGCCTTTGTTGGGCCATCCGGGATGCTGGAGTTGTAGCAGCATACACTTGAGGAACAAATTGATTAGGAACAACAGCAAGTGTTGGGAAATAATGAAATCGAACTTGAGGATATGCAGGAGCTTTTCCTTGTTTGATTGTGACAGCACTAGTCTTACCCTCTTTCTTCTTGACGAAACCAGAAAACGACTTCCTACCAATGCCATTATTTTTGGTGGTATTGTTAGGGATACCTTGGATCGTTCCAACCTTAATACATGTTTCAACTTGTTCTCCAATAATGACCATATCAGAGAAAGAAATAGAGGTATTGTTGAGCATGTGTTAAAGATAATGACCTCATAGAGTACCCATAAATAAATCAATCAGTTTATGATCCAAGAGAGGAGGTTGGACCCTTGTAGCCAGTTCACGCCACCTTTGGGTGTACTCTTTAAACGACTCTTCAGATTTCTGTATCATCCCTTGAAGCTGAGTGCGGCTAGGAGCCATGGCAGTATAATAACATTAATGTTTCAAAAAGGAGTCATCAAGTTCTCCCTAATTACTGACATGAGTTCTTTCTAGTTGCATATACCAGTCCAACGGTGCCCCCATCGAGCTATCTTGGAAGAAGTGCATGAGTAACGGTTCATTTTCAGCATAGGCTTCCATCTTGCGACAATAGGAACAAAGATGTGTCTCTGGGCAGGAGGTGCCTTTGTATTTGTCAAAATCAGGAACCTTGAACTTGGGAGGGATAATCACCCTAGGCATGAGACACATTACAGTAGTATTGAATCCCGAAGCCTTGATACCCTCCATGGCTTTGAGACGCTCTTCAAGAGCATGGTACATCTTGGCGGTTTCTGCAACTCCAGCGGCGAGATTTACGTAGGGTTCATCAAGATCAATGACGTCGTGATGATAATCAACATCATTCTGAGGAGCTCTAGTAGGGGTCTCAACATTTGCATTATCATTCCTTCCATTTGCAGAAGTGGAGGAGGAAACAGTGGCAAGCTTGGTAACACTTTGATGCAACTCTTCCTGACCCTTGATAACAGCACAAAGGGTTTCCAGAATCTGATCCATGCGAGTGTCCATGGTGTCCATATCTCAGCAGAGAGCATTCTGATTCTCTTCAAAAATATCCATAAGTCTTCGCTGGTTGCTTCTTGTATGGTAGGGATGTGAAGATGTCGTCTTGGCTGTTCACTGAAGTCTGAGGAAATGGGACCCCAATAAGTTTTTGTTGTGAATAATGAATGCATGATAGTATGAATGAATGTTTCATCTTCATTTCTTAGGAAATCCAAAGACTCATCTATCTTTTAAAAAATTTGTTTTCATTTTTGAAGAGCCCGAGCAACGAGACTTGTCTTTGGAATTCCTTAGATATGAGATGTATATACATGATGGTATAATGTCATGGTATGCTATAGCATGAGATTGTAGCTCCACATATTCTGGATAACCACTGTGTAGTCCTTGGCATAAGTTGAAAGTAACAGGATCAAAAGTATGATGTCACATGCATGAAGTCAAAGTAACCACCCATAAGGTATGTACTAGGGGTTTATCACCTGCCGAACAAGGTTCTAGTGAAACCTCAGGGTCTTCGCTCTTCCTTTGGATATTATCGACGTCCCAATTACTCGATAATCAGTAATATTGGCAGGAAAAACTTGTCCAAGTGAAGCATCGTATGATAACTACTTACGGATTACTCTGCTATAGTCTCTGCACTACACCTAAAAAGGCCAGGATGGGTTAGTGGTTCTACAACTCTCAGCTTCTCTGGTTCCCAAGTCAAAAGCAAAAATGTCTTCCCAATTACTGAGTAAACAACACTACATTCAAGGAGACCTCCACTGAGTGGGGGATTTCATGCCTCCTTCTTCAGGATTACTCCCTCAAAGTTATCATGACTATATCGCCCGTCCTAATCCTAAGTGTAACCCAAGTCCGGGTATAGGACTTATCAAATGTAATCACCCAACCCAACATCACAAAAGATACAACATATCCAGAATATGTGAGCAGCAACAGTATAGTGCAATATATACAAAAGAAAATAAAGAAATAAAAAGCGGTAAAGCAAATAAAGTAAATAAATTAACACCCAAAGAGACAAATAAACAAAACTAGAATAGACTTGCAAAAGGTGTCCCCAGCAGAGTCACCAGCTGAAGCTACTGACAAAAAACGCAAAGCCTCCACCGAACTTTATTTATCCCGAAGGAAGGGGAAATATCGAGAAAACCACAAGAGGATGGATAAGATGGTCTTGCAACCAAGAGAGAGGGTAAGGAAGTCGATTATGCAAGTGGAAGGTATTAGCAACCCTCACATCCGTTGTACTCAATGGGATCCTTTTTTTTTTTTTGCTTCTAAGGGTGTGTTTATTTACAATTTATACTTGCTAAGGGGAAAGAAATGGTTTTTTATTAGTGTGTTCATGAGGGTCTCGCCACCCTTTGTCTACGTATCCAGTAAAGGAATCAGAACATCGTAGTTCTTCTAGAAAATGTTGGTTTGTTGGTGTTTTTTAGTGGGCAACATTAACGCACGCATTCTAGCAATAAGCACGGCCTGTATCGTGGTAGAACGGAGATAACATTCCCTTTGGGTGAGTTTTGATTGGTCGAGTGTTTTGTGAGTTTTAAAAATGAATATGAATAATGATTACACATTTTTGGATCTTTTTGATTTATGAGTGAGAAATTTTAATTACAAAAGAAGAAAAAAAGGTTTAAGAGGGAGACTAAGAAACTCTAATGTTGTCATGCATGGGTTCTAACCTAAATTCTAATTAGTTCACATCTTAAAGAAGAGGAGACTATCATCCTAAGGGAGCATGTTATAAGCATAAAGTAAAAGGAGACAGTGTTCGTGAAGAGTGATCATGCATGGTGATCATGGCAAAAGTGATGACAAATGGAGTAATATCCTAAAATGCGTGAATGTAATGTTTGGTGTATGGGAATTGAATCGGGTTATGATTAACAAAGGGGTCCACTTGATTAATCTCGTGAGAGTAGGTGCTCATACCCTCAACCATGAGACCCTTTATGCATGGAAACACTTGGAATATCGACCAAAGTGGTTGATTCAGGTTATGGTTAACCAAGGGAAATACTTGATTAACCTCGTGAGAATGGCCATGCCCAAACTCAACTACGAGACCCTTTACAAAGATGCTTGGTTTGTAAACCAAGGGGAGAGAAGTTGCTTCAATGTACAAGATGAAAATCAAAAGCCCATACAAGGTGGCTATATGCATGCTCCTAGAAAGTGGGACTAGCGTGGCACTAGTATTCTAAACGAACAATTGAAAAAATCGATCGAATAATTGTCGCTGTAGAAAAGCCCATGACTAAACTATGAAATGTGTGCAGGTGTGCATTTGTAAGTGGATACCTGCTCATTGATGATGAGCCCAAGAGGAGGCCAAGTGTTCTAATTGGATAGAGTGTGCATCATTAGCAATTTAAACATATAAATAAATATCAAAGAAACTAAAATTTTAAGCTATTACAAACCATATGGGGATGGGGGTACAGGTTTATGAATGGAGATGAGTCGAATCGAAAGTTCGACTAAAAATCTAGTTAAACAAACAATACAACCAAATTGAAAGTTAATTTAAATTCCTAACTAATTAAACTATCTATTTCATAATACAATTAACTATTCAAAATAATTAATAATATTAAAAAAAAATTAGTTTAATAAGTTATTAAAAAAAGAGTAATTATATCTTTGTATTTTACACCTTTTTTATGATTTTTAAGTAAAGAAAATATTAAAAGAAAAATGAAACTAATTCTAAATGTTTTTTTATGATTTTTAATTAAAGGAAATATTAAAAGAAAATTAAAACTAATTCTAAATATATTTTTATGATTTTTAAGTAAATAAAATATTAAAATAAAACTGAAACTAATTCTAAATGTATTTTTATGATTTTTAAGTAAAGGAAATATTAAAAAAAAATTAAAATTAATTCTAAACATATTTTGATGATTTTTAATATTATTATTTTTTAATACCTAAAATCGATAAAAGAAATTAAAACTAAAACAATTAAAAAAGAAGAGAAATATTAAAAGATATGAGAAGATAAAGGGGGGTATGAAGTTCTGAAGAGGTGTATGGTCCATAAAACTGGCACAAAAGCCCAATAGTGAGGTCCAACAGAAGTTTTGTTTGCAAGGTAATGGGCTAAAAAAAGGGAGACAACCTGGGCTTCGTAGGGGGTATGGCGAGTAAGTTCAAAGCCCGAATCCAACTCAATTTATCTTTTTTTTAACACATTATTGTTTCAAATTTTATTTAATAAATAAATAAACAAAATAACAAAGAAAAGGGGACACTGTCTTTTAGTTTGAAAGGGGCTAGGGTTGTTTTTGTGACAATCATACTGCTTCTTGAAACGAAATCTCACTCCCTCTCGTTCCTCGTTGCAATCGCTATTTTCCTCCATTTGCCACTCCGTCTTGCCGCTTTAAACCCGTTCACCTTCTCTCATCTCCGATGTGGTTCACAATTGGAGCTCAACATCGTCATCTGCATTCACAAAATCCAAACAGAAGTGTAGAGAAAGAAGTGAAGGGATGCTCACCAATTGGGGAATTCTGGTAGCTATTCAACGACTGTGATGGTGATGTATCTCGGAGTAAATGATGAGTACTTCTGAGCCAAAAATCGGTGAGATCTTTCCGGTCTTGTATCTTCTTATCCTCTGATCTTTGGGAAAAAATTTCTCTTCTTCTTCACCATTTGCGATTTCGACACTTTTCTCTTTATCTTTCTCAAATCTGAAGGGTTTAGTGTTAGGAAAATGATGATAAAAAGTTTAGGGTTTTAGTTTTTTTTTGTGTTTTAAGTTGTGATGATGATGGTGACTCAGTTAGGGTGTGATGGTTGTTGATACAACTATTGTGTGTTTTTGTGAATGATTATTTCGGTTTCTCTGAAGGTTTTGTGTACATGATGTTTATATGTCTGAAGGGTTATTTGGATAAGGTGGAAGATGGTGATGATTTACGTTTTCTGTGGTTTGTGGCTACTGTTTTGTTTTGTCTGTGTGAATGATGTCTTTTTTGTTTGGTTGCTGGTAACAGTTTTTGTGGTTGGTGGTTTTTCTGTTTTTTTCTCTGGTTTGAACCGTGTTCTTTTATCTTCTTCTGTATATGTTTTTATCAAGATAAAGAGGCATTTTGATGGGAAAGACAACATGGTTTTTGAATTCTTTTGGTATGTTGTTTGAATTCCTTTTGATTGTTGTTGTTAGCCTGCTAGTTTGGTGCAAGTTTAGGACATGTTTTTGATAGCTTGGACAGTTTTTTTGGCTTGCTGTGTTTGGAAAGTTTGGACAGTTTTTTTGGCTGTTAATGTGCGGGTTTTTTAACAGTTAATGTTTGGACAATTTGTCTCATTTTTGGGTCTGTTTTGGCTGACTTTGTTTTTCTGCAATGCAGATTGTTGGCAATATTTGGTTGTTGACTTTGTTACTGCAGTAAAATTGTTTTTTTGAATCTCTTTTCCTTTTGTGAACTAAAATTATCTTTGTGATTTGCAATCGGGACATGGCCCATGATTAAAACAATGTGATTCTGACTTGTGAGAAACAAAATTGTTAAGGCCTTGATGTTGCTCGAATGTGATAATTCTTATTGTATTTTCCGAACCCTTTTTTTCTGAACCAAAGTCAAACTTTTGTGATTTGCAAAATAGGAGAAATAAGCCCATGATTGAATCAAAATTTTGATTTGTTGTAAATAAAGTGTATGAGGCTTTTGTTGCTCGTAAGCATGATTGAACTCACATCCCTAAATTCTAATTCCAAACACAAACCCTAATGATGATATTAGAAGAGAAATTGCTTGTCTCTTCTTGATTAAATTTCAATGAGCTAACCAATTCTTGTTTGTTTTTATTTTCATGTGAGGATTGATGGAAGGTGAAAAGGAAAGGAAAAGCATGGTTTAAAGATGAAGAGGCCGTGGCTTAAACATGAAGATTGAAGCTTTGACAAATGGAATTTTAGTAACTTTAGGACTTAGGAATTTTTAGGTTTAGAAATGCTTCATTTGTAGTGTTATTTTCTGTATAATGATTTGTAATGGAATGAAAGATTGTAACCTACAAATTGAACTTGAACAATGGTGTTTGGAACTTGAATGAATGAAATTGAATGAGAAATGCTTGCAACCAACTTTGTATGATTTCAAGTGGTCATGGTATGAATCCAAAAATAATTGCAAGATAATCAAATAACTTGAATCTTGAATATAGTAACTTGTGATGTAAGGAATTGGTGACTTGTGAACCAAAGGACATTGTATGAAATACCAATTCCCGTATTTCCAATTTGCAATCCAAATCCAAGTTTTTCTTTCTCTTTCAATTTTGAATCTTCATGAAAAATTCAAACCACCTTGAAAATGATAGATGCCATCTTAGTTCAAAATTTATTCCCTCAAGAAACTCCTCAAAGAAAACTTTAACCCATACGAGAAGAATTCCTTGGTTTCAACCCTTAAACCTCTTGATAAGAAATTGACTTGTAGAAGGAGATAAAGCTCAATGCGACGTTGAAGCAAAAATTCTAGTTTCCTTAACATTCAAAGGATGAACATTACCAGCTCAAACCAAAAACCCTAATCCACTAAGCCTCAGTTTGAAGAACTAAAACCACTACTCTTGAAGTAACTTGATAAAACCTCAAAAAACCTAATTCACACTTCAGTGCTTGAAGAACTAGAAGAACCAGAAAGAAATAGACTTTACTGAATATATACACCTCAAAACACTGAAACTTTAATATTGCACAAACACTGAACTCTTGGACCTCAGGTGTCTTTATTCAATGAATGAATGATATGAAAATGATGCTAATGAAATGAAAAGCCTAAGCCAGACAAATATGAAAAAGGTAGGACAAATTTGGGGTATGACAACTATGCTAGAAGATTATTACCTTTCTTTAATAAAGTTGAATTCCATCATATTCCCAAAGATGAAAATCAGATGGCGAATGCTTTAGCCACTCTGGCTTCTATGTATCAAGTAAATACTTGGAACGATGTACATCGTATCACAATGCAACGTTTTGATAGAACAACTCATGTGTTTGCAACAGAGGGAACGTCAGACAAAAAACCTTGGTATTATGATATCGAGCATTTTCTCCAGACTCAGAAATACCTGATTGGTGCGTCAAATAAAGACAAAAATACATTGAGAAGGTTGGCAGGTAGCTTTTTCCTCAATGATGATGTGTTATACAAAAGAAATTATGACATGGTCTTGCTTAGATGCGTGGATAGACACGAAGCAGACGTGTTGATGCATGAAATCTATGAAGGCTCCTTTGGCACTCATTCCAATGGACATTCGATGGCAAAAAAGATGCTTAGGACAGGTTACTATTGGCTGATAATGGAATCAGACTGCTACAAATTTGCAAAGAAGTGCCACAAATGCTAGATTTATGCTAACAAAATTCATGTGCCTCTGAAACTTCTCAATATTATTTCTTCCCCATGGCCTTTCTCTATGTGGGATATTGACATGATTGGAATGATTGAACCTAAGGCTTCATATGGACATCATTTTATTCTGGTGGCAATAGAATACTTCACCAAATGGGTGGAGGAAGCTTCCTATGCTAATGTTATTAAGCAGGTGGTAGTACGTTTTATCAAGAAGAATCTTAATGTCGGTATGGTGTGCCCAGCAGGATTATCCCTGACAATGACTCAAATCTAAATAACAAGATGATGACATAACTTTGTGAAGAGTTCAAGATTGTCCATCACAATTCATCTCCTTACAGGCCAAAGATGAATGGGGGCAGTTGAAGCTCCTAATAAAAACATCAAGAAGATCATCTAGAAGATGGTTATTACCTGTAAAGATTGGCACGAGATGCTCCCTTTTGCTTTACATGGGTATCGTACATCTGTCCGCACTTCAACGGGGCCAACTCTATTCTCTCTTGTGTATGGTATGGAAGTAGTGCTCTCCGTCGAAGTTGAGATTCCCTCTTTACGTGTGATAATGGAAATCAAATTGTCAGAGGCTGAAAGGGGTTAAGAATAGGTTTGACCAATTAAATTTGATTGAAGAAAAGAGAATGACAACCTTGTATCATGGTCAGTTATACCAGATGTGAATGAAGAAAGCTTTTTATAAGAAGGTCAAGCCTCATGAATTCAGAGAAGGCAACCTCGTACTCAGGAGGATCATGTCTTTAAATGCTGATTCTAGGGGAAAGTGAACTCCAAATTTTGAAGGCCCATATGTTGTCTTGAAAGCCTTTGCTGGCGGTGCATTGATTCTTGAAACTATAGATGACGAAGAGTTCCCACGTCCTATAAATGCTGATGCAATCAAGAAAGACTTCTCCTAAAGAAATAAAAGAACAGCTCGCTAAGTCAAAAACTCAGAAGAGTGGCTTAGGCAAAAAAGAGCGTCTCGGTAGGCTGAAAACCCGAAAGGGCGGTCTAGGAAAAAATTAGAGACATAAACATAAAAGATTCTTCCCGCTAGGTTGAAAACCTGCAAGGGAAACTTAAGTAAGTAATTGTGTCAGATAATACTTGATCATTGAAGCAAAAATCTTCTTGGACTCTCACCATACTTCAACATAAGTCGTTGCTCAGTAATTCAAAGTTGTTAGGGAGAATAGTGGTCGTTGTATTTCAATTTATCTTTTCCAATGTATTACCATTTTCCAAACTATGTAATCATCTGTGGGGTCTCACCATACGCAGACTACCATTCTATTAATAAAGTTTGAGCTTTTATCCAATTCTTTGCAATCCTCATTTTTATTCTGCTTATAAAGACTCCATTTATTATTGATAGTAATTTTCAAAACCAAAAGATTAAATAACAAAATTGTTTTTTTGAAAAGAATTTTCAAATTACTTTTTAATTTAGATTTTGTGATTCAAGAAAAATAAATAGTGATTCCAAGGTTGAAAAATCTCTGATTTTATTTACAAGTATATATTCCCCAGGAAATTTCTCTCAGGTTGCTTCTGTTGATAAGCGTATAATATTCTTGTTGTTTCTCAAATGGTTAGAGATGGTACCAATTGATGTATAGTGCGGTATTGGATTTTTCATCCCATTTTCCCCAGTGAGGTCCTCACTCATATGACAGAAGTTCATGTTAGAACATAGTTTGATTCTATAACCCTCGTAAGAGTTTTGATGATAAAAAACACAAAGAACAATTATGCACTCTAAAATTATATTCTGTTTTATAGAGAAGTTCTGATGGAAGTAGATCAGAAGTTAAGCTACAAGGATGTTCCTGCTGTGAACGTAGACTATTCTCATAAAGTTATGATGAATGAAGAACAGAAGTTGCGCTAAGAGAAAGACGTTTTAACTCTGAAAGAAAGTCTTACGCTGCAAACATGACCTTATGATTCTGACCTTCCAAAGTTCTGAAGCAAGCAGCAAACAGATTCTTCAATGTTCTGAAGTGTTAGAATTCATCAAAGCAATATCAAATGCAACGGCTACAAACAGAAAAGGATCTTTTATTTGAGGAAAGCGCATTAACTGACATTTATCAAGTTTCCAAATACTCAAGATTTCTGCGCCTATTTAAACAAGGGATGAGGATAAATCGTTTACGATTTACACACTTCAATACACAACACTTCAACGCTGCTACTCCTCATTCATACTACTCTTTAAACTGTGTAATACATCACAAGTCTGTCATACTATTTTTGTAAAGAAAAACATACTGTACACTGCTTTATTCAAATTTTGTTTAGTGCAATTCCTTGAGATAAACCGGGTTGTGGTTATACTCAAGAAGACTTTGGCAGTAGTCAAAGTAGTTGTGTAATCAAGTTTGATTAGTGAATTAAGACCTCGTTGGAGAGAGGCAAAATCACCTTGGCGGGTGGACTGAAATAGGTTGAGTTCAAATGAACTAGGATAAAAATCATCGTGTTATTTGCATTGATTTTTAAGATTCCAATTCAACCCCCCCCCCCCCCCCCTTCTTGTGTTTTTCAATTCTTCAATTGGCGTCAGAGCGCCTGGTTCCCAGTTCAAGCACTTAACTGTGTCAGTAAAAGATCCAAGCTAAGAAAAACACTATGGTGGGACCAAGTCAGAACATCATCAATGACTACCATGATGAGAAAGACAGAATCAGCGGAAAACCTCCAATCTTTGATGGAGAGAACTTTGACTACTGGAAAGACATAATTGAAAGCTTCTTTATGGCTCATGATGCTGATCTCTGGGATATGGTAATTGATGGGTACATGCATCCTATGGATGAAAGTGGTCAGAAGATTGATAGAAAAAGAATGTTTGATCATAAAAAGCGTGACTTCAGAAATCATCACAAGGCCAGAACTATTCTCCTGAGTGCCATCGCATATTCAGAGTATGAGAATATCACAAACAGAGAGACAACTAAGAACATGTTTGATTCTCTAAGAACGACGCATGAAGGCAACATGAAAGTAAAAGAAACCAAAGCCCTAGCGCTCATTCAGAAGTATGAAGCCTTCAAAATGGGAGAAAGTGAAACAATTAAAGAAATGTTCTCAAGATTCCAAATTCTGGTTGCTGGGATGAAAGTTCTAGACAAAGGGTATTCAACTACTGATCTTGTAAAGAAGATCATCAGAAGTCTACCAAAGAAATGGAGGCCCATGGTCACTGCTCTCAAACTGGAAAAATATCTTAACAAGATATCTCTAGAAGAATTTGCCAGCTCACTCAGAAGTCATGAGATAGAGCTAGAAGATGAAGAGCTTTAGAAGCAAGGTAAGTCGTTAGCTCTTAAATATAACAAAAAAATATGATTCTAAAGTTTTGCAGGCTATGGAAGAAACCTCTGGTGGATCCTCATCAGAAGAAGATGAATTGTCTCTTCTCTCCAGAAGAGTCAATCAGTTGTGGAAGTAGAGGCAAAGGAAGTCCAGAAATTCCAGAAGAACAGGGAATCAGAATGAATCATCTTCTGGATACAGAAAGTCTGAATCATCTTCTGGACATCGAAAGTCTGAATCATCTTCTAGATACAGAAAGTCAAGCAACAAGGACATTGTCTGCTACGAGTGCAATGAACAAGGGCACTACAAAAGCGATTGTCCAAGGCTTCAAAAGAAGAAACCCAAAAAGAAGTTCTTAAAGGAGAAGAATAAAAGTTGCATGGCAACATGGGGTGACTCAGATACCTCTGACGCAGACACAAAATCAGAAGATGAAAGAGCCAACATTGCTTTTATGGCCAACGTGACAGAAGATACTGAATCATCTGGGTCAGAATCAGAATTAAACACATAAGAGGTATTTCCTGACTTTACTGTAAACTTTACTAAAGCTGAATTAGGAGAAAGTCTGAGTGAATTTCTTGAAAGATGTCAGTAGCTTTGAGTCAAATTCAAGAACCTGAAAAAGGATCTAGTTTTTGACTCTGAAGAAACTGAGAATCTGAGATTAGAAAATTCTGAGCTAAAAGAAAAAAATTTAAAACTTGAAAACGATTTACAAAACATTCAGAAGGAAACAATCTCAGAGGGTCCCAGTAACTCTGATAAGATCATAAAGGAATATGATCATAGCTTTCAGAAGTTCCTTGCTAAAAACATAGATAGAAGCAAGATGGCTTCAATGATCTATGGAGTTAGAAGAAATACCAGAAAAGGTATAGGATACAAAGGTAAAGTATCCCAACCTAAGAAAGTCAAGGACTTAGTTATTAAATGCACTCCTTTAAAATCTCATTTTACCTATGGGCACACACATGACTTAAAATATACCAGTAATGATTTTTCTGCTAAACCAAAATTCAAAGAGAATTTTGGTAACACTAACAAACAAGGACCCAAAAAGATATGGGTACCTAAGGATAAAATTGTATATGTAGCAGGTACCTGGACTCTGGATGCTCTCGACACATGACGGGAAGAAAGTATATATTCCAAAACCTGGAACTTAAATCTGGAGGCTATGTAGGTTTTAGAGGCAATCAAAAAGGTAAGATCATTGGATCTGGAACTGTCGGTAACGGTAACCTCCCTTCTATTAATAATATTTTGTTAGTAGATGGATTAATGCATAACTTGTTATCCATAAGTCAATTAAGTGATAACGGTTATGATATAATCTTTAATCTTTAATCAAAATTCCTGTAAAGCTGTTAGTCAGAAAGATAGATCTATCTTATTTAATGGAAAGAGAAAGAACAATATTTACAAAATAAAACTTTCTGAACTAAAAAGTCATAATGTAAAATGCCTACTGTTTATTAACAACGAGCAATGGGTCTGGCACAGATGTTTCGGGCATGTTAGTATGAGAAGAATATCTCAGATTAACAAACTCAATCTGGTCAGAGGACTTCCTAATCTGAAGTTCAGCTCAGATGCTCTGTGTGAATAATGTCATAAAGGCAAGTTTGCAAAACCTCGTTTTAAAGTAAAAAATGTTGTTTCTACCTCTAGACCATTAGAACTTCTGCACATAGATCTATTTGGACCAGTGAAAACTGCATCCATTAGTGGCAAGAAGTATGGGTTAGTGATCGTAGATGACTATAGCAGATGGACATGGGTAAAGTTCTTAAGACACAAGGACGACTTACACTTTGTGTTCGTTGCTTTCTGTAACCAAGTCCAAAATGAGAAAGATCTTAGAATTGTCAATGTCAGAAGTGATCATGGTGGAGAATTTGAAAACAAAAAATTTGAAATATTTTTTAATGAGAATGGCATCTCTCATGAAATCTCTTGTCCTAGAACTCCCCAACAAAATGGAGTTGTATAACGAAAGAACAAAACTTTACAAGAAATGGCCAGAACCATGATCAACGAGACTAACATTACTAAGAACTTCTGGGCAAAAGCAATTAACACAGCGTTTTACATTCATAATAGAATCTCCATAAGACCCATTCTAGATAAGACTCCATATGAACTGTGGAAGAACATAAAGCCCAACATTTCGTATTTCCATCCATTTGGATGTATTTGTTTTACGCTTAACACCAAAGAACATCTGAACAAGTTTGACTCTAAAGCACAAAAGTGTATTATGTTAGGATACTTTGAATGCTCAAGAGGCTACAGAGTATACAACACAGAAACACAGATTGTAGAAGAGTCAATCGGTGTTAGTTGATGACAAGCTTGGCTCTCAAAAGTCAAAGCAAAATGAATCTCTTGTATATATAGACGTTCAGTTCACGGGTACTGAAGGCAATACATTAGAAGTTGCCAACAAAGACTCACAAACAACATCAGAAGGAAATGTCACAAGAACTACATCAATATCCTAAGAACCTCTCCAGAAAAGACTATCCAGAAGCAGCCTAGCTCATCCTGAAGACAAAATTCTGGGAAAGAAGGAAGATCCAATCAGAACAAGATCCACATTTAGAAATTCTGAAGAATCTCTCATGGGATTGGTATCTCTGATTGATCCAACTACCATTGATGAAGCTTTTCTCGACAACGACTGCTGGCTATGCAGGAGGAATTAAATCAATTCACCAGAAATGACGTATGGGATCTGGTTCCTAAACCAAAAGGGTTCAACGTCATTGGAACAAAATGGGTATTCAGAAACAAACTGAATGAACAAGGAGAAGTAATCAAAAACAAGGCACGACTGGTTGCACAAGTTTATAGTCAGCAAGAGGGGATAGACTATACAGAAACCTTTGCTCCAATCGCCAGGTTAGAATCTATCAGACTCTTAATTTCTTTTGTTGTGAATAATGGCATCACTCTCTATCAGATGGATGTCAAAAGTCCATTCTTAAATGGATAAATTGATGAAGAAGTTTATGTGCACCAACCCCATGGGTTTGAAAATTCCAAACATCCAGAATATGTTTTCAAACTAAATAAATCACTATATGGTCTGAAACAAGCTCCCTGAGCTTGGTATGAAAGACTGAGTAGCTTTCTGTTAGAAAAGGAATTCACCAGAGGGAAAGTGGACACAACATTATTCTGTAAGTCATTTAAGAATGACATTTTAGTTTATCAAATTTATGTATATGATATAATATTTAGATATACTAAAGCTTCTCTGGGAAGAGAATTTGCTAAGTCTATGCAGGCAGAGTTTGAAATGAGCTTGATAGGAGAACTCAAATTCTTTCTGGGCATTCAGATCAATCAAACTCCAGAAGGAACCTACATACACCAGAGCAAATACGTCAAAGAACTTCTAAAGAAATTTGACTTATCAGAGTGTAATCCATCTAAGACTCCAATGCATCCCACATGCATTCTGGAAAAGGAAGAGGTAAGTAAAAAGGTAGAACAAAAGATCTACAGAGGTATGATTGGTTCTCTCTTATATCTTACAGCTTCAAGACTTGACGTTCTATACAGTGTATGCTTATGTGCCAGATTCTAATCAGATCCTAGAGAATCTCACTTAACAGTTGTTAAGAAAATTTTCAAGTATCTGAAAGGTACTACTAATCTTGGTTTGTTTTATAGAAAAACCAGAGAATACAATTTAGTAAGGTACTGTGATGCTGACTTCGCTGGAGACAGAGTAGAAAGAAAAAGCACTTTTGGAAGCTGCCAGTTTCTAGGAGAAAATCTGATCTCATGGACCAGCAAGAGGAAATCCGCAATTTCTTTATCAACAGCTAAAGTTGAATACATAGAAGCTGCTGGATGCAGCACACAAATGCCCTGGATGAAGAGTCAGCTTGAAGACTTCAACATATTTGAGAGTAACATTCCTATATTTCGTGATAATACTTCTGCAATATATTTATCTAGGAATCCTATTTTGAATTCTAGGGCTAAGCATATAGAAATAAAACATCACTTTATTAGGGACTATTTTCAGAAAGGAATCCTTTCCTTAAAATTTATTGACACAAACCATCAGTGGGATGATGTCTTTACTAAACTAATTTCTGAAGATAATTTTAATTTCATTATGAAACATCTCAGCATGAAATTATGTCCATAATAAGAGTTTTATTTATATATTCATTAACCCTCAGAATTTTATGTTTTCTTTGTGAACATCTGATCAACAATTCTTCAGAAGTTAGAAGGACAGTTGCATCAGAATCTATCTAAGAAGATCTGAAGGGTTCATTTCAAAGATAAACGCGTGCAGTTCACATTATCAACATCTGTCATCCTCTCACAAGCGTCCTTCTAAGGCAGAACAAATATTCAAATTCTGAAGGGTCTAAAGCTTTGATTGGATGCATTGAGACGCGTGTCATTGGTAACTGTTTCATATCTCCACGCCATCCCCTATTTTCAGGATTCATAATTGCTGTGTAATCATTAATATTTCTCTCTTTATTATTGATTAAGTTTTCAAATTGATTATAAATACACATTAACTCTCACTCTCACTTCTTCTCGCTTTTATTTCCTCTCTAATTTTCGTTTGCAAAAACCCTTTTTCTTAGAAATCTCAATCAGTCAGTGTGAACAATGGCTTCATCTTCAAGCGCTAAAAATCTTCAATATGCTCCTGGTTCATCTTCATCAACAGCAAAACAATACGAAGAACCTTCAAGAACCTTACTTACTCCACTTTATTCTCTTGAGTTTCTCTACGAGCTTATCATTGACTTTGAAAGCATGAAGGAGAATGGGTTTGATCTTACTGCAAATCTAGATATTCAAGGATGGAAGGTATTTCGATCATCTTCTAGGTCCAGTGTTCCCAATTTTTGTAAAGGAATTCTGGATTCATGTAACCTCCTCTAATCACCAAGTAACGTCTTATGTAATGGGGAAGAAAATTGTAATCACTGAAAATTTGATTGCAAAACTGATTGGTTATAATGGCGGAGGAATCCGTTGCAGTGACATGGCTGAGAAATGTTCTGACCTAACAGCCATATCAAGAGTAATCTTTACTTTTGGGCAACCATCTAACAAGATTAAAGATCTGAAGGACTACTTCAGAATCTGTGCAAAGATCATTCTGGGTTGTATCAGGAAGCCAACAAGCTCTCCTGACTACATAAATATTGATCAACAGTTTCTGCTTTACTTCATTGTGAAGAAGACAAAAATAAACCTTCCTCACTTGCTTTTCAATCATCTGAGAACAAGCGGGAAGGAAACAAGAGAAGACGAAAGAACCATGAGGGATTGGATACCTTTGGGTAGGTTAATTTAAGATATTCTGACTGAGAATAGGTCAATAAAGTATCTGACTGGAGCTCAGCAGATAAGCACGCTGGAGACATGTGCTGGAAAACCCCTTAATGCCAAGAACCTGAAAAAGATGAAGATTATTGACTGCATTAAGAAGGATCCAACCATTGCTACAAAGGAATTCATCACATCAAGGAGAATCCCACTGAAAGATTTTCCTCTATTTTATGAAATTGATGCTTCACCAGAAATAGTTGTCAGATATTTAGAAGCATGCAAGAAGAATGGAACTACTCCAAAGCTAAACATTCGTGATCTAAATCAGCAAGCTCCAGATGTTGTCCTAAAGAAGTCCAGAAAAAGAAAAGCTACAGGAGAAGGATCTTCTCAAAAGACTCCAAAAGCTTCTAAAAAGAAAGGTAACTCTGCTTTTATTTATGTTGTAGAATCAGTAGTTTTTCCAACATCTGAAACACCCTCCTCTCCAAAACCAATAGAAGATCCCTCACTTTAAACATTTGAAGATTTTGATATAGAGTTTGACCCCTCAGTAACTCTAGAAAACATACTAAATGAACCTCTCTCTCCCAATCCACATCTTGAATAAAATCAGCCAGAACTTGCTAGAGTTCTTTCTGATATTGATCAATTTGATCCATATTTTCAAACTCCTAACCCTGAAAATCCAAACTTTCAAACTCCTTAAACAGAAAATCCAAACTTCCAAACCACTCACCCAGAAAATCCAAACGCTACCGCTTCCCAACCAGAAAATTCATACACATACTCTGAAACCACCACACCAATTCCTGGAATAACAGAACCACTCATGGTTCGACAACCTCTCTCCATCCAAGACATTCCATAAATTCCATCACCTTACCATTCCACTCCACCAAACACACCTCCATCACAAATCATCATTTCCGATTCTCCTATTCCCTCTGCTATTAATCCTCCAAAAGATCACCTTAGAACAGTCATAGACTTAGAAGCACTGGATCACCTAGCCTTAACCTATCAAAAAATTGCCATTCCCAAACCAAAACCAACTATCACCAAAGCAGATGTTTGTAGAAATTTATTGATTTTTGAAACAAAATTAATTGAATGGGTTAACTCTTTAAAGCAAGCAAGCTTAGAAAATCCAAATCATGCTGCTTCTGATTCTCACTGGAACTGGTTCAGAAGATGGTTCAACTTAGAATCCGAGAAACTCAAGGATTTAAGCTATGAACTAGCCCAACAGAACTTTTATGATCAGCTGAAAGTTTTCAAGGACCAAGTTCTGAGTCACTAGGAAAGGAAATCTATTCTTCTATTGGACAATGCTCCCTGGAAAGAGCACCAACCTTAAGAAGTTATTGAACCATGATGTGAAAATCTTCCTCTGGCTATTATTCAAGAAGAAGGCAAAGCAACTGAATAAGCCACTGAATCATAAACTGCTACAGAGTGTTCTGAGAAACTTGCATCTTCTATGAATATACCAGCTTCATCTTTGGTTATGCAAACTCTGGAAGAGTTAAAGAAAGATAATGCAATGATCAAAGAAAGATTGGACAACCAAGAAGACACGAGTAAAGAAATCAAGGAAATGATGGGAAAACAAGAGGAATCAAGCACTTTGATTAAGAACTTGCTGAAAGCGTTGTTCACACAACTTCTCCCTCCTCAACCTTAGTTTTTTTATAACTTGTTTTCTGCATTCATTTAAATTATTTTATTTGGCTCTGAAAGTGTTATTGAAATCATGTTTTAATATAACTAATATTTTTTACTCTGAATATTAGTGTTTAAATTTCTTTTTGATTCCTGACAAAAAGGGGTTGAACGTAAGATATTTTCAATAACAGTACATCGAGAAAAAGTCTCAAACATTTTGAATATCATAACTTCTCATTTTTTTCTGAAAGCAAAACAGGAACAAAACTCTGATGAAGACATAAGGAGATGCATCAAAAGCTCTGATCAGAATGAACTTCAGGGAAGTAATTCATCTCTATCTGAATACTCAACTCAGGGGGAGACTCTCTAATGCTTTATGTTCTATCTATTTTAATTAAAATATCCTAGTTTTTGTCATCATCAAAAAGGGAGAGATTGTTAGAACATAGTTTGGTTCTACAACCCTTGTAAGAGTTTTGATGATAACAAACATAAAGAATAATTATGCACTCTAAAATTATATTATGTTTTGTAGAGAAGTTCTGATGGAAGTAGATCAGAAGTTTAGCTACAAGGATTTTCCTGCTGTGAAAATAGACTATTCTCAGAAAGTTCTGATGAATGAAGATCAGAAGTTACGCTAAGAGAAAGACGTTTTAACTCTGAAAGAAAGTCTAACGCTGCAAACAGGACCTTATGATTCTGACCTTCCAAAGTTCTGAAGCAAGCAGCAAACAGATTCCTCAATGTTCTAAAGTGTTACAATACATCAAGGCAATGTCAAATGCAATGACTACAAACAGAAAAGGATCTATTATTTGAGGAAAGCACATTAACTGACATTTATCAAGTTTCCAAATCTTCAAGATTGATGCGCCTATTTAAACAAGGGATGAGGATAAATCGTTTACGATTTACACACTTTAATACACAACACTTCAACGTTGCTACTCCTCATTCATACTACTCTTTAAAGTGTGTAATACATCACAAGTATGTGATACTGTGTTTGTAAAGAAAAACATATTATACACTGCTTTATTCATATTTTGTTTAGTGAAATTCTTTGAGACAAATCGGGTTGTGGTTATACTTAAGAAGACTTTGGCATCAGTCAAACTAGTTGTGTAATCAAGTTTGATTAGTGAATTAAGACCTCGTTGGGGAGAGTCGAAATCACCTTGGCGGGTAGACTGAAGTAGTTTGAGTTTAAACGAACCAGGATAGAAATCATCGTGCTATTTGCATTGATTTTTAAGATTCTAATTCAACCCCCCCCCCCCCCTCTTGTGTTTTTCAATTCTTCAGTTCCCTCTCCCTTTGTATGCTGAGGTGGAATCATTTGAAAAACATCGCCCTTTGCAGTATTGGCATTATTGTTGTTATTTGTTGCCCAGGCAACTAGACACGGGAATTATCTTTTCTAAGATGTGCTGAAACAGTTGTCAACTTTTTGGGTTTTCTCTCACAAAGTGTTGAGTTTGATTTAAAATCCCCATAATTTTTACTTCTTGCTGTATTGCTTGACTTCTTAAATCCCCAAGTAAAGCTGAGATAATGTTTCTTCTTGAAAGTTTGTTATCCCCATGGGATTTCATAATTTCTCCCCAGGGAAGTTTGTGTAATCATCAATCTTGGTATTGAAGAATGTATATTTGGCTCCTCTCAATAATGTGGTGTCGTACTCCCCAATGAAGTCAGCACGGGGTCCCCGGTTGAAGTCTCGACGATGTGGTTTTCAGCTTCCCTAATGAAGTCAACATTATAATCTCTAGTGGAAGTCTAGATGTTGATACATTGTTTTCCCCATTGAAGTATATGTGATGTTCTTGGGTAAAGCCTGGAGGAGGGTGTTATATCCCTGTATTTGTACTGGTTTATTGTTTTTATTTGATTACTTTCAGATTGTATTTCTTCCCAGTGAAGTTAAGCCGTAGAATAAGAATTTGTTTCCTAAGTTGGTGCTTACTTTCTTATAAATTGTTTTCCTCCTGAATGTGATTTAGCTGAGTGTTGACTTTACCCAAGCTGGTTTTGTCTGGTTACTCTCAGTGTTATGTGTCTGTTCTATCAGCATATACATAATAATATTCATAAATACATCATGCATAGCTGAGTTAAAATTCATAGCTCATCTGCATTTATTATGATTTTTTTTGGCATAGTATCCTATTTGCAGAGTTATGTTACCCTCTCTCTAATAGATTGTCAAGCTTAAGCAGAAAGTGTATATCCTTTCAATTTCCCCACTGAGTTATCCCTCATGGAAGAATTTTGTTTTACCCTTCCTATTCAGCTCGTTATATGGATGGAACATGGTCCCCTCTTGAGTTTATTTCTCATCAGGTGCTATCTTAGTTGACTGTTTTATTCTGGTTTATTTCTAGTTCGAATCTGTGGTCCCCGGTAACATTATTGTTTTGGATTTCTGCAAGATTTGAGCCATGGGTTGAGAATGTGGATTTATTTTGCACATGAATATTTCATCCCCTCAGCAATAATATATTGGCACTTCCCTAGGAATTCATTATTACAACTTCTTCTCATAACAGCAAGTGGCAGGTCTCTTTATTTGAGAAACTTGTACTTCCCGAGTAAGTATGTTAGTTCCCAGAAAAGATTCATGATTTGTACTCCAATGAATGGTAGTCTCGTCATAATGGGAGATAGTTTGTTGTTGAGATTTGTTACTCCAATGGATGGTAGTCTCGTCAATATGGGAGATAGTTTATTGTTTATATTTTTACTACGATGAATGGTAGTCTCGTCATTATGGGAGATAGTTTGTTGTTGAGATTTGTTTACTCCAACGGATGGTAGTCTCGTCATTATGGGAGATAGTTCATTGTTGATATGTTTACTCTAATGAATGGTAGTCTCATCATTATGGGAGATAGTTTGTTGTTGAGGTTTGTTACTCCAATAGATGGTAGTCTCGTCATTATGGGAGATAGTTTGTTGTTGAGATTTTTACTCCGAGGGATGGTAGTCTCGTCATTATTGGAGATAGTTCGTTGTTAATATTTGTTACTCCGATGAATGGTAGTCTCGTCATTATGGGAGATAGTTCATTGTTGAGATTTGATTACTCCAACGGATGGTAGTCTCATCATTATGGGAGATAGTTCATTATTGAGATGTTTACTCCAATGGATGGTAGTCTCGTCATTATGGGAGATAGTTTGTTGTTGAGGTTTATTACTCCGATGGATGGTAGTCTTGTTATTATGGGAGATAGTTCATTATTGAGGTTTGTTACTCTGATGAATGGTAGTCTCATCATTATCGAGATAGTTCATTATTGAAGTTTGTTACTCCGATGAATGGTAGTCTCGTCATCATGGGAGATAGTTCGTCATTATGATTCGTTGTGCTTTAAAGAAATTCGTATGTTTCCAGTTATAAGTACTGATGCTGGCCATTTGTGACCTACCCTAATATTGGTATTTGCTGGTATTATCCTACTATTTCTTTCCCCCTATGGGTCGACGTTACCTTTTTTTGCTATCTTCTCTGTGAGTGGATAGTTTGCAGTTATGTGTCGATCATTGTTATCCTTTACTTTCTCTCCTCAATATTTGATTTGATGTTGCTTTATCTCCTCCTTGGGCCTTACCCCAAATAGAGTCGAGTCTTTTGTTAACCAATGATTTATTTTCATGGTCGATTTTTCTTCGAATCCTTTATTTTGTGTTTCCCCAGTGGTGTCATGTGTCGCCTTTGGATCTATTTGTGTGCATGCACAATCATAAGCATTGTGTGGCATCTTAGGGCCAAAAATAAGGTTTGTTCTGTATTTAAGTATCTTCAATCGCTTGGACACGAGGATTTTTACCTTTGTATCTATGGATAGAAGACACTTAAATAATGGTAGCTGTTGTACCCTAATTTTTTCCCCTAAGATTCCTCCATCTCATATCAAATCAATCATAACAAGATCACATTAAGGTTTGGCTCTTCTCCCTATCTTTAGGTTTACTCATGAGGAATCACCAAGCACCTTGATTTATATATTGTGATCATCTATGTTTTGTGTTGATTAAATTTTAACTGATAAATATAATGAATGTTTGCTCTAATTGATGATATTATAGGTAAGGGCACAACACATTTCATCAGGTTAATTCATAGGTTCATGAGTTTATTTCCATGCCTTCTTTAACAAAACTTCATTCAGATTTAAGATTCAGCATTGAGAATACTTAAAAGAAACATCATTATGAGGTCTACTATGATTCATCATCCCTCAATTTTTCAAAGAAAATCAAAAGATGCAAGAGTTGATTGAAGAAGTTTGATTTTTTTGGACAAGTTCTTGATTTCTTGATCACAAGTGCATAACTATCTCAATTCTTAACATTTGGAATTGGTTTTTGTTTCCATGGGTTCTTATTATCATCCATAACAACTTCTATTCACATGGAAAGAGTAATTGTGCAAGAACGTTTGTCAAAACTAAAAGGGGTTTCCAAGTCATTTTGGTGCTCTTGGAGCTAGGGTTTTAAACTTTTAAGGGAGATATCTTGCTCATCTTTTGATATTTTTTAGTGATCCTAAATACATGCTTCTCTTTAAGAGTTATCAACCAATCACTTCAAAAATTTCAAGAACATTTTGTGCGGAAGATACCTAATGATGAAGAAAGTTTACATGTCCTCTATATATGCCATCAAATTCTCTTATGTGACTTCAAAAGATCATAACTTGGACAATTTTTATCTCCTTGAGCCCACTATTTTTCCAAAATGATCTTAAGGATGTGAAATTCAACTCTTCTTTTATGTGCAAATCTTGAAAATGGATGGAAGATGCCCTAAGAATGCAAAAGATTATAGGTCACCTCATGAATTTTCACCAATTTTGCAAGGCCATAACTTTTTCAATACTTGTTATTTTTGAGTGATTCAAGTTTAAAAGTACTATTTGCGAAGTCTACTTCAAGCTAGCATCATTTATCTAAGTTCAATTTTGGAGGAAGGCATTGTTTGAACTCAAAACATCATAGGTCACTTTTGAAGAAAAAACTTCGAACTTTTCTAAGTACAAAAGTCAACATTTTTTCTCAACTTTGACTCATCACAACTCCTAGATCAAGTGTCCAAGTGATCCCTGTGATACGGTGGCAGAACCGACTGTTATACTGGTTTTGCATTTTGTATTCGCAAATGTCGCGGTAAGCAAGAGCCGCCATCGACTTTTATTTAATCCAACAAAGGAAAAGGAAAAAGAACAGAAAAAACCTTTTTCTGAGATGTTTCTGAGTACAGGGGGTAGATTATAGAAAGGGAATGTGTTAGCACCCTTTCTATCTATGGTTTTCCACTGGCTCCGAGGTACTTGCTCATTTTGAAACTGCTTGTGTGTGTTTTGAAAAGTTTTTATTTAACTTCGTGATAACCCTTGTATCTGTCCTCAAGAGTGTGACGAAGTTCTTTTTGAAAATTGTTTTGAAAAGTGTTTGTGCAAAAAGTTTGTTTGAGCAAGTACCTATGAACTAATCTACCTACTCGAAAAAATCCTATCCGTTTTCCTTTAGACAGCGTCGTCCTATTATTAAGGAATAAGTAGCAGCGTCGTTGGAGTTTGAAGGGACATTCGAAGGGACAAGTACGATCACAAAAGCAATGTTAGGAAATTTAAGTAATCATCCTAAAGCCTTAAAGATCTTTTTCCGAGGCAACATCCGAATGGGTCATTTTAGATCTTTCGGGGCTAGAAGACAACCACTAACAAACCCTATACTTCATGACCATTTACCAAAGGCAACCGGAGTGGAGTAAACCCTAGGAGTGAACATGTGCAGCAATGTGCTTTTTTTCAGTTAGATTTATCTTGCAGTTTAGTGATCTATGATTGATTCATTAATCATACACGCCTAGGTTGATAACAATTATAGACAAGCATATAAAATATAAAAGCGAGAAAGTAACAATGATACGCTATTACAAGGCTTTGGGGAGGGGATTACATATTCAAAAACCCGGGAAAAATGATAAGCGAAATATTAAACCTAATTTAACTATTACAACTTGGGAGCAGTTACAATATAATAATAAAAAGAAAATTAAAAATGCGTGGTAAATTAAATGCAAGAAGTGATTGGCCGACCTAGAAATCTAAATTGCAAAAATATTTATTTTATTTTTAACGGAAAAATTAAGTTAATTACACAATTAAACCTAGTTCTAATTATTTTGAATTATATATATAAATACATTAAATTTCCCTAATTTAATTAATACTAATTAATTAATAAAATATTTTTACAAAAAAAAAAGAATTTTTGATGTTTTTTATGATTTTGATTAAAATAAAAAATGATATATTTTTGGTGTTGTTAAAATATTTAATTAATAAATAATAATAAAAATTAAAATAAAAAGAAAGGGTGAAAAATTGGACCTATAGAGGCAACCCAGGAGGGGTGCCTTTTGGAATTTTTGTCCAGGCCCACTATTCTGAGCCCAAACATGCGCCAGATCCAGTGTGTTGGTCTCTTGATGATCTGTGATATGACTGCGCGTATGGGACGTTGGATCTGGATGTGATGAGATCTTGGGGGTTAGATCTGAGGTCTCACGGTGGACTTCGTTGGACATGGTGCATTGGAACCTCTAGGAAATATCAAGAAAATGCAAAAGCAAACATGCCTGGGGTCGAACCCAGGACGTGCACCTCACAGATTTCCTCGTTTGCCAACTGAGGTGCCAAGTTATTTGTTAATATAAATGCATAAAAAACAATATATTGTGAACTGGTCAGTGACTATAACCAAAACGCGTGCGAAGTTCAAACCATCCACTCAAGTTGTGACACACATTCGTCTCCTCCAGGGGACTGTCGTCTAATGTTCATAGTTTTACCCATGGATAATCAGGCATAACTAAAAACCTGTAATCCTCAAATATCTTGTATAGGCAATATAAATTAGATTCAAGGTCATGGATCGATTGGATTCGATCCTCTGATCATGATGGTATCAATCTTGAGATCCAATTTTTCCTGCATTTGAAAGCCCTAAAGCAACCTTGTAAACCCTAGCAATGGTGTCTCATCCAACAAGCACTAAAACATACAATTAAGTATGTAAAAACATTATAAAAGGCGATATAAACACGAATATTCTTATAACTCAATGATCATGCATGAATTATGAAAATCAAATTCAAAAATATGAACGAACCGTGTTACAGCTAGTGCTCATTTCTTGATGTTTCAGACCATGAGGATGCTTGCTATTGCTTCAATGATCGCCCAGGAACACGATTTGACCTTCAGGACGCCTTGAACTGGTCTGTAATTGAAGATTCGATTCTCACTTTTTGAAAAAATCGAAAACTTTTTTCTTGCTCTTGGAGGCAGTTGCGCGTCTGAAAGTCTCTCCTTTAGGGTTCACAATGATCTTGTATATGTATGGAATCAAATTAGGTCATTTGTTTTGGCAAGAATCCAAGATATGAATGTGTTTTCAATTTGCTTCCATTATTTCCAATTTTGGAGATTCTCTTATTTCATGGTATGGCACGATCTTGCTTGGCTATTGACAGCACATGAGTTTTCCATTCAATGCAAAAATATCCCTAAAAAAAATTATGTGATTTGTTTTGATTTTATTTCAATTTTAAATGAGTTAAATCACAATAAATAAAATAAATAAGTGAATGAGACATGGAGTGGTTCATGGGTCTTGGACCATGTTAGGAACAAGCTCCAAACTTGAAAAGATAGGCCCATATGCAAAAAAATGCAATTTTGGGCACATTTGACTTTTGGCAATTTTGCAAAAATGGTCAACTTTGGCAAGGCATATCTCCTCTAATTTTAACCCAAGAGAGGTTTTCTTGAACTTTTTAGAAAGCTTAGGATGTCCCCTAAACAACCCTTTTGGTATCATCACAATTGGATATTCCATGTTCATGTGAGAAGCTTTGACCCAAAAGGTGTTTTTGTTGACTTTTCAAAAGGACCTATAATGTAGAAATTCATATCTTTTGATGAGTGCATATTTTGAACTTGTGGGTTGAAGATGAATTGTAGGGAATTTCATCCTCCTCAAAATTACCCTTGGATGGAAAATTTCTGATAAAGCATGAAGAAGTTATGCTTGGTCAAAGTTTGGTTGACTTTTCCTAAGAAACCCTAATTTAGCAACTTTTGAGTTTTGATGAATTAGGAGCATTCCTTGAGGAATCATGATCAACCCTTGATCAAATTATGGATGTCACTTCAAAATATTGATGTTGACCAAAAATCTTGAAGTTTGACTGTATGTGGGCCACAGTTGACTTTTGACCTAATATAGTTGATTCTCAAGCATCTGAGCAGTTGACTGAGCAAAATTCTTGTGCAAGGCTTGAAATTTGACATGGATGATATTGAGAACATATTGGGGCCATGGAAGAAATTTGGGACCTTTGGAATTCACACATCTTGATAAAAATGGAAACCCTAGTTTGAGGTACATTTCCTTAGGAGAGAGTTTGTCTGGTTAACTCTTGGGCCTCTTTGAGAAAGTTGAGGACCTCAATGGGCATGTATTGAGTAAAATGAAAGGGAAAATTTTGGGGTAAAATAGCTGCCACTGTTCAATCTTCTTAAACCTGAGGATGTAGATTGGTCGTCTGCCTTTCGTGATTTGGAGGTTGAAGATGATTGAACACTAGAGTGCCCAAAAATTTGAACTCGCATGAAGTGATACTTGATTTAATGATATCGGGAATGGGCTTACAGATGCCATTTGGAAGTTGTTAGAGAATCATCGGAGATGGGCTTAACGATGCCATCCATAAAATATATCGGTTGCTTGAAAGATTCCTTTGTGAGAATTTCGGTACCTACCGTTGAGGAGGACTTAGCTGGAGAATGTTGATTTAAGTCTTGGAAAATATAGACTAGGAGCTGCAGTTGTTCATCTCTCTACTGGGGAATTAACTTCGTGTTATAAACTGTCGTCTGGAGATGAAAGAGAAGGAAACTGGATAGTAATGTTACTTCAAAATGACAGCCTGGATAGTAGGGCTATGAGAAGGAACCTGGTTCGTAGGGTTGCTTCGGAATGAAAGCCTGGATAGTAGGGTTACTTCGAAATGAAAGCCTGGATAGTAGGGCTTATGGGAAGAAACTTGGATCGTAGGGTTTCTTAAGAATGAAAGCCTAGATAGTAGGGCTGTGAGAAAGAACCTGGATAGTAGGGTTTCTTCGGAATGAAAGCCTGGATAGTAGGGCTGTGAGAAGGAACCTGGGTCGTAGGGTTGCTTCGGAATGAAATCTTGGATAATAGGGTTGTGAGAAGGAACCTAGGTTGTAGGGTTACTTCGAGATGAAAGCTTGGATAGTAGGGTTGTGAGAAGGAACCTGGATAGTAGGGTTACTTCAAAATGAAAGCCTGGATAGTAGGGCTTATGGTAAGAAAGTTGGATGGTAGGGTTACTTAGAGATGAAAGCTTGGATGGTAGGGCTATGAGAAGGAACCTGGATAGTAGGGTTACTTCGAAATGAAAGCCTGGATAGTAGGGCTTATGGGAAGAAACCTGGATGGTAGGGTTACTTCGAGATGAAAGCCTTGATAGTAGGTCTATGAGAAGGAATCTGGATAGTAGGGTTACTTCGAATTGAAAGCCTGAATAGTAGGGCTTATAGGCAGAAACCTGGATAGTAGGGTTACTTCGAAATGAAAGCCTGGATAGTAGGTCTTATGGGAAGAAACCTGGATGGTAGGGTTACTTCAAAGAAAAAGTGTAGATTAGTTGACTCGTTCGGTTTAGGGAGCTGAGTTTCCATTAGTCATCTGCAGGCGTGACCTGTATAACTGCTGGATTTGTTGAAGCTGATCGTCTTCCCTAGAAAGATAACAAGGTTAATTATGTGTGATGCATGAAATGCATGGTGATATGATGTTCTCAAAATAAATGAGATAATGATGTATATGATATGTATGCGCATGTCATGATGTATGTACATGAAATTCTACCGAAGTATGTCCGAGTTTTGGAAAGATAAATCCTAGACTGCTGCTGGAGACGCATGAATATTCTGTCAGGAATAGATTCTGCTTGAGAATAAACTCTGCGGGGAACAAACTTAGGAAGTGCATTTTTGTAGCTGAAGTGATGAACTCTGTCGGGAATTGAGCCTCTGTATCCAGAGAAATAAACTCTTCTTGGGGGATGAAATTTACTGACTCGCCCGCGATTATGAAATTCGTCTGGGGGGATAAAGTTGTCAGGTCTCGGAATGACCCTGGTTGGGGAGGTTACGTCATGTTTCGGGAAAGCCGATATCAATGCTTTTGAATACTTTTACTATGTGGGGAGTGTATGTACTGATGATTATGCTCCAAAACTAACTCTATCCCGGTACCTGCTGGGCAGAGTAACTGTCGGGTTTGGCACTTCTTGTTCTTTCCCCTGTTTCTGGAATTACAAGTAATTGTCTTTGTTTCTTATGTAAATATTTATGAGCAGTAATCATTTTCAAATACATATGTCAAAAAAAAGTCACTGGACGTTCTTGCAAAACAAAATAGAAAAAGAAAAACAACTCGAAGTTTCTTGTGAAAATGATTTGTATTGATTTTTGAAGTTGGCCTGTAATGGGCGTTTTTGTACAAGGAGGCTGACGTTCTAGTAAGAGAACACCGCCGTAAAAATAGAAGCTATACAAATTTGTGTAAAACAAAAATAGTTGTGTGAAACAACCCCATTGGGTTCCAACTCTGCTATTGCCCTTATATCTTCAAACGTCTCATCACTTTGCTGTTTGTCCGAAGGTTGATCAGATCGATTGGTGTCGTTCGAGCTTGATAGCCTATACTAAAATCTGATCGCAAGATGATCCAATGAGACATAGTGATACGCTTTATATCCCTAACCTTTTCCTGGACTGCCCTTTCGGGTTTTCAGTCCACCGGGATACCCCTTTTTTTCCCGAGTCGCGCTTTCAGGTTTTCGACTTGCCGGGTGTACAAATTTTTAATTTTCATCCCTTATTTTGCCCGAACCCTTTTGGTTCGCTGGGAAGCCCTTATTTTTGCCTAAGCCAGTCAACCTAGCGGGTCTTTTGATTAGGCGTAGTATGTTTTCACTATGTCTGCATTGACAGGGTGATGAAGGTCGTCACTGTCCATGGTGGTTAGAATCATAGCTCCACCCGAGAAAATGTTCTTAACCACAAATGGCCCTTCGTACGTGGGGGTCCATTTTCCCCTGGGATCACCTTGCGGCAGTATGATGAGCTTGATCACTAGATCCCCGACTTGATATTCTTGATGCCTGACTTTCTTGTTAAAGGCCTTGATCATTCGTTTTTGATACGTCTGACCATGGCAGATAACCGTAAGTCTCTTTTCATCGATTAGACTTAACTGATCAAGTCGGCTTTGGATCTAGTCATCTTCGTTCAAACCTGCATCCTTCATAATCCTGAGAGAAGGTATCTGGACTTTGATGGGTAGGACTGCCTCCATGCCATATACCAGAGAGTAAGGTGTTGCCCCTGTCGACGTCCGTGCTGAGGTACGGTACCCATGAAGAGCAAATGGTGACATTTCATGCCAGTCTTTGAATGTCACCGTCATCTTCTGTACAATCTTCTTGATGTTCTTGTTAGCTGCTTCAACAGCGCCATTCATCTTTGGCCGGTAGGGAGAAGAATTATGATGTTGTATCTTGAACTGTTTTCAGAGATTAGTGATTATTATGTTGTTGAGATTCGTACCATTATCAGTAATAATTCTCTCGGGCACACCATATCGACAGATCAGATTATGTCGGATAAACCGCGCCACGACATTCTTGGTTACTGTAGCAAAAGAAGTTGCCTTAACCCACTTCATGAAGTAATCAATGGCTACTAGGATGAAGCGATACCCATTGGAAGCGGTAGGTCTGATCTCGTCGATCATGTCAATGCCCCACATTGCAAAGGGCCACGGTGTTGTTAAGACGTTTAAGGGGACCGAAGGCACATGCACCTTATCAGCGTAGATTTGGCACTTATGACAAGTTCGAGAGTGCTGATAACAATCGGCTTCCATAGTGGACCAGTAATATCCTGCCCGTAGGATCTTCTTAGCCATGGTATTTCCATTGGAATGGGTTCCGAAGGTACCTTCATGTAAATCTGTCATGATCCTCTCCGCTTCGCTCTTGTCTACACACTGTAGTAATGTAGAGTCATGATTGCGCTTGTAGAGGATTCCATTACTGAAGAAGAACTTTGCAGCGAATCTCCTCAGAAACTTCTTATCCTTGACAGATGCCCCTTCGGGATACTCTTGAGCCTCGAGATATCTTTTGACTTTGTGAAACCAAGGTTTGTCTGCCAGTTCTTCTGTATCAATTTCACAGCAGTGTGCTGGTTCATCCAACCTCTCAATGGTGATTTGGGGAGCTTCATTGTCCCACCTAACTTTGAACATAGAAGACATGGTAGCTAGCGCATCCTCTAATTGGTTCTCCTCTCGTGGGAAATGTTCGAAAGTCACCTCTTCAAAGTGTGGGATCAATGTCAACACATACTCTTTGTACGGGATGAGATTCAGATTCTTCGTATCCCATTCTCCTTTGATCTAGCTTATTACCAAGGCTGAATCCCCGAAAACATCCAAGAACTTAATCCTAAGGTCAATAGCGGCTTTGAGACCCATGATGCAGGCTTCATACTCTGCCATGTTGTTAGTGTAGTTGAAACATAGTCGGGCGGTGAAAGGAGTATGACAGCCCTTGGGAGATATGATTATAGTGCCGATGCTATTAACTAGTGCGTTCGAGGCTCCATCAAAAACCATAGTCCATCGGGATCCCTCCTCGGGTCCTTCATCCGGTCCAGGTTCTTCGTAGTCAGTAACCAACATAATATTCTCATCCGAGAACTCAAAATTCATGGACTGGTAGTCATCCACGTGCTGATGATCCAAATGATCAGCCAATACACTCCCCTTGATTTCTTTCTGGGTCGTATATTGTATATCGTACTCAGTTAAGATCATCTGCCATCTTGCTATTCTTCCGGAGAGAGCGGGTTTCTTGAAGATGTATTTGATCGGATTCATCTTGGATATCAACAATGTAGTGTGGGTTAGCATATACTATCTTAGTAGGAGAGCAGCCCATGCCAAAGCGCAACAAGTTTTCTCGAGCAGTGAGTATCGTGTCTCGCAGTCGGTAAACTTTTTACTAAGGCAGTATATCGCGTGCTCTTTTCGACCAGACTCGTCATGCTTCCCTAGAACACACCCCATTGAATTGTCTAGTACTGTTAAATACAATATCAAAGGTCTTCCTTCAACCGGAGGCATCAGAATTGGTGGTTCTTGAAGGTATTCTTTGATTCTTTCAAAAGCGGTCTGACATTCATCATTCCACTTTACCACTTGATCTTTCTTCAAAAGCTTGAAGATGGGCTCAAAAGTAGCAGTCAGATGTGAAATGAACCTAGCAATATAATTCAAGCGTCCCAAGAAATCTCTAACTTCCTTCTCTGTACGGGGAGCCGGAATTTCTTGTATAGCCTTTACCTTTGCAGGATCTACTTGGATGCCTTTGTCGCTGACGATGAAACCCATAAGTTTACCGGACCTTACCCCGAAGGTGCACTTGTTCGGATTCAACCTCAGTTTGTATATCTTCAACCTGTCGAACAACTTTTGTAGATGATCAAGGTGCTCTTCCTCAGTCTGAGACCTGGCTATCATGTCATCAACATAAACTTCGATCTCGTGTTGAATCATATCATGGAACAAGGCGACCATGGCGCACTGATAAGTTGCCCCGGCATTTTTCAACCCAAAAGGCATCACCTTGTAGAAGAAGGTGCCCCACTGTGTGATGAAGGTTGTCTTCTCCATGTCTTCAGGAGCCATCTTGATCTGGTTGTAGCCAGGGAAACCGTCTAGGAATGAGAAGATTTTGTGTTGCATGGTGTTGTCAACTAGAACATCAATGTGAGGAAGAGGGAAGTCATCCTTGGGGCTTACCCTATTCAGATCTCTATAATCCACACACATCTGTATCTTATCGTCCTTCTTAGGTACTGGAACAACATTAGCAACCCACTATGGATAAGAAGTGACAGCTAAGAACCCTGCGTCGAATTGCTTTATGACCTCAGCCTTGATCTTCTCTGACATTTCGGGGCGCATACGACGGACCTTCTGTTTAACCGGAGGACAGTCTTCTTTGGTCGGTAGACGATGAACCACAATATCAGTGTCTAAGCCCGGCATGTCTTCATATGACTAGGAAAATAACTCAACGTAGTCATGCAACATTTGTAACAACCGCTGTTTGATATTAACTTCTAAATTTGAACCAACCTTGACTTCTTTTCTGTCTATTTCCGTACCCAGGTTTATCGTCTCAACCAGCTCTTCATGAGGCTATATAGCTCTTTCTTCCTGCTGTAATAGTCTAGCAAGTTCTCCCGGTACCTCGCAATCATCATCACCTTCGTCTTCGGCTTGGTTGATTAGATTTTCAAAGTCATAACTGGCAATAGAAGAGCCGTTATCAATGGGATCCATAGTGGATATGGATCTGCAGTATGATGCGTGAGTGTGTGTAAGAGCAAAGCTATTTGGATAAAGTGAAAATAGAAAAGAAAAACATAGAGCACAAAATTTGTATGCAAGAAACGTCTAATGCTTTATTAATGATATATGAAATGATAAATAATAGCCCTCACAAGCAAAGCCAATGTGCCTCGGGCAAGGCATAAAGCCGCAGAGTTTTAAATTGTTTATTACAAATCTCAAAACAAGTAAGACAATTACTGCATAATAAAAGAAACTGGTATAAAGTCCCTAGTCGTCCAGCTATTCGGTCCACTGTTGGTAGTTGGGTAGATCTAGTTGTCAATGTCTGAGTCTTCCTTGCTGTCTTCAATGGCATTAATTCCCCGATTACTGATGCATAGGGGAGGTCCTCCAGCCCGAGCGCGTCGAACAACTCTTTGAGCTCCTGAAGTGAAGCCCAAACCAAACTTGTCAGTTTTATGAGTGAAATCAGGGAGCTGTCCCCAGTTGGTACACCCATCTTTTTCAATCACTACTCTGACGTCTTTGAGGGATGCCATATTCAAAGGAGGTTTGTTGGTAGTAGTTTCAGCCGATGCCAAGATCTGGGGAACCTCTTCAAAATTATGACAAGGAGTCTCTATGAATTCCCCGTCCATCTCTACGTACCTGAAGGAACTGAGGTGGCTCACCATATACTCCTCCTCACCATGCACAATGACAATCTTTCCTCTTACTGGATACTTCAGCATTTGGTGCAGTGTAGAAGTAACTGCCCCAGCTTCATGGATCCAAGGACGACCCAACAAACAAGAGTACGATGGCCGAATGTCCATTACATAGAAAGTGGACTCAAAAGTCTGGGAACCTACTTTGACGGGGATGTCCACTTCCCCATGCACCATTTACTTCGACCCATCAAAAGCCCTCACCACAATGTTACTAGGTTTTAAGGTTAACCCCTCGCAATCCAACTGATCCAATGCCTTCTTAGGTAGGACATTCGGCGAAGACCCAGTATCTACCAGCACATGAGCCATAGTGGTGCCTTTGCACTCAATCGAAACATGCAGAGCATCATTATGATTCCTCCCTTCCGGTGTCAGGTCCGCATCTGAGAAACCCAACCTATTGTCAGCAGTCAGGCTAGCCACACAATCTTTGAATTGATCAGCTGAGGTCTCCTATGACACATGCGCAGTCTTGAGGAATGCAATCAAAGCCTTCGCATGGGCTTCAGAACACAACAACAGAGACAACATGGATATCTTTCAGGGGGTTTGTCCCAGCTTCTCGACCACGTTGTAGTCGCTCTTTTTGATTATTTTCAGTATTTCCTCTATCTCTTGCTTAGAGGCTTCCACAACAATTTTTCTAGGTGCCTCCGTCCGGGAAGGCTCACCTATAACTTCTTTTCCGCGGGTATCTGATGATTTGCCGACAGGGGTAATAATTGGAGTAAGAACAGGAGTCGTAGTTGATGTACCAGCAGGAACAGCAGACGGAATGACAAAAAGGCCTATTGACAGTCTTTAGGGAAATCTCGGGAGAGAAAACCCTTCCACTTCGGGTAATCTTGTTGGTCCCGACAATGTTACTAATATCAGGATCAGGCTCTTCATTTTTCAGATCTTGTTTGATGCCATGATAGTACACATCGAAACCATAATGCCAGGGGACAACTTTGTCCAAGGCATACGGGACATGACCAGGAACAGTGATTATTAGCGGAGCGATTCTTGGAGCAGATGTAATCCTAACAGGTCTTCTCGAGGAGACCTTGGAAGGATTGGTGGAAATGGTTATAATGGAAATGTCTTCAGATGGAATAACAGGAACCAAATTTTTCTCGAACAAAATTTCTTTGATGTCCATCAGGCGTTGAACACCTGACTTCAGCAAATGGCAACCAAAGGGAAGAAATGAACACATGTGGCAACCTTCACCACAACCCGGAAATAAACTGACCAACAACAAATTCTTTTTCACAGTCATGAGAGGAGTATAAACTTCATCCACCAAGGTCACAAACAGGTCGGTGTCAATAGCATTAACTCCATGACCGTGCTTAGGCATGGGAGCAGTTATGACATTGGGCTTTTCCGGAGCATCAAACTCAATTTCCTTGGCTTCGATCAAATCATGTACCTTATTTCTTAGAGCCCAGCAGTCGCTGGTATCGTGGCCAGGACGCTCAGAATGATAGGCACACCGAGCATTTGGATTATATCAGGGAGATATGGTATTCGGATTCTTGGGAGCCTCTTTCAAGGTCGTCAAATTGGATCTCAGCAGATGGGGTAGAACTTCAGCTAACGTCATATTGATTCGGCTAAACTGACGTTGTGGTCTTTCCACCCTTGGTTGATTGTTGCATTGTGGAGCAGCCGTGAGCCTAGGTATTATTACGGCACTTACTGTCTGACGATGTTTAGCTCTGCTTTGGACCCTCCGGCTATAGATGGCACTGGCTTCTTTCTTACCAGCAAAAGGCTTCTTTACCGAACTTGAAGAGGCATCCTTCTGTATCTTGCCGCTCCAAATCCCAGCTTCTACTCTCTCCAGTCAGAATCAGCTCGGTGAAACCAGCTGACGAGCTTCCGATCAAATGATTAAAGAATGGACCAGATAGCATCCCCAGAAACATATCAACCAACTCCTTATCAAGCAATGGGGGTTGGACTCTTCTCGCCAAGTCTCTCCACTTCTGTGCATAGTCCTTAAAGCCTTCACTTGCCCCCATGGACATACTCTAGAGTTGAGTACGAGTAGGAGCAAGGTCGGCGTTGTATTGGTACTGCTTATAAAAAGCAGCAGCCAGATCTTCCCAATTTCGGACATTGGCTCTCTCTAGTTGGTAGAACCATTCAAGCTGAATCCCTGACAGACTATCTTGAAAGAAATGAACCCACAAATTTCTATCAGCGGTGTGGGGCTGGATCTTTCTATTATAAGAGCGGAGATGACGTTTTGGGCAGGACACCCCATCATACTTTGTGAAAATTGGAGCCTTGAACTTCTGCGGGATGACCACTCCCGACACTAATCCCAATTCTTAGAAATCCAACCCAGGTATCCTCTGGATTTCCATAGCACTCAAACGATCTTCCAACTGCTTGTATCTATCCTCAGTGGGAGGATATTGCTCATCATTATAGTCGGTATCATTGTCAGAAACTTCAGGACTAGGGTCCTTTTCCGTTGTCTCTTCTTCTTGATTCTCCCCTTCTTTGGATGAAGAGGTCAGATCGACTTGTTGCTTCAACGTCCCTCTAAACCTTCTGCCCGTATTCAGAATACAGTCAGCCTTCGTCTTTTTCTTTTTCTCTTTCAATATGAGGGCATTCAGATCCTCCTGCCATTTTTACAGATTTATGAACATTTGTTGGAACTGGGCATTTTGTGCCTGAAGATCCTTGATGCTTTGTTCGGAAGACATTTCTGCTGAAATAAACAGCGAAGAAGATGAGAAACCTGTAATGGTACCTATACATGCAATGCTATGAATGGGATGCGTATGCAATGGTTTCAAAGACTTTGGGAAATTTAAATTTGCGAACCAAAATGAAACAAAGATTTTATTATTTGAATTCAAAGTTCAAATGCCTTTTAGGCGTTACAATTAAAAACAAATCTAAAAACTAGAAAAAATCAAAATTCCCATGGATGCTTCCTCTTTGTGCTGAGATAAACATTGAGTCCTCTTTCCTCATGGAGCTGCTTTGTGAGCTCTAAAACCTTCCCCTCCTGGGCATAGAACTGATCCCTATAGGTATCCCGCTCTTTCTTCAACTGAATCTAATACTTCTGTAGTTCTCCAAGATCAGTGGGCATATCAGGATGGAGAATCGTGTAAGGAATACCACCTTCAGTAGTGGGTTCCACAATCACTGGTAGAACGGCCATATAGGGCATCATAAGTTTCTGGGCGCGAGCTCGTACCCATTGGAGATAAGGCTCCATAGGAATGAAAGCCTTTGGCCCCAAAGCCTTGGTGCCAGATCTGTTTACCATGCTCCAAGCTCGTATGAACCTCTGGCGATACCCTTGAACATCATCCTCATAGTTGAATACAATTTACTCGATAAGTAACTCATGGGGACCATCCCTTCGAGCGTAACCAAATTACCGCATAGCTAAACAAGGATTGTAGGTTATGCCCCCTCTGATGCCAAGTAATGGGACATTAGGATACTCCCCACAACGGTCAATAATAGCAGTATTTTCCATAGCTCGGGAACACCACAGAATATCTGTGTGAGCGAGTGACATTATCCTTTGTGAACAACCCAAACCTTCTTCATTCTTCAGTACGGACTTAGGGAGGTGAGAAATATACCACCTCGACAGCAATGGCATGCAGCACATAAGAACCCCTCTTCTCTTCATGGTACGAGTATGGAGAGCATGCAAAATATCTCCGAGAAAGGTAGGCACGGGGTTACGAGAGAGGAAGATCTTGATAGCATTCCCATTTATGAATAAGTCTGGATTAGGGAATAGTACTAACTCATAGATTAGAAGGGCCAAGACCTCCTCAAAAGCCTGAAAATCCATATCATCCCAAAACAATTCGGCCTTGTTTATCAGGAACTTGGCTAGAAAACCCTTGACTCCGCTTCTTGTTTCCCAATTGGATACCACATCGACCCGTTTCAGATGCAAGGCTGAGGCAATGACTTCTGGCTTAGGAACTTCTTCCAGACCTGTGAAAGGCAACTGTTCAAGAATGGGTATATCCAATAATTGAGAGAACTCTTCCATGGTAGGAACCAACTGATAGTCTAGAAAGGTGAAGCAGTGGTGCTTGGGATCAAAGAACTGAAAGAGTACACTCATCATCTTTTCATCAAAGTTTGAAGTAACCAGGTTGAGAAGTCGACCATGTCTCTTAGTGAACATAGAAGTTTCAGGGACCTTTGATACTAGCTCCTTGAGTTGGGAAGGTATTTTCACAAAGCTGATTCAGATAGTGTTTCGACCAGCAGAATCCATGATCTGCAAAACAAAATAAAGATAAATTCCCTTGGTCCTTGAAATGGTTAGTACAATAAGAATGGATGCTATGTTATGATGCATGATGTCAGGTTCAAACAGGATAAATCACATGTAAGCAAAACACATAATAAGCCTTAGGTTCAAAGGCTTGCATGAGGTTAAAGGTAAGTATCCTCTTGAAGTTTAGTTGGTTTCAAACCTGTCTTAGAAAAGTAACCTGGTTCTAAAGATTCTCAATATCACTGACCATCCTTTATCGGGCAATGTTTCAGCTCAAGCAATCTTTTCTCGCGGCCGAAATATCCTGAATGTCTGATCTCAATAAGTGTAGCATGTAGTATCAACCAATCCTCAGCTTTATACCGAGGCCGACTATCTCACTACTTTCTAATGGCCATGTTTGTTCAACTAAGGTTCTAAGGACCGTTAGTGATTCACGACACCACGCGGCGGCCCTGTATTCCCCTCGTTTCCACACGAAGGATACCGGTACCAACCAAAGTGTCACACCAACATAGTCATCACTTAAACCATACCGGTCTATGCCATACAGTCTCCACGATCTATTGTTGTTTACCTAAAAAGTGTCCTCATATCCGAGTGTAGGATCTTTACAATGCCCAAGCAAAACCCTTTAAGAATAAAGCATACAAAACAAACAAAAAAGCAATTAAAAAAATGACCTAGATCCTAAGGTATACCTCACTTATTTATGTCCCCGGCAGATTCGCCAGCTCTGTGATACGGTGGAAGAACCGACTGTTATACTGGTTTTGCATTTTATATTCGTAAATGTCGCGGTAAGCAAGAGTCACCACCAACTTTTATTTCATCCAACAAAGGAAAAGGAAAAAGAACAGGAAAATACCTTTTTTCGAGATGTTTGAGTATGGGGGTAGATTATAGAAAGGGAATGTGTTAGCACCCTTTCTATCCGTGGTTTTCCACGGGCTCCTAGGTACTTGCTCATTTTAAAATTGCTTGTGTGTGTTTTGAAAAGTTTTTATTTAACTTCATGATAACCCTTGTATCTGTCCTCAAGAGTGTGACGGAATTCTTTTTGAAAATTATTTTGAAAAGTGTTTGTGCAAAAAGTTTGTTTGAGCAAGTACCTATGAACTAATCTACCTACTCGAAAAAAGCCTATTCGTTTTCCTTTAGACAGCACCATCCTATTATTAAGGAATAAGTAGCAGCGTCGTTGGAGTTTTAAGGTACGTTCAAAGGGACAATTACGATCACAAAAGCAATGTTAGGAAATTTTAGTAATCATCCTAAAGCCTTAAAGATCTTTTTCCGAGGCAACATCCGAATGTGTCATTTTAGATCTTTCGGGGCTAGAGGACAACCACTAACAAACCCTATACTTCATGACCGTTTACCGAAGGCAACCGAAGTGGAGTAAACCCTAGGAGTGAACATGTGCAGCAATGTGATTTTTTTCAGTTATATTTATCTTGAAGTTTAGTGATCTACGATTGATTCATTAATCATACACGCCTAGGTTGCTAACAATTATATACAAGCATATAAAATATAAAAGCGAGAAAGTAATAGTCCTACGCTATTACAAGGCTTTGGGGAGGGGATTACATATTCAAAAACCCGGGAAAAATGATAAGCGAAATATTAAACCTAATTTAACTATTACAACTTGGGAGCAGTTACAATATAATAATAAAAAGAAAATTAAAAACACGCGGTAAATTAAATGCGAGAAGTGATTGGCCGACCTAGAAATCTAAATTGCAAAAATATTTATTTTATTTTTAACGGAAAAATTAAGTTAAGCACACAATTAAACCTAGTGCTAATTATTTTGAATTATATATATATAAAAACATTAAATTGCCCTAATTTAATTAATACTAATTAATTAATAAAATATTTTTACAAAAAAAAAGAATTTTTGATGTTTTTTATGATTTTGATTAAAATAAAAAATGATATATTTTTGGTGTTGTTAAAGTATTTAATTAATAAATAATAAAAAAAGAATTAAAATAAAAAGAAAGGGTGAGAAATTGGGCCTATATAGGCAACCCAGGGGGGTGCCTTTTGGAATTTTTGTCCAGGCCCACTATTTTGAGCCCAAACATGCGCCAGATCCAGTGTGCTGGTTTCCTGATGATCTGTGGTATGACTGCATGTATGGGACGTTGGATCTGGATGTGATGAGATCTAGGGGGTTAGATCTGAGGTCTCACGGTGGACTTCGTTGGACATGGTGCATTGGAACCTGTAGGAAATATCAAGAAAATGCAAAAGCAAACACACTTGGGGTCGAACCCAGGACGTGCACCTCACAGATTTCCTCCTTTGCCAACTGAGCTGCAAAGTTATTTGTTAATATAAACGCATAAAAAACAATATATTGTGAACTGGTCAGTGACTATAACCAAAACACGCGTGAAGTTCAAGCCATCCATTCAAGTTATGACACACATTCGTCTCCTCCAGGGGACTGTCGTCTTATGTTCAGAGCTTTTACCCATGGACAATCAGCCATAGCTAAAAACCTGCAATCGTTAAATATCTTGTATAGGCAATATAAATTAGATTCAAGGTCGTGTATCAATTGGATTCGATCCTCTGATCATGATGGTATCCATCTTGAGATCCAATTTTTCCTGCATTTGAAAGCCCTAAAACAACCCTGTAAACCCTAGCAATGGTGTCTCATCCAACAAGCACCAAAACATGCAATTAAGTATGTAAAAACATTCTAAAAGGTGATATAAACACGAATATATGCTTATAACTCAATCATCATGCATGAATTTTGAAAATCAAATTCAAAAATATCAACGAACCGTGTTACAGCTAGCGCTCGTTTCTTGATATTTCAGGCCTTGAGGATGCTTGCTATTGCTTCAATGATCGCCCAGGAACACGATTTGACCTTCAGCATGCCTTGAAATGGTCTGTAATTGAAGATCTGATTCTCACTTTTTTGCAAAAATTGAAAAATTTGTTCTTGCTCTTAGAGGCAGCTGCGCGTCTGAAAGTCTCTCCTTTAGGGTTCACAATGATCTTGTATATGTATGGAATCAAATTAGGTCATTTGTTTTGGCAAGAATCCAAGATATGAATGTGTTTTCAATTTGCTTCCATTCTTTCCAATTGTGGAGATTCTCTTCTTTCATGGTATGGCACGATCTTGCTAGCTATTGACAACACATGAGATCTCCATTCAATGCAAAAATATCCCTAAAACAAATTATGTGATTCGTTTTGACATTATTTGATTTTATTTCAATTTTAAATGAATTAAATCACAACAAATCAAATAAATAAGTGAATGAGACATGGAGTGGTTCATGGGTCGTGGACCATTTTAGGAACAAGCTCCAAACTTTAAAAGATAGGCCCATGTGGAAAAATGCAATTTTGGGCACATTTGACTTTTGGTAATTTTGCAAAAATGGTCAACTTTGACAAGGCATATCTCCTCCAATTTTAACCCAAGAGAGGTGTTCTTAGACTTTTTAGAAAGCTTAGGATGTCCCCTAAACAACCCATTTAGTCTTATCTCAATTGGATCTTCCATGTTCATGTGAGAAGCTTTGACCAAAAAGGTGTTTTTGTTGACTTTTCAAAAGGACCTATAATGTAGAAATTCATATCTTTTTATGAGTGCATATTTTGAACTTGTGGGATGAAGATGAATTGTAGGGAATTACATCCTCCTCAAAATGAGCCTTGGATGGAAAGTTTATGATAAAGTATGAAGAAGTTATGCTTGGTCAAAGTTTGTTTGACTTTTCCTAAGAAACCCTAATTTAGCAACTTTTGAGTTTTGATGAATTAGGAGCATTCCTTGAGGAATCATGATCAACCCTAATTTATGCTTTTACTTTAAGCACCATTTTATTTTAGCATTTACATTTCATACTACTTTCATCTTTGATCACTTGAGATTTTCATTTTCTTTTTGAAGATACCTAATAACAATCTTGAACTATAAAAAACTTTAATGTTACTCGGACTATTTGGTTACTATCCTTGGCATGATGGAGTTATTGGACTTCTTGGATTTAGGATTAGAGACCTTGAAATACCTTGAAACCTGGTGACTTCTTTGGCTATTTTGTCTAGAGTTCTTGGGGTTCACCCCAAGTCATTGGGTTGTTTGTTTTATTTGTGTGTAGGTTATTCTGATTATATGCTTTGTCTATGATTGGGAATTCATCTTTATACAGCCGCTACTCTGCCTAATTTTTTGTGAAGACTTAATACATTTTAATCTTGGTTTCCTTAAGAGGTTTATTATCTTTGCATGTTTGGTTTTAATCTAAAGGATGAGAATTCTACATTGACTCATTGTGTCAAGTGTTGGCTTCTTGTTGGTTAGACGACTCTTTTCCCTAGATTTTAACTTATGCTTTAGGGTAGTCCCTTCATCTCCTCCCATCTTCTTTAATTTCAAAATTCTTCTCCCTCCTTTTCAAAACTATTCTTGGTTTCTAAACTTGAACAACTTTCACAATAAACTTAGACTTAGGTCCATGCATTTTCAAAAATGTTTTCTTAATCAAATTTTAATCAACTTAATCATACTTTGACATTTTTTGTGAGAAGACTAAAAGTCAATCAATCTCATTCAAACCATTTTTTCCATTTTTGCATTTTATCTTAAAAAATTTTCTCAAAAGATTAGACTCTTGTCAATCCTTGTAGTTATGCGAGCTACTATACTTCTACAATATGTAGTGAAGTGAGATATTTTCCACTTGGGTGTTGAGCGAGGCTTTATTAATTTTAAAATCCAAGCTATATCTTCCATGTTGAGATGATGCAAATTCTCCTTTCTCATAATCGTGGGTAGTAAGTATGTTCTTCCACTCGGATAAGACAATGATGTCTCGTCTCTTAAAATTAACCAACACACTTGTGTTTTAAAACTTTTAAAAGTGAACTACGACTACCCCGATCCCCTATTGTACGGAAGGTGGTACTTAGGCATTAAAGGTTCACAACCGCGACAGGTGCAAAAATTGTAATATATATATATATATATATATATATATATATATATATATATATATATATATATATATATATATATATATATATATATATATATATATATATATATATATATATATATATATATATATATATATATATATATATATATATATATATATATATATATATATATATATATATATTTCTTTTCTCATCTCCACCATCGATTTTTTTATACAACTCTTATAGTCAAAATACACAGATTTTCAAAGAGGTTCCTGCGGAGTACCGTAGATGTTTAAGGTTCAAATACCTTCCCTTTGAATAACCAACCCCCGAACTTAGATTCTCTCCCCCTTTTGGGTTATTCACTCTTTTCCCATTCCTTTGGAAACAATAAAGTGCGGTGGTGATTTTTATTTGATCTGTGCGAGTCAAGTCAATCCAATGGCTTAGTCTAAACATTTATAATGCTACACCCATTTATAAGAATCATATGGCTTATGCATCTTGCATACTTCATGTACATACTTCTTATTAGGAAATTTAGCGTTGCATGCATCATTACTCAGTAAATGGTCATGGGATCGAGGTATTTCTTTTCGGAAGCTACACAAAAAAAGATTGTTCCACCGGGAAGTATAACAAGGCAAAACTCTGGTGTTTCAAGGTTTAAATGTGTTATGTATGTTTCACAAGCTATCAAAGAAATAATTAATAAATCCATCATCATTTCAAGTTCTCATGTATTTCAGCTCACTCTGAATTATGGAGAAATCAGGTGTTTCAGTGAATTTGAGACGGTGCGAACCAGAACCATCATTTTTGCTGGTTTGAGCTTAGAAATTCGTAACTTGCAATTGGGATAATGTTTTCAAATTGTTCCTCAGGCATTTGAACCGTCTCGGTATTTTCTTCATTTCATCTGTTCAGACTGGAAGCCGATTCTCTGAAGAAAGTCTCCAAAAAATTTGATTTCCCTGAAACGGTATTTGAATTTAATGACTGGTTATCTGTTTCTCGGGTTTTCGGAAATTTGTAACTTTCATCTTATTCAGTTTTTTCAGTTGATTCTTAGAACGTTGAGACCGTCTTTATTTTTTTTATCATTTCTTGTGTTTGTATCGAAGGCTAATTTTGTGAAGAAGATCTTCGAGAATTTTAATTCTTTGAAGATATTAGGGTGAATTTAATTACCGGTCTGCCGCTTAGAGGGCAATAAAAATTCATAACTTCTGATTAGAATACTGTTTTGGAGCAGTTCTTGAGGTGTTAGAACCTTCTTAGCATAATCTTCATTTTGTATGTTCGGCTCGGAAGCTGATTCAGTAAGGAAGATCTTCGAAGATGCGGATACTTTGAGAAGATACAGTGAAAAATCGGTGAAAATGGTGTGCTGAACCATTATTTTTCAGGCGTTCAAAAATTCATAACTTCCACCTGGTTCGATGTTTTAAGTGGTTCTTTGGGAAAAAAATTCTTCTTGATGTCATCTTCATTTCGTATGTTCTGGTCAAAGGATGATTCTTTGAGGAAGGTCCCCGGAAAGGCGAATTACCAGAGAAATTATTGTACTGAACCGAATTTTTATTCCACCATTTTTCTATATTGTAAAAATCATAAATTCTTCGATTTTTATCGTGTCAAGACGATTCTTTCACCATAATTTCACAAATGATGTGGCTACAAGTTTGCTTCAGATCTCGAGTTCGAACGGTACTTCGAAGGCTTCGATTATTTTTCGTTTCTCCGATCGACTGGTAAAATAAGTTGTGTTGCAGATTTTTCTTATTTGGGTTCTCGCCACTCGAAAATTTATAACTCGCTCGACTTTTATCATATCACGTCTGTTCTTTCAGCACAAAGTCATAAATTTCGTCATCTACGATTTTATTGTTGGTCTCGCATCGAGATTTCACATTGATTACCTTTGAGCTTGTGGATTTTCCATTCGAATACATTTTCTGACACTGAAAATTCAGCTTTGTGAAGAAATTGATTGGGCTTTCTCTTGACCCAAATCAAGGCCCAATTGTCAATATTATATATTGATTTTTGCCTCACTATTTTCACAACACTGAACTCATTTGCTATATTTCACATTCAAAAATCTCAAAACTCTCTCAAGTTTCTCTCCCTCCAAAAAAGATTCAAAGTACAAAGAGACTTCGTCTCCTCTCTCTCTTTCTCACTTTCAGCAACCTCCTAGCTACCTCTGCAGACCACCATATCTTCCACTGGTGACCTCCACACTTCACCACTACTCCCTCTGTGCTCTCCTTCTTCGCACGACCGATTGGTCATATTTCTCTTCGTGTCACTCTGTCACGCTCCGGCTCCCTTCGGCCAGTATCTCCCTCCGTCGTGACTACTCCGATTTTGGCACTTCTTCCTTCCGGTCATCTTCTCCGATCAATTTCTCCATTAATTCGGTAATTCATCATCCATGTGCTTAATTGATTTTTATTTGAGATTTAATTGACTTTGATTGGATTTGAAATTTTAGATTAAGTTGAATTGTGGAATTAAGTGACAATTTATTCTTGAATTGTGGATTTAAGTATTTAATTATCAAATATTATGGATTAAACCGATTCTTGAACTTCAAGTATGAACAAATGCGGAATTGGATGATACTTTAATTAATTGTTCGAAATTCGTGAGCATCAATGCGGTAGCTTTGACTTAATTGTTGATTTTCTGCATCGAAACTTAAATCTGGTTTGATAATTATTGATAATTAAGTTTCATGAATTGATTTAAGTCGATCTCGATAACTTTGAGAATTGATTTTGTTTCGATTTACGCGTCGTAATGTGATTGTGATTCATTATCCCTTGATAATTGCTTAAACTCATGAATCAAAATTAATTTTCAAGTTGCCCAATAGCTTTCGACGCGTAAATTGATCTTGTTTCATTGTTTGATAATGGTGGTGCCAATTCAATGGATGCATTTTGTTTGTAAATTCCGTGTAAGTTTTCATGTATTGATATTCGAATTTTGTACATTGAAACATTGATTTTCTAATCAATTCTTGATGAATATCAACATGTGAGCTATGTTGTCCAGGATTTACAAATATACCGTAAACCATGATTTAGTTCTGACTCGACGTGTTTGTGAGCTTGTTAACACAATTGGTGGATACCGGTATCAATTTTGGTTGATTTTGTATCAACATTTTTTAGCATTTTCTGTATGATAAACGTGCTGTCTGGAATTTTATTTTACATGTACATGTTGCTTTAATTGCATTTCAATGTTTGATTATACATATTTGAGCATTCCATGAGCATTAGGGATGGGTTTTCTTGCTTCTGATGCGAATTTTCAATTAATCCCATGCTTTGGTATAAGTGTTGTTAGGATTTGTTTGATGCATGTATATGTTGATCCAATTCTCATCTAATGCATTCTTATGATCATATATTTGATTGTTGAACAATTGTTGTTGAGTTTGTTCGATTTTAATGCGGTTACTCGAGCTATTTCATGCATTCATACCATGCTTCCCGGATTTTCAAATGATCCTTAAAACTTGATTTTATTGTTGGTGAACGCATCATTACACTTTTTTTTGTTCATGTATGATATTTGTGATGATTCCAAGTGATTTTTAAACCGACTTTTTCGCACTTCAAATTATGAAAAAATGTTGTTTAGGGTTTTTAAATGCATCTACGTTCATGTTTCGATTATTGATTGATGCATTCATAATTGTATTCGAGCATTCGTAAGCCATTGATGATGAGTTGTTGTGGTTTCGACTTGAGATTTTGAGCCATTTCATGAATGAGCGCGTTGTTGACCGACTTTTGGTTTTCACCTTCCGTTTCTTATTCGTACATTTCTCCTTTTTATTTCATCATTACTTTTGAGTTGTAATTCGATAATTGAGTTTGGTTTATGTTGCATTGTTATTTGCTAACTCGTTTTTGACTTGTGCAAGTTTTCGAAGGCTTTTTCGTGCGACACACGACATTTGGATTATTTCTTCACTTGTATATTATTATCTTGTGTAGGGACTTTGATTCGATGCGACATACTTTCCACATGTGATTTATTTTCACATTTGCGACATTGTTTTGGCTATTGGATATTATTTATGACCGTTTCTCTGCTACATGGCGAAGCTTGCATGAAGTTTTCGGGTTTCTTTGCTTTCGTTTGATAATTGACGAACTTACGTTTGATTGGTATTCTTGTCTGTTTATTTTTATCTCGTTCATTGTTGACCACTTTCTTTGCCATGAGAAGTAGGACTAGAGATGCATGACTAGGAGTCCCTACTTTAGGTGGGCAATGCTGTTTTAAAAGACCATTATAAGGCAATTCCTACTTGTGTTTGTTTGTTTACCATTATGTGTGTTTACATTTGTGCCAAAGGTCTAAAAAAGGAGTCCCATTACCATTCCCCATTGATAAGCCCTCAAATAAGGAAAGTGGAAAAGGGTCCGCAATCGACCCCCACAATTTCTAGTCCAAAGGACATTCATAGCTCGCATCGTACATCGATGCTACGAATTATGTTGTTCTTGTATCAAGTCGGTCAAGTGGAGAAGGGTTCGCAATCAACCCTCATGCTTTGTCATTAGCTCACGTGTTGTGCACGTTGATGCTCCAATGTGATCTCATTATTTTCTTTTATTTCCTACCTCGATAACATGATATCTTGGTTAGGTGACGATTCACTCTCATTCTTCTCTTGCCTAGATAACGTGATATCTTGGCTAAGAGTCGATTCCCCTTATTCTTCTTGCCATGATGATGTGCTATCATGGTTAAGAACTATTGATTCCCCCATTCTTGGTTGCCTTGATGATTCGATATCTTTGTTAAGACTCCCTTTGTCCTACCTTGATGGCTCGATATCATGGTTAAGTGACCCTTCTCCCTTTATCCTACCTTGATTGCTTGATAACATGGTTAGGTTCCCTTTCTCCCTTGTCCTACCTCAATGACACAATACCGTGGTTAGGCGTGATCCCTCTCCCTTTCCTTCCTTGGAAACATGATACCTCAATTAGGCGTGTGTTATTTGAGTGAGTGAATACTCCTCAAGCTTTGTGTGTTTACTTTTAATTGCATGATTTTATGCTCCCGTAGGATTTCTCAATTCAATCTTAGGAAGCAAATTGAGATAGACCTTAGGTTGAAAACCATGGATGACAACTCTAGGCTTATTTTTCTAGTTTACCTTAGGCCTTTTTCTTTCTCTTTTTCCTTTGCATTAAAACTAAAACTTCTTTTTTCTTTCAAACTTTAAAACACTCTAATAATACAAAAACCCTTTTTCAAGGTAAAAACAACCAACCAATTCAAACATCATTTTGCCGCTTGGATTTTCTTTTAAAACCCTTTTTAAAGGTTAAAAAAATACAACAAATTAAAACATGTGAGCCAAACTACGGCGCTCTGATTCCTTAAAAGGGATACATAGGTATTAGGTTGCGGGGTCTAGCCGAGCAAAACTTTGTAAATATTCCTTCTTTTCCTCGTGTTTTCTTTCGCATGCATTCCCTCTTAGCATTAAGCTTTAGACATAGATTTTTACACACCCTTAGATTAGAGCAAACTTAAGTGGATCCTGTGGAGTACCACATACATGTGGGGTGCTAATACATTCCCCTAGCATAACCGACTTCCTTACCATTTCTCTTGGTCGCAAGACCATCTTATCCATTTATTTGGGGTTTTCTCAATATCTTCCCTTCCTTCAGGATAAATAGAGTTTGATGGCGACTCTGTTTTTTCGCAGTGCGACACATGTATTCTTCTCGGATGCAGTTCCAATTTTTCTTGTCTCATTCTCTTTCATCTGAAACATAGAAAAAAAAATATAGAAGTAAAATGCACCGAAAAATGAGAAAACTAATTAAGATTCAAAGATAAAATACTCTAGAAACACAATTAAAATGATGATGATCAAATCCCCTTAACTTAAAAACATTTCTTGTTTTCATTTAATTAGCTAAGATATGGAAGATTAGGACTTAGAAAATTTCTCTTAAAGAAAATTTTGAAGGGATGCGTATAGGGTACCTCTTGTAATTAAAGTTCTTCCTCATCCTAGGTTTAGATCATTTAGTACTTACCTCAACTTAAAGCTTTTATGAAAACACTTATTTAAGCTTTCCTCAAAGATAAAATATTCGCCTTATTTTGACTATAAGTATTTGCACCTACCACTTTCTATTTAAAACATAATTGTGATCAATTTTAAGGCATTTTTTACATTCCTTCCTACACTACCAGGAAACAGGTTTTTTACCTCTGTCAAAACATGACTTTTACCTCAATAAAACATGACTTTTACCTTATGATGGTTTTTTCACTAAGGTGATAACACTCACTTAACTTTTCCCATCGATTGGTATTTTCACCAAGGAGAAATCAACAACACACAAATCATTCTCTGGGATGGGTTGCAAGAGTAGAGAAATATTTTGATCAAGATTGGTTTCTTAATGTAATATTTTCATGTAATTGCTAAAATTATTTTCTTCAATGCATCTTGTAAAAAAGGTTTGATTTTTTATGAAAGTACATATGTAGTTGTTGTTCTTCGGTTTTTATATTTCTAACAACACCAATGTATTTACTCATGGGACAAGGAAGGTTAGAAGTCACATGATGGGTATTGTAAAACCATCTACAATAAAATAAGATAACTTTGATGCAAATTAGGGGATTGTATTAGATGCAAGGTTTCTAGATAGGGTTTTTACATTACCTATCTTCACTGTAAAGAGCATACCTCTAAATTGTCATATTGTTTCTCTCAGGCATTGAAAGTTGGGCTCCTCAAGGTGGTTGATGAGCCAGGAACTATAGGTGCTTAGGTTTGGTTCTTACTTGTCCCTTATTGTAATTTACAAGTGGCCAAGCCTTCCAAATAGGCAGAATCACATGTTTGGGAATCAAAAAGCCTTGTAATAACATCATATTTTGGAGTGTTTAGCTACTTGGTGGAATGTAGACGGTCTTGCCAAGTTAGTTGATAGTGTGTTGGGTATCTTTTAGCAAGATAATTCGAGATAGGAGGGAGTTTTTAAGAATGAGATATATGAAAATGTGAGCTCTAATGTCAAGCAATGCCTTCTTACAATTGCAGATGGTCACTTTATAGTAGCTGTAAAAGTGTTGGGGTCATCTAGTGTAGCCCCCTATAATGAATATACTATGAAGGCTTTAAAGGCTAAACACTCGTACAAACCACCTCCTTTCATTCCAACTTGTTATACCCTAAAAATTTCCATCCCATTTTCTTCAAGGTATGCTTCTAGGATTTTCAATTGCTCAAAGCTACTCAAGGTTTGGTCAAATAAATTCTCCTCCTAAGCAGTTGACCTACAACTAGGGTTTCACTTTTCTCAAGGAAATTTGAGCTTATAATGCCTCAAGTGGATTTCATGGGTCCTCATATGTCTCAAGGAATTCTCATGCTAAATTTCAAGTCTTGCATCACAAGTTTGCTCAGTCAATTGCTCAGATGACTGAAAATCATCTATATTGGACAAAAAGTCAGCTGTGGTCAGCATACAGTCAAACTTCAATATTTTTGGTGAACATCAATATTTTGAAGTCACATTCATCATTTGATCATGGTTTGATCACGATTTATCAAGAAAACTCGAGATTCATCAAAAGTCAAAGGTTACCAAATTAGGGTTTTCTTAAGGAGAAGTCAACTAAACTTTGACCAAACATAACTTTCACATGCTTTATCAGATTTTTATCAACTAAAGCTCATTTTAAAGGAAATTCAATTCTCTACAAGTTTGTCTCTTTAAGCTCAAGTTCAAAAAATGCTTCATTTGAGAGATATAGACCAAAACATTATAAGTCATTTCAAAAGTCAACAAAAAGACACTTTTTGTCAAGGCAACTTACATCAATATAAAGTCTTCAAATCAAAAAATGATCAACAAACTAGAGATTATATAGGACATCTTGATCTTTCCAAAAAGTCCAAGATCACCTTCATAGGATAAAAATTGAGAGAGTTATGATTGGTGCAAGTTGGGCAATTTTGAGAAAATACATGAAACCAAAAGTGATCAAACTTGAATTTTTCGGCTACTGGGCTTATGTTTCAAGGTCGAAATGTGTTTTGTAACTCATAGTGAACCTATGAACCCATTCATACACCCCTTGGATTTTTATTCAATTTATTTTTTATATTTGATTTACTTAAAGTCAAAATTAAATTAGATCAAGTCAAGGCTTTCTTACAAAAGTCCAAGCCCACTTCCTTTTGACATAATTCATCTCTATATATTCTCACTATTTAGACAGGATAAGACACGAAAACCCTTGCAAGATCATCTTCCAAAAAACTCAAGAAACTATCCAAACTAGGGCAAATCGAAACCCCATCTTCAAGCCTCCCTCAAGTCCAAAGACCTGTCCCATTAAATTCCAGAAGCACTATAGGGTAAGATTGGATCGATTATGATGATCCAAAGAGCATGAAACAAGCATACATGCCTCGCCAGTTTTCTTGATTTATTGCAAATTCATATTTTTGTTTTCATGTTGTTTTAATGCATACTGACATCACTAACATGTTTCTGAGGTATAACAACGCAGGATAGACCCATTGCATGGCCCTCGTGACGATCAAATCACACTTGGCCATGTTTGAACCTTTTCACACTATGTGCTTCGTATCTCTTTTTGCAAGGGGAATTAGTCAAAACCAAGGCCACCATTGGATTCAGGAGGGCTGATTTAGGGGGGTAAGGTCCCCTTGGATCTCTAATACTTCTTGTTTTTGCAGGTTAAAAAATGTGATCGCTGGAGAAGACGACTAGAGCTAGGCCTCATGCACTTCTCCGGCCCAGTCATTTTGTTTTGTATTATATTTACTTGATTTTAGCATGTTACCAGATGAACAATGCAGCCCATTAGCAAGCACGCGCATGATAAGGCTTTGGTATACTTGGATGGGGGTTCGATCCCTACTTTTGACGTTTTGATGTTTTTCACATTCTTTCATATTTTGTAGGTTTTAATATGTATTGTGTTATTTATATTCTCCTAACACAGGCGTGCGCTTGGCGCAGTGGCAAGGCCTGTTGGTGAAAGAGCAAAGGGTGTGGGTTCAACACCCACCCCTAGCAGTTTGCTTTGTTTTGCTTCCAACCTATTGTTTTTCCTTAATTTCTTCCCTAACCCTAACTCTTTTAACCTTAATTTATTTTTTACAAACCTAAAGATAATTTTTTTTAAACCCTGAAAATAATTAGGTTTAGTTTTTTATCATTAACCTTTTAATTAATTTATTTAATTAACTTTTTTAATTAAAATTAATTAGATTTTTAGGTTTTAATTTCATAAAAATCACCAAAATACATTTCTTTCCTATTTTTCTCTTATTTTATTTTCTTAGATAAAGTGTATAGGGCGCGTTCGATTGTAATAGCATAGTTTTATTTTTTGAACTTTTTCCCCATTATGTAATTTCTGAGTATGTAATAGTTTTAGGATTTATTTTCCGCATCTTTATTATGTAACTGCCCCAAAGCCATGTAATAGTGTATGACTTTTATTTTCCGCACTTTATATTTCTCCTACTATATTTACTATTACTGTGTAGTAATTAGGGTTTGTATGGAAAGACTAAAACCAAATACTAGAAAACCCTAAGTTCAAAGATAAATAACGGAATTGAACGCATTTGCACACTTACACCTTTAGGGTAACCTCTCTTTGTTGCATTCAGATTAAACGGTCAAGTCCCTCGAAATTGGGGATGCTTTAGAAAAAGACCCTCGATACAAAAGATCATAGTCCCTCGATGACCCTTCGATGTTGCCTTTAGAAAAATGATCTAGTCCCTTACGAAATTGCTAGAGCATCCTTACAAGTTTCCTTCAATGACCTTACGATGACCCTACGCATGTCCCTCACATCCAATATATAGGGTTTCCTACTAACTAATGGTACGACTAACACTATCTAAAGGAGAAGGAAAAGTACAAGAACGACCTTGAGAGGTAGGATATTGTTAATCGCTTGCTCACAACTTTTTATAAACAACACATTTTTCACACTTTCAAAACAAAATATTTTCAAAATACTTTGTACGCATTCTTGAGGACTGATACAATAATCATTACAAAGTATGCCTCACTATGGAATTTTTTTCAAAATATTTTCAAATACTTACACAAAAAAGGAAATTTTCAAAGTTGAGCTAAGCGATTAAGAGCCCGTAGATAACTACGGATGGAAAGGATTCTAACACTTTCCCTTTTCATAACCTACTCCTCGAACTCAAAATCTTCAAGGTCTTTCATGTTCTTTTCACCCTTTCCTTATTGGATAAAAGAAAAGTCGGTGGCGACTTTTACTATCTGCAACATTTGTGATAAAACGCGAAACAAGACAGTTTTACCGCCGTACTACAGAACTGGCGACTCTGCTGGGGACTATTTAAAAAAGAGGGGTTACCTTAGAGTCTTAGATCACTTTTACTTGCTTTTATATGTCTGCTTTGTTTTCTTCAAAATTGAGGTTTGCTTGGGTTTAATTTCTTGCAAAGGTCCTACACCCGGATCTAGGGATACCTTAGGTAAGTAGCAATAGATCATGGAAATTGTACAGTGTAGACCGATATGGTTGAAGTGATGGCTATGTTAGTGTGACACTTTGGTTTGTATCGATGTTCCTTGAGTCAGTCGAGGATAGCATTGGGTTGCCATGTGGTGTCATAAGCACTAACTGACTTTTAGAACATTAATTGACCCATCTTGGCCATTAGAAGGTAGTGAGATGGTCGACTTTGGTGCAGTCCAAAGTTGGTTGATACTTTATGCTACACTCATTGAGATTCGAATCACGGGATATTTTGGTGGCAAATCAATTATTGTACTAAAATAAAACTTTTGAGAAAGATCTGTGATATGAGATCCTTAGAACCGGATTACTGTTTTTAGGATAGGTTGAGCCAACTTGACTTTACTAGAGAAGGGTACTTAACTATGGACCCCATGCAAGCCTTTAAACCTAAGGCTCTGGCGTGATTTGTTTGTGCTTTCTATTTGGGTGAACATAAACATAACATCATGGCATGGAATTTTTACTAACCATTTCAAGGATCTTAGGGACCTTTGATGCAGGCTTATCTTAAAGTCTGACTATTAACAAGGGGGCAAGATGATTTATTTTCCTCTAACTAGACACCGTCAAATACCAAAGTATGTTCTTTTGAGTCAGAGGCTAGGACCCACTTGATATGGTGAGCTCGATTCTTATAGAAGGATGTTCAAAAACAAAGACGCAAAGTTCTTCAGTCAAAGCTGCTACCAGACTCAATTTCTAACATTTCCTCTTTGTTTATCCCACGAGATCCTTGAAAACATTGCATATGCATCTACATACCATACATATAATTACATAACAAGTGTCCAAGACAACTTTTCTCATCTTCTTATTGTTTATAGGTAAAAGATGGATCTCGAACAAACATTCAAAGATCTTCAAGCTCAGAATACTCAGTTCCAACAAATGTTCCTCAACTTAGCCAAGGGGTAGGAAGAACTGAAGACCCTTATCATTAAAGAGAGGAGGAAAAAGACAAGGAAACCAATCCGCATCCTTAACATGGGAAGAAGGTTCATAGTTCCTATCAAGCAAGCTCAAGACTATGATATCCTATCAAACGAAGATGACAATTAGGGTGAAGATGGTAAGAGTGTGAAGGCTGAGAAAGGAAGTCACCTTGGTTATGGCCAATATTCTGATGAAGATGAAGAATACTATTCTGACAAAAAGTATTCTCCTGCTGATGAAAAATATAAACAGCTGGAAGATCGTTTAAATTCTATGGAGATCCAGAGGCTGCCTGGATTGAATTTTGAAGAGTTGGGTTTAGTTTCAGGAGTTATCATTCCTCATAAATTCAAAGTCCCTACTTTTTCAAAGTATGACGGTGTTTCTTGTCCAAAGCTTCATCTAAAGTCATATGTTCGTGTTGTACCCCAAAATTTGCCCTCCCATTTCTCAGAGATTCCTCCTGGACTCTCAGTTTTTCTTCTATCAAGTTCCAAGTCTTGAATCATCACTTTTCAAGGAAATCATCCATAAGGGAAAAATGGTCAAAAGTACATTGAAAAATTCAAACTTTGACTTATAAATCAAAATCAAGTTCCAAGAATCATATTCCATTAAGGCATGAAATTGGTTCGTCAAAAATCAGAAGTTAGAAGTTACTTTGAAAAAATCAAATTTTCTAAAGATTTAGAAAATTTTCTAAGTGTCTAGAGAATATGATACTTCAGAACTTCTGAGTCAGCCTCTATGAAAGTGCAGTCAGTAGTTGCAAACACGGTCCAGAACATGACGCTTCAATCAGAACATGCAGAAGCGCTGCTCTTTGGTCAGAACATAACGCTCCAATCAGAACATGCAGAAGCGTTGCTCTTTGGTCAGAACATAATGCTTCAGTCAGAACATGATTCTTCAGCATATGGAGGCTATATTAAACGCTCTAGTCAGAAGATTCGCCTTCAGCATTTGGAGGTTATGCTTCTGATATTCTGCGATTAGAAAATCACCAAAATATCGTTTAAATAACCTGCTGTCATGCTATGGCACGGTCCCGCAACCAGCTGCCACAACACTCCAAGGTGTTGTTGATCCAGTCCACGCCTGCGTTTTTCCTACACCAAATTGGCCTATGAAAATTGTGATTAAAAAAAAAGGGACAGTATACCAAAAGTGTTTAAAACTCATTTGTTTTTCCCCCCCAAAATCAAAGCAAATCTATCTATAAATAGTTGGTTCCATCACACGTTCAAAGGGTTGGTTTTTGGAGAGAGAGAGAATCACCAAAAGAAAGAAAACGGCCTTGAATCTTTGCAAAATTCCAAGAATCCAAAAAGCTGTAAACACCAAAATACCAAAACCTTAGCATTTGATTCTAACATCAAAACTCCATTGTTCCTTGGCTAAAACCATCCCCACGGTTGTTGAGCCACATACTAGAAGCTATTTTAACTTCTGTATTCATACTGCCATACACTCTCCATTCACCTCCATCTCAAAGAAGTCAGAGTATCACCCATTGGCTATTCCAGAAGTTGAAATCCTCCATCTTGTTGAGTACGTGAAGAAGTTGCTCAGAACGTCACTAAGGTCCAGGACCAACCTCCAATTTACAGAATCTTTTTCAGCTGAAAGGTAAGCTCGTGCTGACTCTTATCATGTTACCTAAGCATTATCAGATTTGCATGTTCAAAAAACAAAATGTAGATATCATGTTTCTGACGTTATACATATTCTGAGGCTTCACGTATTTGCTTGCCTAAGTATGGAATAAAACAGTTCAGAACTTCTGGAAGAAATTAGAACTCAGAATTAGGATTAGTAGTCATACTTGCCTCTGATTTGTAGTTCTAGTATTTCTTATTTATGAAACACTATGACACATGTCATAACTGTCATATGCACATCTTCTGTTTTGTGAAGAAATGACTAAGTTGCAGATGTTCTGACTAGCATGGAAAGAGAGACCAAGTCCTGCCGGTGGTATCAGAACTTCTGAAATCCATTTTGTTGCTTGTGGTATCAGAACTTCTGAAACCTCCTCTGTTGCCGGTGGTATCAGAACTTCTGACGGCTGATGTACTCCCAGTAGACTCAGAACTTCTGACTCTACTTATGTTTTTTTTACTAACAGGAATTCTGTTTTGCAGTGCGCCAGGGTCAGAACTTCTGACCTCCCTTAATCAGCAACACGCTGATTCTATTTTTACTTTTTCTCACTATCTTTGCTATAATTTTATATCTCATTAATCAACAAACACCAAAAACATTTTTTCCATGCTTTACTTTATTTCTTAAAACAAAAGACCAAAAATATTTCCTTAGACAAAAACTTATTTCTTTTCTTAAATAAATAAGCAATTTACATTTCTTGCACATTCTGATCCATTTCGATATGGTTTTAATAATAACTTAGGACTTAATTTTACTTGCAAACCCATTCATAAATATGTATCCCCACCCCCCTAATGATTTGTAATAGCGTAGGATATTTACTTTCTGCACTTTTATCGCTTTAAAATATACTGTATAGTAATTAGGCGTGTATGGCAAGATGAAATCAACAAGTAGATAACCCTAATAAAATATTAATTGCATGCAAATCAAACACACTATTCACATATGCACCCTTAAGGTTAACTCCGCTTGTTGCCTAAAAATGGTCATGTTATGCATGTAGGGTGTCTTAGCAAAAACAATCGAAATAAAAGATCATAGTCCCTCGATGACGCTATCAAGTTGCCTTTCTAAATGATCTTAGTCCCTAAATAAAAATGCTAAGACATCTCACAACATTGCTATCATGGTCATACGATGACCCAACACCGTCTCGTCACATCCAACGATGGGGCTTCTTACCAAATCAATGGTAAGATAACAACATCTAAAGAAGGAGGAAAAGCACATCTAAGACCTTTTGAGTAGGTAGGTTCTCTCTCAGTTACTCGGTTGCTCACAACAAAAACATTTTATACACCAACACCCTCACTTTGAAACATTTTCAAAAGACAACACTTTGTACGCGTTCTTATGGAAACGAGAGCCATTACAAAGGAAACCCTTTTCAAAATCACTTTCAAAAAAACACATCTCACAAACACATCTTTGAAACTATTTTCCAAACAAACACTTTATACACGTTCTTATAGAGACGAGAACCATTACAAAGACGCTTTCAAAAACCCACACCACAAGCACATTCAAACAAAAGCAAGTGATCTAGCGAGTAACTAAGAGCCCATGGAAAACCATGGATGAAAAGGGTGCTAATACCTTCCCTTTTTATAATCTACCCCCCGAACTCAAGAAAACATCTCTAAAGGTCTTTCCTGTGCTTTTTCACCTTTCCTTTTGGATAAAAGAAAAGTCGGTGGCGACTCTTGCTAAACCACAACATTTGCGAACACAAACGCAAAACCTCAAGTCAGTTCTCCCACCGTATTACAGAACTGGAGACTCTTCCGGGGAGAATCTAAAAGTGGGGTTACCTTAGGGTTAGAACATGTTTACTTGCTTTCATTGTTTGATTTGTATGCTTTACATTTGGTTCTCTGTTTGGGCTTGCTTTGATCCTCCACCCGGATCTGGGACACCTTTTTAGGTAAATAGCAATAGATTGTGGAAACTGTACGGCGTAGACCGATATGGTTGAAATAATGGCTATGTTAGTGTGACGCATTTGTGGGTACCGGTATCCCTTGTGGTGAATCGAGGAGAATACGGGGTCGCTGAATGGCGTCATGAAGCACTACCGGACTTTAGAACCCTAATTGAACAAACTTGGCCATTAGGACGTAGTGAGATAACCGGTTTCAGTGTAGAGCTGAAAATTGGTTGATACTCGATACTACAATCATTGAGGCTAGACTTTTGGGATATCTCGGCCGCAAGAAAAGATTGATTGTGCTGAGACAATGCCCAAGAGAAAGGTAGGTGATATTGAGATCCTTTAGAACCCGATCACTATTACTAGGACAGGTTTGAGCTAACTAAACTTTAAGAGGGTACTTACATATAAAACCTCATGCAAGTCTAAAACATAGGGATTTGTTTGCTTTGTGTGTATATACTTGTATATAACACCATAACATCATAAACATCATAAGCATCATGAGCATGCTCACTAATCATTTCAAGGATTTAGAAGTTTATCTTTGTTTTTTTGTTTTGTAGGTCATTAATTTTGTCCGAATAAACACCATCTGAATCAGCTTCATAAAAGCACACCCTAAACTTCAAGAGTTAGCCTCAAAAGTTCTCGGGGATTCTCCTTTCACCAAGAAATATGGTCGACTCCTCAGTTTGGCTACATCCAGTTTCCAAGAAGAGATGATGTGTGTATTGTTCCAATTCTTTGATCCCATGCATCATTGTTCCACTTTCCAGGACTATCAGTTGGTACCTACACTAGAAGAGTTCTCTCTACTCTTAGGGGTGCCCATGCTTTATCAGATACCATTCACCGGTCTAGAAGAGATTCCAAAACCTGAGGTCATCGCTGAAGCTTTGCATCTAAAGAGAGCAGACATCATAGCCAATTGGGAGACAAGAAGCGGGGTCAAAGGTTTCCTAGACAAGTTTCTATTGGAGAAGGCTCATTCATTCTGGGACGACATGGATTTCCAACCTTTTGAAGACATCCTGGCTCTTCTCATTTATGGTCTGGTTCTGTTCCCCAATTCGGACCAATTCATAGACGTTAATTCCATCAAAGTCTTTCTCTCTCGCAATCCTATACCTACCTTACTGGGAGACATCTTGCATTGCCTTCATACTCGCACCATGAAGAAAAGAGGTACCCTTTTGTGTTGTATTCCCTTACTCGCAAAATGGTTCACTTCAAACCCACCTCAATCAGCATTGAAGAACGAGCAAAGACTGATTTGGTCTCAAAGGATGATGTCTCTCACCCACTCTGATATTCGTTGGTGTTCGAGATCCTTGGAGGATGCTTCTATCATTGACCACTGTGGGGAGTTCCCTAACGTACCTCTACTCAATATTAGGGGGGTATCACCTACAACCCCTACTTAGCTCTTCGACAGTTTGGGTATGCCCGAAGAGACGGGCCTTGTGAGATGCTCATCCAAGGTCTGGTGTTCGACTACGACAAAGAAGACCAAGGTTACCACCAAAAGTTTACACGAGCTTAGGGAATGGTGAATAAGGTGGACAGTAGGACTTTGGGACACAAAAACTCTATCCATCTCGAGCCTTACCTTAGGTGGGTGCGGGCTCGTGCTCAGAGTCTCGTGATGCCTTACCCTTCCATCCTTCCTGTCATCATAGAGCCTGTTGTTGAAAGAGACGTCCCATACACCGTTCTTCATCCTGACATGTCTACCTCTCTCGAAGACTTGCAGAAAGCTTGGGTTCATTTGAAGGAGGAGCGAGACACCTTTGAAGCCCAGTTTTACGCCAGTGAGAAGAAGGTTCTGGAGCTTACCAAACTACTTCATGAAGAGAAAACCCTGAATTCCTACATTGCTCCAAAGAGGATGCGTTTAACCTTTTTGTCTTAGGAATTTTTCTTGTATTATGTTTATTTCATTGTAAGCCCAAAGAGGCGTGATGTATTCAAACTTGGATTTAATATAACGTGTGTTCTTTTTGGTTTGAACAAATTTAAACCTCTAAATTTCCTTGAAATCATTTGCATATTGCATCTTCATTCATCATAACATCATACAGATTTCTCATAACAGGCCTCCTTATCCTTCTACTGTTTATTTCAGTATGATGGATGTTGAACAGACTGTGAAAGATCTTCAGGCGCAGAACGCCCAGTTTCAACAGATGCTCTTAGCTCTGACAAAAGGACAAGAGGAGTTGAAGACTTTACTAGCCAAAGAGAAGAAGAAGAAAGCGAAGAAGTCAACTGGTGTTGTGATCATGGGAAGAAGGTTTAAAGGACAAGCCAGACGAACTTTGGACTTTGCAACATCATCGGGTGAAGGAGATAATCAAACCCAGGAAGTGAACAACGACCCGGGATCTGTGGAAGAGGATGAACCTGATTACTCTGAGGAGAAATATCCTCCTGCTGATGATAAATACAAACAGCTAGAAGATTGTTTGAATGCTATGGAGATTCAGAGGGTACCAGGTTTGGATTTTGAAGAATTAGGATTCATCTCAGGGGTTTTCATCCCACAAAAATTCAAGGTCCCCACTTTCACCAAATACGACGGTGTCTCTTGCCCAAAGCTACATCTAAGGCCATATGTCAGAAAAATTCAACCCCATATGGATGATAAGAATCTGTGGGTGAATTTCTTCCAAGAGAGCTTGTCAGGAACACAGTTGGATTGGTTTTATCAATTGGAAGGGACAAATGTTCACAATTGGGAAGATTTGGTTTCCGCCTTCTACAAACAATATCAGTACAATATTGATCTAGCTCTGACTCGAACACAATTGCAAGGCATGTCTATGGGAACAGGTGAAGGTTTCAAAACCTATGTTCAGAAATGGAGGGATCTCGCTGGAAGAGTCCAGCCCCCTCTATCTGACATAGAATTAGTGGATATGTTCCTAGGCACCTTATCGGGTCCATTCTTCAACCACCTGATGGGAAATTCCTCGGCTGGATTTACTGAACTAATCATAACTGGTGAGCGGGTCGAAGCCGGTATAAAAAGAGGCAAAATTCAAAAAGATGCATCTTCGAGCACAACAAAGAAGCCTTTCACTGGCAAGAAGGAGGCCAGTGCCATTTATGACCCGAGAGACCGGGGCAGAGCAGGATATCATCCAACGGCAAGTGCTGTAATAATACCTAGGCCTGCGGTTGTCCCACAACGCAACAATCAACAAAGGGTAGAAAGACCATAAAGGCAGTTCACTCGGATCAACATGACATTGGCAGAGGTTCTACCCCATCTATTGATATATAACTAGGCAACTTTAAAGGAGGCTCCCAAGAATCCTAATACCTCTTCTCCTTGCTACAATCTGAACGCTAGGTGCGCCTATTATTCTAGGAGTCCTGGTCATGACACTAATGATTGTTAGACTCTAAGAAATAAAGTACAAGACCTGATTGAAGCTAAGGAGATTGAGTTCGACGCTCCAGAGAAGCCCAATGTCATAACTGCTCCCATGCCTAAGCACAACCATGGAGTTAATGCCATTGATACTAATCCATTTGTAACCTCGGTGGACGAAGTTTCCACTCCTCTTATGACTGTTAAGAAAAATTTGTTGTTGGCTGGTTTATTTCCGGGTTGTGGTGAAGGTTGCCAAATATGTTCATTCCTACCTTCTGGTTGCCATTTGCTGAGGTCAGGTGTTCAACGCCTGATGGACAGTAAAGAAATTTTGTTCGAGAAAACTCTGTTTCCCATTATTCCATTTGAAGACAATGTTATCATAACCATTTCCGCCAGTCCTTCCAAGGCCTCCTGAAGAAGACCTGTTAGGATTACACCCGCTACGAGATTTGCTCCACTAATAATCACATCTCCTGGTCCTATCACGTACGCCTCTGACAAAGTTGTTCCTTGGCATTATGGCACTGATATTTACTATCATGGCATTAAACAAAACTTGAAGGACGAAGAAGTTGATCCTGATATCGGTAACATTGTCAGGACCAACAAGATTACTAGAAGTGGAAGGGTTTTCTCTCTTGATATTTCACCTAAGACTGTCAACAAGCCTGTTATCATCCCATCTGGCATATTAACTACTATTCCTATTCTCACTCAAACTGTCGCCCCTGCCGATAAGTCATCTGGGACTCGCGGCAAAGAAGTTATAGGAGAGCCTGCCCGGACACCGGCACCTAGAAAGATTATTGTGGAAGCCTCTAAGCAAGAGCTAGAGGAAATTTTGAAATTAATCAAAAAGAGTGACTAAAATATGGTCGAACAGTTGTGGCAGACCCACTCAAATATATCCATTTATCCTTGATGTTATGCTCTGAGGCCCATGCGAAGGCTTTGATTGCATTCATCAAAACTGCGCATGTGCCACAAGAGACGTCAGCTGACCAATTCAACGATTGTATGGCTAGCCTGACTAGCGATAATGGGCTGGGTTTCTCAGATGCCAACTTGACACCGAAGGGAATAAAGCATAATGATGCTCTGCATGTCTCGATTGAATGTAGAGGCACCACTATGGCTCATGTGTTGGTAGACACCGGGTCTTCACTGAATGTCCTACCTAAGAAGGCTCTCGATCGACTAGATTGTGAAGCATTGACTCTAAATCCTAGTAACATTATGGTAAGGGCTTTTGACGGGTCAAAAAGAATGGTGCATGGGGAAGTGAACATCCCTGTCAAGGTAGGCTCTCGGACGTTCGATTCCACCTTCTATGTGATGGATATCAAGCCATCATACTCCTGCTTGTTGGGTCGTCCTTGGATCTACGAAGCTGGGACTGTTACTTCCACACTTCACCAAATGTTGAAGTATCCGGTGAAGGGAAAGATTGTCACAGTAAGGGGTGAGGAAGAATACATGGTGAGCCACCTCAATTCCTTCCGCTACGTGGATATGGACGGAGAATTTATAGAGACTCCTTGTAAAAACATCGAAGAGGTCCCCCATATTTTGGCGTCAACCGAGACCACTACCAGTACCAAGTCTCCTCTGAAGATGGCTTCTCTCAGGGATGCAAGGGCAATAGTTGAAGAAGGCAAGAATACCAGTTGGGGACAGCTTCCTGTGTTTATTCATAAAACTGACAAGTTTGGCTTGGGCTTTACTTCAGAAGCTCAGAGGGCTATTCGACGCGCTCGAATTGGAGGACCTCCCCTTCGCATCAGAAATCGAGAGGTCAATGCTATTGAAGACAGTGAAGAAGACTCTGATTTCGACAGCTTGATTTACCCGACTATCAACGGTGGACCGAGTAATTGGACGGCCAGAGATTTCATACCCGTTTCTTTTATTCCACAGTAATTGTCTCGTTTGTTTTTTAAAAATTTGTAATGAACAATTTAAACTTTTTAGCCTTGTGTCTTACCCGAGGTACGATGGCTCTATATGTGAGGGTTATTATATGTCATCTCATATATCATCAATCAAACATTGGACTTTCTTTGCATACAAATTTCACACTCTCTGTTTTTTTTTTCATTTGACTTTGCTTTATCAATACAGCTATGCTCTTACACACACTCACATATCAAACTGCAGATCCATATCCACTCCGGATCCCATTGATAACAATCCTGCTATTGCCGATTATGACTTCGAAAACCCGATCAACCAAGCCGAGGACGAAGATGAGGACGATTGTGAGGTACCTGGAGAACTTGCTAGACTGCTACAATAGGAAGAGAGGGCTATACAGCCTCATGAAGATCCAGTTGAGACAATAAACTTGGGCACAAAGATAGAAAAGAAAGAGGTTAAAATAGGTGCAAATCTGGAGCTTAGCGTCAAGCAGAGGTTGATATAGATGTTGCACGACTATGTTGAGATCTTCGCCTGGTCTTATGAAGACATGCTTGGTTTAGACACTGATATTATGGTACATCGCCTGCCAACTAAGGAAGACTGCCCGCCGGTTAAACAGAAGGTCCACCGTATGCACCCTGAAATGTCAGAGAAGATCAAGGCAGAGGTCATGAAACAGTTCGACAGCGTGTTCTTAGCTGTCACCTGCTATCCACAGTGGGTTGCTAATGTCGTTCCGGTACCTAAGAAGGACGGCAAGGTACGGATGTGTGTGGATTACAGAGATCTGAACAGGGCAAGCCCCAAGGATGACTTCCCGCTCCCCCATATTGATGTCTTGGTTGACAACACCGTGCAGCACAAGATCTTCTCCTTCATGGATGGTTTTTCTGGCTACAACCAGATCAAGATGGCTCCTGAGGACATGGAGAAGACAACCTTCGTTATGCAGTGGGGCATTTTCTGCTACAAGGTGATGCCTTTTGGGTTGAAGAATGTCGGGGCAACTTATCAGCGCGCCATGGTCGCTTTGTTCCACGACATGATTCACCACGAGATTGAGGTTTATGTCTACAATATGATAGCCAGGTCTCAGACTGGGGAAGAGCACCTTGATCATCTCCAAAAGTTATTCGACAGATTGAAGGTATATAAACTGAGATTGAATTCGAACAAGTGCATTTTCGGGGTAAGGTCTGGTAAGCTTCTAGGTTTCATCGTCAGCGACAAAGGTATTCAAGTAGATCCTGCAAAGGTAAAAGCTATACAAGAAATGCCAGCTCCCCGCATAGAGAAGGAAGTTAGAGGGTTCTTGGGATGCCTGAATTATATCGCCAGGTTCATTTCACATCTAACTGCTACTTGTGAGCCAATCTTCAAGCTTCTGAAGAAAGATCAAGTAGTAAAGTGGAATGATGAATGCCAGACCGCTTTTGAAAGAATCAAGGAATACCTACAAGAACCACCAATTCTGATGCCTCCAGTTGAAGGGAGATCTTTGATATTGTACCTGACAGTATTAGAAAATTCAATGGGGTGTGTGTTGGGGAAGCATGACGAGTCTGGTCGAAAAGAGCATGCAATATACTACCTTAGCAAAAAATTTACCGACTGTGAGACACGGTACTCACTGCTCGAGAAAACTTGCTGCGCTTTGGCATGGGCTGCTCGCCGACTGAGACAGTATATGCTGACTCACACTACCTTGTTGATATCTAAGATGGATCCGATCAAGTACATTTTCGAGAAGCCCGCTCTCTCCGGGAGAATACCAAGGTGGCAAATGATCTTAACTGAATACGACATACAATATACAACCCAAAAAGCAATAAAGGGGAGTGTATTGGATGATCATTTGGCTCATCAGGCCGTGGATGACTACCAGTTCATGAATTTTGTGTTCCCGGGTGAGAATATCATGTTAGTAACTGACTGTGAAAAACCTGGACCGGATGAAGGAACTGAGGAAGGATCTCGATGGTCTATGTACTTTGATGGAGCCTCAAACGCATTAGGCAATGGCATCGGCACTGTAATCATATCTCCCAAGGGCTGTCATACTCCGTTCACTGCCCGACTATGTTTCAACTGCACCAACAATATGGCGGAGTATGAAGCTTTCATCATGGGTCTTCGAGTTGCCATTGACCTAAGGATCAAGTTCTTGAGTGTATTCAGGGATTCCGCTTTATTGATAAGTCATATCAAAGGCGAGTGGGATACAAAGCATCTGAATCTTATCCCGTACAAAGAGCATGTACTGACGTTGCTCCCACACTTTGAGGAGGTAACCTTTGAACATTTCCCACGAGAGAAGAAGCAGTTGGCGAACGCGCTAGCTACCATGTCTTCCATGTTCAAAGTTAGGTGGGACAACGAAGTTCCATGAATCACCATTTAGAGGTTGGATGAACCAGCACATTATTGACAAATCGATACCGAAGAAGTGACAGACAGACCCTGGTTTCACGAAGTCAAAAGGTATCTCGAGGCTCAAGAGTATCCCAAAGGGGCATCTGTCAACGATAAGAAGTTTCTGAGAAGATTCGCTTCAAAGTTCTTCCTCAGTAATGGAATCCTCTATAAACACAACCATGACTTTACCTTACTACGGTGTGTAGACAAGAACGGGGCAGAAAGGATCATGGAAGAATTACATTAAGGTACCTTCGGAACTCATTCCAGTGGACATACCATGGCATAGAAAATCCTACGGGCAGGATATTACTGGTCCACCATGGAAGCCGATTGTTATCAACACTCTCGAACCTGTCATAAATGCCAAGTCTATGCTGATAAGGTGCATGTACCTCCAGCTTCCCTGAATGTTTTGACAGCCCCGTGGCCCTTTGCAATGTGGGGCATCGACATGATCGGCGAGATCAGACCTACTGCGTCTAACGGGCATCGTTTCATTCTGGTAGCCATTGATTACTTCACAAAGTGGGTTGAGGCAGCTTCCTTTTCTACAGTAACCAAGAACGTCGTGGCGCGGTTCATCCGTCATAATCTGATCTGTCAATATGGTGTACCAGAGAGAATTATTACTAACAATGGTACAAATCTCAATAACACAATGATCACCGAGCTCTACAAGCAGTTCAAGATACAGCATCATAACTCTTCTCCCTACCGGCCGAAGATGAATGGGGTTGTTGAAGCGGCTAACAAGAACATCAAGAAGATTGTGCAGAAGATGATGGTGACATATAAAGACTGGCACGAGATGTTACCATTCGCTCTTCATGGATATCGTACTTCAGCACGGACGTCGACAGGGGAAACACCCTACTCTTTGGTGTGTGGCATGGAGGAAATCCTACCCATCGAAGTCCAGATACCCTCTCTCAGGATTATGAAGGATGCGGGTTTGAACGAAGATGACTGGATCCAAACCCGACTTGATCAGCTGAATCTAATCGATGAAAAGAGACTTACTGCTATCTGCCATGGTCAGACGTATCAAAAGCGGATGATCAAGGCTTTTAACAAGAAAGTCAGGTGTCAAGAATATCGAGTCGGAGATCTAGTAATCAAGCGCATCATACTGCCTCAAGGTGACCCCAGGGGCAAATAGACTCCCACATACGAAGGGCCATTTGTGGTTAAAAACATTTTCTCAGGTGGAGCCATGATTTTGACCACCATGGACGGTGACGACCTTCCTCACCCCATCAATGCATACATAGTTAAAAGATACTACGCATAATCAAAGACCCGCTAGGTTGACTGGCCTAGGCAAAAATAAGGGCTTCCCGACGAACCAAAAGGGTTCGGGCAAAAATAAGGGATGAAAATGAAAACCAATCTATACACCCGGCAAGTCGAAAACCTGAAAAGGCGACTTGGGCAAAAAAGGGTATCCCGGTGGACCGAAAACCCGAAAGGGCGGTCCAGGCAAAAGTTAGGGATGAAAAGCGTATCACTATGTCCTAGTGGATCACCCTACGATCTGACCTCAGTATCAACTATCAAGCTCAAACATCATCAATCAATCTAATCAGCTTCGGACAAGCAGCAAAGTGAGGAGACGCTCGAAGGCATAGTGGCAATAGCGGACTTGAAACCCAATGGGATTGTTGCACATAGTTGTTTTCTTTTTGTTGTACACAATATTGTATATCTTTCATTTCTACGGCGGAATTCTCTTACTAGAACGTCAGCTTCCTTGTACAAAAGCGCCTGTTATAGGTCAACTTCAAAATTAATACAAGTCATTTTTACAAAACTATTTGTTTTTCCTTTTGTTTTGTTTTTGCAAGAACGTCCAATGATTTATTCTTGACATATGCGCTTAAATACAATTTCTATTCACAAATATCTGCATAGGAAACGAAAGACAATTGCTCATAACTTAAGAAACAGGAACAGAAGATCAAAAATGTCAAATCCGACAGTTACCATGTCCAGCAGGTACCAGGGCAGAGACAGCTTTGGAGCACAGTCGTCAATACACGTGACCTTGTAATATCTATGTTCCCCACAGAGCATAAGTAATCAAAGCATCAATCCTATCAAAACGGAAAGTAATCTCCCTATCCGAGAGTCATCCAGAAACCTGACACCTATGTCCCCCAGTCGGATTTCATAATCACGAGTGGAACATTACAAATTTCTGACTCCCCAAGTAGAGTTTATTTCTCTGGATATAGAAGCTCCACCCCCGACAGAGGCCTTTACTTCAGCTATCAGAAATTCATCTTTCAAGTGGTTCCCCATAGAGTTATTCTCAAACAGAGTCTCTCCCCGACAGAACATCCGTAAATAAGGAGAAAACCCTCAGTACAATCACTTCCATTCATCATCCCCAGCGAAAGTACAAGATCCACGGTTCTCTACAAAAGTCAGGAATTCTATTTCTCTCCAGTAGCAGTCAGGGATTTATTTTCCCGGACTTGGATATGTCACAACTACCATGCTCATACATCATGACATGCGCATACATATCACATACAGCATAATCTCGTTTATTTTGAGAACATTATCTCACAACGCATTTCATGCATCTCATATAACTAACCCTGTTATCTCTTCAAGAAAGACAATTATCACCAACAATTCCAGCAGTTATACATGTCATATCTACAGGAAGCCAAAAAAAATTAATTCCCGAAACCAAACGGGTCAACCAATCTACACGATTAAACGAAGTAACCCTACTATCCAGGTTCCTTCTCACAGCCCTACTACCCAGGCTTTCATTTCGAAGTAACCCTACTATCCAGGTTCCTTCTCACAGCCCTACTACCCATACTTTCATTTCGAAGTAACCCTACTATCCAGGTTCCTTCTCACAGCCCTACTACCCAGGCTTTAATTTCTAAGTAACCCTACTACCCAGGTTCCTTGACACCAGCCCTACTACCCAGGCTTTCATTTTGAAGTAACCCTACTACCCAGGTTCCTTCACACAAGCCCTACTACCCAGACTTTCATTTCGAAGTAACCCTACTATCCAGGTTCCTTCACACAAGCCCTACTACCCAGGTTCCTTCACACCAGCCCTACTACCCAGGATTTCATTTCGAAGTAACCCTACTACCCAGGTTCCTTCACACAAGCCCTACTACCCAGGCTTTCATTTCGAAGTAACCCTACTATCCAGGTTCCTTCACACAAGCCCTACTACCCAGGCTTTCATTCCGAAGTAACCCTACTATCCAGGTTCCTTCTCACGACCCTACTACCCAGGCTTTCATTCCGAAGTAACCCTACTACCCAGGTTCCTTCTCACAACCCTACTACCCAGGCTTTCATTTCGAAGTAACCCTACTACCCAGGTTCCTTATCATAACCATACTACCCAGGCTTTCATTTCGAAGTAACCCTACTATCCAGGTTCCTTCTCCCTTATCTCCAGACAACAAGTCACAACACTGTAAAGCCTGGACCCGATCAAATACGGTCGATTTCACATTTCCCCAGCGAGTTGCTATACAGCCAGGACCCTGACCAGGTATGCAGTCTACTTTCACCTCTTCAATCAAGAGTTAATTCCCCAGTAGAGTAATGGACAACCAAAAGCTCCTAGACTTTATTTCCCAGTGCATAAATCAACATTCCCCGGTAAAGTCCCCCTTGACAGTAGGTACAGGAATTTTCACCCAGGAATCTCTTATGCAACCAATCTTTTCTGGATGGCATCTTTAAGCCCATCTCCTAATGATTTCTCGTAGCCTTCCAAATGGCATTTGTAAGCCCATTCCCGACATCACCAATCAAGTATTACTTCATGCGAGTGCAAATTTCTGGGCACTCTAGTGTTCAATCATCTTCTGCCTTTAGATCACGAAAGGCAGATCAGCCAATCTACATCCTCAGGCTTAAGAAGATTGAACAGGGGCAACTGTTGTACCCCAAAATTTTCCCTCCCATTTCTCAGAGATTCCTCCTGGACTCTCAGTTTTGCTTTTATCAAGTTCCAAGTCTTGAATCATCGCTTTTCAAGGAAATCATCCATAAGGGAAAAATGGTCAAAAGTACATTGAAAAAGTCAAACTTTGACTTATAAATCAAAATCAAGTTCCAAGAATCATATTCCATTAAGGCATGAAATTGGTTCGTCAAAAATCATAAGTTAGAAGTTACTTTGAAAAAATCAAATTTTCTAAACATTTAGAAAATTTTCTAAGTGTCTAGAGAATATGATACTTCAGAACTTCTGAGCCAGCCTCTAAGAAAGTACAGTCAGAAGTTGCAAACACGGTCCAGAACATGACGCTTCAATCAGAACATGCAAAAGCGTTGCTCTTTTGTCAGAACATAACGCTCCAATAAGAACATGCAGAAGCGTTGCTCTTTGGTCAGAACATAATGCTTCAGTCAGAACATGATTCTTCAGCATATGGAGGCTATATTCAACGCTCCGGTCAGAAGATTTCCCTTCAGCATTTGGAGGTTATACTTCTGATATTCTGTGATCAGAATATCACCAAAACCTCGTTTAAATAACCTGCTGCCCTGCTATGGCACATTCCTACAACCAGCTGCCACAACACTCCAAGGTGTTGCTGATCCAGTCCACGCCTGCGTTTTTCTTACACAAAATTGGCCTATGAAAACTGTAATTAAAAAACAAAGGGACAGTATACCAAAAGTGTTTAAAACTCATTTGTTTCCCCCCCTAAAATCACAGCAAATCCATCTATAAATAGTTGGTTCCATCACACGTTTAAAGGGTTGGTTTTTAGAGAGAGAGAATCACCAAAAGAAAGAAAACGACCTTGAATCTTTGCAAAATTCCAAGAATCCAAAAAGCTGTAAACACCAAAATAACAAAACCTTAGCATTTGATTCTAACATCAAAACTCCATTGTTCCTTGGCTAAAACCATCCCCACGATTGTTGAGTCACATACGAGAAGCTATTTTAACTTCTGTATTCATACTGCCATACACTCTCCATTCACCTCCATCTCAAAGAAGTCAGAGTATCACCCCTTGTCTGTTCTAGAAGTTAAAAACCTCCATCATGTTGAGTACGTGAAGAAGTTGCTCAGAACGTCACCAAGGTCCAGGACCAACCTCCAGTTTGCAGAATCTTTTTCAGCTGAAAGGTAAGCTCCTGCTGACTCTTATCACGTTACCTAAGCATTATCAGATTTGCATATTCAAAAAACACAATGTAGATATCATGTTTCTAACGTTATACATATTCTGAGGCTTCACGTATTTGCTTGCCTAAGTATGGAATAAAACAGTTCAGAACTTCTGGAAGAAATTAGAACTCAGAATTAAGATTAGTATTCATACTTGCCTCTGATTTGTAGTTCTAGTATTTCTTATTTCTGAAACACTATGACACCTGTCATAACTGTCATATGCACATCTTCTGTTTTGTGAAGAAATGACTAAGTTTCAGATGTTTTTACTAGCATGGAAAGAGAGACCAAGTTCTGCCGGTGGTATCAGAACTTCTGAAATCCATTTTGTTACTGGTGGTATCAGAACTTCTGAAACCTCCTCTATTGCCGGTGGTATCAGAACTTCTGAAGGCTGATGTACTCCCAGTAGACTCAGAACTTCTAACTCTACTTATGTTTTTTTTACTAACAGGAATTATGTTTTGCAGTGCGCCAGGGTCAGAACTTCTGACCTCCCTTAATCAGCAACACGCTGATTCTGTTTTTACTTTTTCTCACTATCTTTGCTATCATTTTCTATCTCATTAATCAACAAACACCAAAAACATTTTTTCCATGCTTTAATTTATTTCTTAAAACAAAAGACCAAAAATATTTCCTTAGACAAAAACTTATTTCTTTTCTTAAATAAATAAGCAATTTACATTTCTTGCACATTCTGGTCCATTCCGATATGGTTGTAATAATAACTTAGGACTTAATTTTACTTGCAACCCCATTCATAAATATGTATCCCCATCCCCCTAATGATTTTTAATAGTGTAGGATATTTACTTTCCTCACTTTTATTGCTTTAAAATATACTGTATAGTAATTAGGCGTGTATGGCAAGATGAAATCAACAAGTAGATAACCTTAATAAAAGATTAAATGCATGCAAATAAAACACACTATTCAAACAGGCACCCTTAAGGTTAACTCCGCTTGTTGCCTAAAAAATGGTCATGTTATGCATGTAGGGTGTCTTAGCAAAAACAATCGAAATACAAGATCACAGTCCCTCGATGACGCTATCAAGTTGCCTTTCGAAATGATCTTAGTCCCTAAAGAAAAATGTTAATACATTTCACAACATTGCTATCATGGTCATACGATGATCCAACGCCGTCCCGTCACATCCAATGGTGGGGCTTCTTACCAAATCAATGGTAAGATAGAAACATCTAAAGGAGGGGGAAAAGCACATCTAAGACCTTTTGAGTAGGTAGGTTCGCTCTCAGTTACTCGCTTGCTCACAACAACAAAAATTTATACACCAACACCCTCACTTTGAAACATTTTTAAAAGACAACACTTTGTACGCGTTCTTATGGAAACGAGAGCCATTACAAACGAAACCTTTTTCAAAATCACTTTCAAAAAAACACATCTCACAAACACATATTTGAAACTATTTTCCAAACAAACACTTTGTACACGTTCTTATAGAGATGAGAACCATTACAAAGACGTTTTCAAAATACTTTCAAAAACCCACACCACAAGCACATTCAAACAAAAGCAAGTGATCTAGCGAGTAACTAAGACCCCATGGAAAACCATGGATGAAAAGGGTGCTAATACCTTCCCTTTTCATAATCTACCCCCTGAAATCAAGAAAACATCTCTAAAGGTCTTTCCTGTGCTTTTTCACCTTTCCTTTTGGATAAAAGAAAAGTCGGTGGCGACTCTTGCTAAACCGCAACATTTGCGAACACAAACACAAAACCTTAAGTCAGTTCTCCCACCGTATTACAGTCTGGAAGATTCAACCACACACTGCTGATAGGAAGTTATGTGTGCATTTCTTTCAAGAGAGTCTATCGGGAGCACAATTGGAATGGTTCTATCAACTGGAAGGAACCAACATTCGTACTTAGGAGGATTTGGCTGCTACTTTTTACAAACAATACCAATACAATGTTGATATTGCACCAACATGTGTGCAATTACAAAGTATGACTATGGGCTCAAATGAAGGCTTTAAAAAGTATGCCAAAAAATGAGAGATCTAGCTGGAAGAGTTCAACCTCCTTTGTTTGATAGGGAGTTGATTGAAATGTTTATGGGAACTTTGACAGGTCCTTTCTTCAATCATCTGATCGGAAGCTCTTCGGCCGGATTCATCGAGCTGATATTAACAGGGGAACATGTTGAAGGTGGAATCAGAAGTGGAAAAATTCAGGCGGCTGCTTCTTCAAGTACTGTGAAGAAGACATTCAATGAAAAAAGGAAGCTAATGTTGTGTATGGCCGGAAGGGTCATGGTAGAAGTGACCGCAACCAATCTGTGTGGGCAATGTTAATTTCTAATCTGGCACCAGTACAACAACATCAACAAGGCAACCAGCGGGGGTCAGACACACCAGGATACAATTTACCAAGATCAACATGTCGTTGTCTCAAGCATTGCAACATCTATTGAAGGCAGAGCTGATTACATTGAGAGATTCTCCTCAAAATCCCAACACCTTCTCTCCTCAATACAATCATAAAGTAAAGTGTACCTATCATTCCAATAGTTCCAGACATGACACAAATAACTATTGGGCTTTGAAATATAAGATTAAGGATATGGTTGATTCCAAAGAGCTTGAATTTGATCCTCCTGAAATTCCCGATGTGATTACTACACCTATGCCTAAGCACGACAAGGGAATTAATGTTATCGAAGATGTTTCTTATGTTTCCGTTGTAAGTGACTTGATGAATCCCTTGATAATTGTTAAGAAGAATCTGTTGCAAGCTGGTTTATTTTCGGGTTGCATTGAAAGATTCTACTGCTGCGCAACCCAATCCAATGGCTGTAAACTATTGAGAGAAGGTATTCAACGTTTAATGGATAGCCATATAATTCTAGTTGATAATATTCCTTCTATGGAGAAATTGTTTCAAGACTTGGAGTTTGAAGACGTGTATGTAATTTCCAGAACTTCTGTAAGGATTACTTCCAAAGGCCGTATGAAGATTACGGCTGAACCTAGAGTTGCTCCTTTGATCATTACCGCATCGGGGCCAATTCTATATTCTTCTAACAATGCTATCCCCTAGAATTATGGAGCTGATGTTTACTACCATGGTGTTAAGCAAGAACCATTGGTTGTTGAAATTGGAAATATTGAAGTTACTGATCCCAATATTGACAATATTGCCGGGACCAGTAAGGCTACTAGAAGTGGAAGGGTTTTCTCTCCAGAAATCTCTCCGAAGACTATTGCTACACCAGTTCGTGTTACTGCTACTAATTCAACTCCTGAGACTTGAGGAAAAGAACAAATGACTGAGCCTACCCATACTGGGGCACCTAAAGAAATTACTGCTGAAGATTCCTCCAAGCAAGAGATGGAGGAAGTACTAAAGATTATTCGGAAAAGCGACTATAAGATTGTTGAACAGCTGGGGCAGAATCCCTCCAAGAAATGTTAGCCCTGTTGTTGTGCTTTGAAGCCCATGCCAAGGCTTTGGTAAAGTTCTTTAAATATGCTCATGTACCACAAGAAATATCTACTGATCAATTTGAAAATTATTATGCTATCCTGACGACTGATAATGGGTTAGGCTTTTCTGATGCTGATTTAACTCCTGAAGGAAGAAACCATAACAAGGCCATGCACGTCTCTATTGAATGTATGGGAACTACCTTAGCTCATGTGTTAGTTGACACGGGTTCCTCGTTGAATTTTTTACTGAAGGGTGCTCTAGACAGGCTTGACTGTGAAGGGGTTATGTTGAAACCCAGTGACATTATGGTTAGAGCCTTTGATGGTTCAAAGAGGATGGTGCACGGAGAGGTGGATCTCCCAATCAAAGTAGGTTCACAGGTCTTCGACTCTACCTTCTATGTGATGGACATTCACCCGAATTATTCTTGTTTACTTGGATGCCCTTGGATTCATGGGGCATGCGCTGTTACTTCTACGTTGCACTAGAAGTTGAAATATCCCGTGAAAGGAAAGATTGTTACAGTTTGTGGTGAAGAAGAGTACATGGTGAGTCACTTGAACTCCTTTAAGTATGTTGAGATGGACAGCGAATTCATTGGGACTCCCTGCCAGACCTTTGAAGTTATTCCTCAAAAAACTACCGATACTGAAGATGTTTCTGCTATTCCTAAGGTTACCAGGGGTACACCCAAAATGGCTTCTTTGAAAGACGCTAGAGTTGTGATAGAAGAAGGTGGTTTCACTACTTGGGGTCAACTTCGCGACATTCCGTATAAATCTGATAAATTTGGCTTGGGTTTCACTGCAGAGGCTCAGAGGGCTATTTTTCGTGCTCGTGTTGGGAGACCATCATTCAGCATCCGCAATAATGGAGTCAATGCGGTAAAAGATGATGATAATGACTATGACCTAAACAGTTAGATTTTTCCTACCACCGATAGCAGGCTCAACAATTGGAAGACGGAAGAAATTATACCCATCTCCTTTAGTCAGGAGTAAATGCTATATTATGTTTTCTTGCTTTCAAGTTTTGGTTATGTAATTTTGAACAATAACATTAAGCCTTGTGCCTTACCCGGGGCACAACAGTCCATTTGTTAGGGTTTTCATATTTCATTCATCTATTTTCATTCAATAAATCATTGGATGTTTGCATTCAAATTTTGAGCTCTTTGTCTTTCTTTTACTTTATTACTTTCAAAATAGTTATGTGTTATTATACACACCCACACAAAAAATTGCAGATCCATATCCATTATGGATCCCATTGATAACAATTCTGATATTGTCAATTATGACTTCAAAAATCTGATCTACCAAGCCGAGGAAAAAGTGAAGAAGATTGTGAAGTACCTGGAGAACTTTATAGACTGTTAATGAAAGAAGAAAGATCTATATTTCCACATGAAGAGCCAGTCGAAGCTGTGAACTTGGGTACTGAAGAGGACAAGAAAGAAGTCAAGATAGGTGTCAACCTAGAAGACGGTGTCAAAAACAGATTAATCCAAATGTTGCGTGACTACTATGAGATTTTTTCTTGGTCATACAAAGACATGTCAGAAATATTTTAAAATCCAGACCGGTGATTGACTCGGTAAAGTTACTGGGTCACTGGGTTACTGGTCGAACCAGTGGGTCACTGGTCAGACCGCATGGCTTTTGACCCGGTTTCTATAAAAAATATATTCATTACCTGAAATTTGTAACTATAATAATATAGAAAATTATAAATTCAAATAATTTAAAATAAACAAAAGTATTAGTAACAATCAAAATAAGTGATAGAAACTTAATGTAGCAAATTATAAATTCAAAGAAGTGATAAAAACTTAACAATTCATAAGTTATAGTATTATTAATAAGTCACAAAAATGCATACTCAACGATCCATAATTTTTTATGTCCATGAACTCAAATTGTCATAATCTTGATATTCATATCCATCTTCAACTTCATTTTCTTCTCCACCAACTTCATCTTCTCTGGTGTTTCTTTTTTCTTGATTCACAGTATCAACAATAGTATGTTGTGCATTACTCATATCTCCATCTTCATCCTCATCTAAATCTATTTGATCTATAACAATATTTTAAAAAATAATTAACAAAAAAAATTTAGAGATGGTAAATATGAGACATTAAATTGATTCACAACCACAAACTATATTATGCTCATATTAGAACATATCAATATCACTTGAAATTGGTTGGATGGTCATATTTGCAAGGTCATTCCGCAATTCTTCCAACTCTTCATTGGTAAAGAGAGGTGGTGAATCCTCTAATATCCAACTAGAATGGTCGGCAATTGTTTCAATATTGATAGGATCATAACTCCCATTTCTTATTTTCCTAAGCACACATGAATTAAATCTAAGTATATGTATTTAAATATAAAAATATAATGATCAGAGAAAAATAACCATAATAATACCTATTTTGAAGTCTCAAGTTGTAACGAACAAACACTAAATCATTAAGCTTTTGGTGCTCCAATCTATTTCTTTTTTTGGAATGAATATGCTCAAATATACTCGAATTGCGTTCACAACCCAAAGCACTACAAGTTTGGCTTAAAATACGAATAGCTAACCTTTGCAAAGTTGGTGTACAAGTGCCATAATTTTCCCACCATTGATCTGTTTATACCATGTGATTAAATAAATTTATAAACATATTGAAATATAAAATAAAATATATATCAAGAGTTAGAAGTTATGAAATTACCTGCCCTCACAATACATCGTTCATCCACGGTTGATTTCCTTCCAAAATCTAATTCACCGTCTTTGAATATTCTCATCTCATATGTTAACTTCAATCGAAGTTCAGAATTTCCATTAGCATGCTTTTCAATGACATCTAAAAGTCCTGATGTTGTGGATGCATGTTTTTCAAATTCTACATCATTATATCTACAAGTTGGATTCAACCAATAATCGACAGCATGAAGATTTTTGCGGAGCTGTGAATCCCAACGTTTATCTAAGATTTTCAAGTAAGGATCCACTTTCTTCTTATTTCTTTGAAACCTCCTCACCATCTCCTCTCTAGCTTTGACTATAGATTTGTATAGAATGCCCATAGAAGGTTTATCTTCACTATCAACAATACGCAACACACGCACAAGTGGTTCAGTGAGTTTAACTACATCAGCACATTTACTCCAAAATCCAAAATCTAAAACTTGATCCACAAACTGTTTTGCCTTTGCTTCTTTGGCATATGCTGAGCTTGTCCATTCTTTAGATGTTACCATGGCTCTTAGTGAGTTTTTGTGAGACAAAATACTTTGCAAAGCAATGAAATTAGTGGCAAACCGAGTTAGAGCAGGACGAAGGATTTCTCTTCCACCTGTTTGCTTTCTCATTAAATGCAATGCATAATAATGGTTATAAATATATTTGGTAACATTAGAAGCATGTGACACTGTCTCACCTACTTCCTCTAATTTTCTCATGTCTTGCAACATCAAGTTAATGCAATGTGCCGCACAAGGAGACCAAAATAAAGTAGGAAACTCATTTTCTAATAACCTTCCAGCAGCAACATAATTTGTAGCATTATCTGTCACTATGTGAACTACATTTTCAGGCCCAACAAATAAAACCACCTCTCTAAAAAGCTTATACAACATATCTGCAGTTTTTGAAGCATGAGAAGCATCAACGGATTTTAGAAAAATAGTACCTTTGGGACAATAAACTAGAAAGTTTATAAGAGTTCTTCTTTTTCGATCAGTCCATCCATCGGCCATTAGAGTACAACCAGTTTTCTTCCAAATCTCACGATACTCCTCTATCAATTTGTTCACATCTTCAACCCATTTATTTAACAAATAGCCACGAAGACTATGCATAGTTGGAACTTTATACCTCGGACTCATGATGTAAAGTGCATCAACCATAGATTGAAAATACACAGAATTAGCTGCATTGAATGGCACAGAAGAATCAATGAACCATCTTGCAATAGCTAGATCACACTTATCCACCAATTCCTTACTTTGTAACACACTTTTTAAAGAAGGTTAAGCTCCAGGAGTTGTTCTAGACATAAAATAATTACCAATACGACTAGTATTCTTTCTCTTTTGAGACACAATCACCGAATTTGATCTTAATTGTTCTACATCCATTTCTACTACACCACCCTCTTGAGTAGTAAGACAAACATCAAAAATTTTTGCTTGAGTCTTTCTTCTCTTATTTGCACCTTCATCAAGATTTTGTTTCATTTGATATTGAACATCTGGAGGCACCTTTTTACATGTTTCAACTTGACCTTTTATTCCAGCCAAATGGAATTTGAACCTATTAATCCCCCCTCCTCTAATAATTTTATCACAGTAAATACACAAATTAACAAGTTTTCCTTTCTCTTCAATTTGCTTACAATGACCCCAAGCTATATCAGTTTTTCCCCTACTGCTCTAGAGTTGGGTTGGATTTTGAGATGTAACTTCTTCCGAAGTTATTACTTCAGCGGGTGATGCCATATCTAATATCAATCAAAATTTAAAAATACAAAAATATATTACAAAAATATTAACAAAACACAATTCTAAACAAAAATTATTGAATTTATAAAAACATTATAAGAAACATTAAATATGTAGCATATCTAAATCCAAAATATATGAATATGTTGTTGTATATTACATATAGGCTACCAAGCATCGTTACTGTGCATCACCATATATAATAAAAAAATAGAAACTTTGCTTTCCAGCCTTTGCTATATATTTTAGATTAATAAAATCCTGAAACTTTTCTTTGTTATATAATTTAAATTAATAAAAAACAGAAAACTTTGTCTTACTATATAATTTAGATTACATAGTTTTAAACCCAACTTCTAACTCCATAATATATACAACGACTATTACAGTAATATATATCTATCCCAATTTCTATCTCCAATATACAACAACTTCATTACCAGTCTATAATAATTTAATTCATAAAAGTATAAAACTGCTTCATTCATACAAATTCTATCTCAATTTGTTAAACTAAAAGACCCAATTTTATAGAAAATGATCAAATTTAATCATTTAGTTTCTATATCAATTAATCAACAAAATGAAACAATAATATTCATATTGAAAAACATCAATGCAAATTAGACCAAGTAAAAAAGAAATAACTTGTTTTTGATGTTTTGATGAAATTTTTGACGGCAAACAAGGAATATCAAATAACAGCAGCAAGTGGGAGTTTTTGTTGGTAGAGAAAATTGAGAATATGACTTCAATTAGAAAAAGAAAAGACAGAATAAAAAAGAAAACCTTTCAAATGCCTAGGTTTGGGAAACGAGGAGGCAAAGCGTTTATGTTAAAAAAAATTTCAAAAGCCCTAAAAAATAAAATAAATAGTCAAACCCGCTGGTTCACTGGTTTAACCGGTGATCCAGCCGGTTCACACCGGTTTCATCCGGTCTAAATGTAATTCCGGTCTTATCTCTTAATCGAACCTCCTGGCCCACCGGTTCTCGGTCAGACCGGTTTGACCGGCCGGGTCGGGCTGGGTTTTAAAACACTGCATGTCAGGGCTTGATACTGATATTGTGGTCCACCGTCTACCAATGAAAGAAGGTTATTCTCCAGTAAAATAGAAGTTTCGTCGTATGCGTCCCGAGATGTATGAAAAGATCAAAGTTGAGGTTATGAAACAGTTCAATTTCGGCTTCCTAGTTGTTACATCCTATCCTCAATGGGTTGAAAATGTGGTGCCAGTGCCTAAGAAGGATGGAAAAGTGCATATGTATGTAGACTACAGGGATCTGAACAAGGCAAGCTCCAAAGAGGACTTTCCGCTTCCACACATTGATGTTCTGGTTAACAAAACCGCTCAGCACAAAGTATTCTCCTTCATGAATGGTTTCTCCGGGTATAATCAAATTAAGATGGCACCTAAAGACATGGAGAAGACTACTTTTGTTATACAGTGGGGAACTTTATGTTACAAGGTTATGCCTTTCGGTTTGAAGAACACCGACGCGACATATCAACGTGTTATGGTAGCTTTGTTCCATGGCATGATCCATTATGAGATAGAGATTTATGTTGATGACATGATATCCAGATATCAGACTGAAGAAGAACATTTTGATCACATGCACAAGCTGTTTGAGAGATTGAAGAAATACAAGTTGAGGCTGAATCCAAACAAGTGCACCTTTGGGGTAAGATCTGGTAAACTCCTAGGTTTCGTCTTCAGTGGTAAAGGTATTGAAGTTGACCCCGCCAAGGTTAAAGTCGTTCAATAAATTTTGACTCCCCATATTGAAAAGAAAGTCCGAGGTTTCCTGGGACGATTGAACTATATCGCCATATTTATTTCCCATCTGACTGTTACTTGTGAGTCAATCTTCAAGTTATTAAAGAAAGATTAAGTAGTGAAGTGGAACGATGATTATCAGATATCCTTCAACAAAATTAAGGAGTACCTTCAAAACCCACCGATACTAATGCCACCAGTTGAAGGAAGACTCTTGATCATGTACCTAACAGTGTTAGATAACTCAATGGGGTATGTACTGGGGAAGCATGATGAGTCTGGTCGAAAAGAGCATGAAATATACTACCTTAGAAAAAAGTTTACCAACTATGAAATAAGATACTCACTGCTCGAGAAAACTTGTTGCGCTTTGGCATGGGTTGCTCGCCGACTAAGACAATATATGTTGACTCACACCACTTTGTTGATCTCTAAGATGGATCCGATAAAATACTTATTATAGAAGCCTTCTCTCTCTGAAAGAATAGCAAGATGGAAAATGGTATTGACAGAATACGACATTCAGTACACCGCTTAGAAGACGATCAAAGGAAGTGTATTGGCTGATCATTTGGCTCATCAGGCTGTAGATAACTACCAGACTATGAATTTTGAGTTCTTGGATGAGAATATTATGCTACTTACTGATTATGAAGAACTTGGACCGCATGAAAGACCTGAATCGGGATCCCGATGGACTATGGTTTTTGATGGAGCTTCCAACGCGCTCGGTAATGGAATTGGTGATGTGATCGTCTCTTGCAAGGTTTACCATATGCCTTTCACTGCCAGATTATGTTTCTACTGCACCAATAATATGTCATAATATGAAGCGTGCATCATGGGTATCAAAGCTTCTATCGATATGAGAATCAAGTTATTAAATGTATATGGAGACTCGACCCTAGTGATCAGTAAGATTAAGGGAGAATAGAATACGAAGCACCCGAATATCATTCCTTATCGAGAGCATATATTGAAGTTAGTCTTATACTTCGAAGAAATCACTTTTGAAAACATCCCACGAGAAGAGAATCAATTGGTAGACGCATTATCTACTATGTCGTCTATGTTCAAAGCAAGATAAGATAACGAAGCTCCTCGAATTACTATTGAGAGACTAGACGAACCTGCACATTGCTATGAAGTTGATACAGATGGAGTAAAGGAAAAACCTTGCCTATGAAGTGAAAAGATACCTCAAAACCTAAGAGTATCCTAAAGGGGCATATATTAACAATAAGAAATTCCTACGGAGATTCTCGGCCAAGTTCTTCCTTAGTAACGAAATTTTGTACAAGCACAATCATGATTCGACTCTTCTTCATTGTGTAGACAAGAAGGAAGCTGAGAAGATTATGGAAGATATGCATGAAGGGGCCTTTGGTACTCATTCCAGTGGGCATATGATGGCTAAGAAAATTCTGAGAGCAGGTTATTATTGGTCGACCGTGGAAACTGATTACCATCTTCATTCCAGAACTTGTCACAAATGCCAGATTTATGCTGACAAAGTACATGTGCCTCCGATTCCTCTGAATGTCTTGACTGATCCTTGGTCATTTGCAATGTGGGGCATTGATATGATTAGATAGATTAAGCCTACTACATCCAATAGGGACTGTTTCATCCTGGTCACTATTGATTACTTCATGAAGTGGGTTGAAGCAGCTTCATTCGCCTCCTTACCAAGAATATTATGGACCGTTTCATTAAGCATAACCTCATTTGTCGGTGTGGCATACCTGAGAGGATCATCACTGATAATGGTAGAAATCTTAACAACACTATGATCATGGAACTCTGCATGCAGTTTAAGATTAAACATCATAATTCCTCTCTGTACCAACCGGAGATGAATGGCACAGTGGAAGCCGCTGAAAAGAATATTAAGAAGATTTTGAAGAAAATGACAAGGACATATAAAGATTGGCATGAGATGTTACCATTCTCTCTTCATGGTTATCGCACTTCAGCATGAACATCAATTGGGGTAACCCCATTCTCTCTCGTCTACGATATGGAGGCGGTCTTACCTATCGAAGTCCTGATTCCCTCTCCGAGAATTATGAAGGACGCAAGTTTAGATGAAGACAAATGGATTCATACTAGGTTGGACCAAATAAATTTGATTAATGAGAAGAGGATCACGGCTATTTGTCATGGTCAAATGTATCAGAAGCGCATGATCAAGGCCTTTAACAAGAAGATCAAACCTCAGGTGTATCAGGTTGGTAGTTTGTAATAAATCACATCATCTTACCATAAGGTGATCCTAGGGGAAAATGGACTCCCACGTACGAAGGGCCATTTGTGATTAAAAAGATATTTTCTGGCGTCGCTATGATACTTATCACTATGGACAGTGAGGATATCCCACACTCTGTGACCGTGAACATAGTTAAAAAATACTACGCATGAAAAAGAGGCCTATTAGGTTGACTGGCCTAGGCAAAAATAAGGGCATCCCAGCGAATCAAAAGGGTTCGGGCAAAAAGTTGGGATAGATATAACTGGCAAGTCAAAAACCCGAAAGGGCGACTTGGGAAAAAAAGGGTATTCCGGTGGACTGAAAACCCGAAAGGGCGGTCCAGGAAAAAGTTAGGGATTAAAGCGTACGACTATGTCCTGTTGGATCATTTACTTATAGCCAGCATAATTACCGACGTCAAGTTCAAACGATACAGATCAATCCAGTCAACTTCTTTTGACAACAAGGGATGAGATGCTTGAAGACATAGGGGCAATAGTAGAGTTGAAACTCGATGGGATCATTTCCACATAGTTGTTTTTCTCTGTTTCTCTTTGTACACCTTTTTCTTTTCACGATGATCTCCTCTTACAAGTACTTCTGTCTCTTTGTATAAAATTATTTGTTTATAGATAAATCTTCCAAATCAATGCAATCAGTTTCAATTTCAGAAAAAAAAACTACTTTTTATTTTCGCTATTTTATTTGCGAAAACGTCCAATGATTATATTGAATAAACATATGCATTTGAATATGATTACCATTTAAAAATATATGCATGAAAATAGGATTAGCACTTACTAAAGACTTTAGGAGTTGGGATAGTGTTCAAATCATTCACAAATCCCCACAGAGAAATCCCTGCAGAGCTACCTTCACAAGCTCATCTCCAACAAAGATATATTCCTCAGCAAGTCTAATATGCCCACAGAAAGAGATTTAAACATCTTCCAACAGTTCACCTTCATATCCCTAATGGATAGCTCGACCTGATCATCATCCCTAATATGTCCCCTAGAGGATAAGTAAAGTTCAATTATTTCCCCGACATACAGTGGAGACTTCCTCAATCCAGCCTATAGAATTCCAACCTCCATCAGAGTTTACTTCCACGACACAATTTACAGGAATTTAGTTCCCCAGCAGAGTCCATTACTCTAATGTCGTATTTCCTTAAGAAAATTCTCTTCTCCCGCGGGGTTTAATCAAAGTTTCTATCCCCAGAAGAATTTATATGGTATCTGAAACCTGACAGATATCATACTAAAGGAATATCCTTCACTTTTATCCCAGTCAGGTAAAGTTCGCAAATAGACGAATATCATCAGCAATTTTCAAACAGGTCAAAGATTAATTCCCGAAATAGGATAGGACAACTATCTATATGACTAAGCGGTGTGAATTTCCGAAACAGGATGGGTTTACCAACAAAAAGCGGGTCAAAGATTAATTCCTCAAACAGGACGAGGAAACTATCTATATGACCAGGAAATATAAGTTCCTGAAATAGGACGAGTTTACAAACAAAAAACATATCGCAGATTAATTCCCGAAACAGAACGAGACAACTATCTATATGACCGGGCTGTATAAACTCTTGAAATAGGATGGGTTTACCACTGAAAAACAGATTGTAGATCAATTTCTGAAACAGGACGTGGCGACTATTGTAACACCTCATTTCTACCCAACGAATTATATAAAATCAGAGTTTCAAAATTTCCAACAACATATGAAATAATACACTTTCAACTTAAACAACGACATTCAATCACTTACAGTTCAGATGCATAACACATAAAATTCAGATGAACCGATAACAACCTGTTTAGTCTTTAAAAATAAAACAACTTTACGCAGCAGATTCACAAAATTCAACTGAAAACACCATAACATCTTGTCCAACTCAAAACAATTTTAAGACAACAAGTCTTTAACAAAAACAACTTAAAAATTCAACAGCATAATGAAAACCAACAATAAAGAAAACATGTGTTCTATTAGATTGTCAACACCGACTCGGACTAATAAAGGTAACAACTATTCTTCTTGATTACCTGCACGTTACCAACAGAGGACAACATTCAAACAGAAGGGGTGAGATATCGAACCATATAATTGAGTGTATGATAAACAATATATTAGATTGAATTATATAAAATCACCATTCACAACTTTCAACCAACATCAATCATCACAAGTCAATAACACATCAATTTAAATATGCAACACGGAATACGACTCATTATAATGCACATGCATGTGGTACCATTGGATCAGAACTCCCAACTTAAAAATCTGCCAATTAATAGAGGCATCAACAAGACATAAGCCTTCAACTTAGTTTTCCAATCCAGACGAACTTACCGAGCATCAGCTCCAACTTGATATGCTATGTATGCGACACAATATGAATGTTAGAGTACCGACAATAATAGTTACATAGCAACACAACAAAAAATCAGCATTGGCCATAGGCCTACAACTTATAATTTGCTCATAATAGAGGCAATTCAACAAGATACAACATCACCTGTAATTTCACATTTTTCAACAAAAACACCACCCAACGAATCAAACAAAAAATTACTATAAATAAACCGCGTAAATTATTCAGACTATTTGGACTAAAACTGGTTAATTAACTATCGTAGAAAAAGTTCTATTATTTCTACTTTATACTAAATTTCTCATTACGACTCGGTTAAATTAATACTACACTGCTATTGAATAGTCTATACTGCTGATGTTGGGTTATGTAAAAAAAAATCACTAGTCTGCTGTTATGACCTTCTGCTACATGTATACTACCTGTCAATTAATATTGTCCTATCTACATAATATATATATACTATATATATATATATATATATATAATATATATATATATATATATATATATATATTATATATATACTATATATATATATATAATATATATATATATATATATAATATATATATATATATATATATATATTATATATATATATATTATATATATATATATAGTTTTAGTCTAATTGTTACTTTTTTTAATTGTCAAACATGCTACTTTATGCTACCTAATTATTATTCCTCCTATTTAGTGCAAATATATTGAATGTGCTATTGGAGTTACTACTAAATATTCACTAAGTACGTTAGACTAAATCATTGATTGAGTCTACTATATAATTACACAAATTCTTAATTTCCTGCTACTAAATTTAACTAAAATTCATAACTAAAATATCAATAATTTAGTAAATAAGTATTCTTATTTGGATAGCTCCAACTTACCTTAACTGACAACTCTAAGCATGTCAGAATTACGCAAAACAAATAAAAAGTGACTTTTAATAACTTAAAACAACTCTATTGATAATTTTTAACAACACTATTGATAACTATATTAATAACTCTAATAACTTTAATTGACAACTCTAATAGAATTAAAAAATTAACTTAATTTTTCATTTTTAATTTCAAAACTCCTAAAAAAATATTATTCTTAATAACACTAAATTATTATTATTATTATTATTATTATATTATTATTATTATTATTATTATTATTATTATTATTATTATTAGTATTAGTATTATTATATATTATTATTATTATTATTAGTATTATTATTATTATTATATTATTATTATTATTATTAGTATT